>JAOPSE010000137.1:4636166-5195815 GCA_029449295.1 Zea luxurians
TCGTCGTCGTCGCGCTGCTGGGGCGGGCGACGACAAGCCGTTCGTCGGTCTTCTGTTGCTCCGCAGGCCTCTCCCCGTCGAGTGGGGTTGTTCGTACCTGCGGAGGTGGAACCGGAGTTCCGTTTGTAATGGCACCTTGGATGCCAGTATTTTTGTTCATTGTGGCTGTCGGGGCCTGAACATGTATGTATTTTCGGCACGGAGCCGTGTTTTTCCCTTATTTTCGTGCACTAAGACTCGCCTGTTGGTTGTCTGAACCGCTTCACCAAGTGTGAGTCGCCCCGTGTAAAGGTGACGAGTGAGGTATCCGTATCCCGGAGGCGTAGGAGTCCCTCGGCTCGGTCGGCCTTGTTGTCCGAGGCTTCTCTAGCTTAATTAAAGGAACCCCTCGGCCGCTCTTTGATGAGCCGAGGCCAGGGGTAGCGGCGTCAACATGAACAGAGGCAGAGTTGGCTCGAAAAGAAAACCTGGTTGGCCGGAGCCTGGCCGGGTCGTCCGTTAGCGGGTCCGACGCCGGAATTGACTAGCCGAGGCCTCGGGTCGGGCTGACGTCCTTGGAGGACAGCTGGCCGAGGCCCCGGTGTGACCGGCCGAGCCGCCTGCTCGGACCGGATTCTCGAGAAGACCCTGGTAGCGATGGCCCGGGCATGGCAATGACGTCGTCCTTCAGAGTGGAGATCTTCGGACCGCGTCACCGTCCAAGGCTAGGTCGGACTTCGCCGAAGGTGTCGTCGATGCCGAGGGTGCTGCTGCTCCCTTCAGCCGTCAAGATCCGAGCCTTCAGGATCGGATTGTCTTGTAGCGTGTGCTCCCTGCGGCCGCCGAGGCCAAAACACACCCTCGCCGTGTTGTAAAGCAGCGTCTCCTTTCCTCTTGTTTCGAGTATCTGGACCCTTTTGTTGGTAACAGAAATGTTTGTGCGAGCGAGAGTTGCTTCTCGCGGAAGGTGACGAGTGAGGTATCCGTATCCCGGAGGCGTAGGAGTCCCTCGGCTCGGTCAGCCTTGCCGCTTACGCGCACTCTTACCCGTCCATGGGGCTCTGTTCCCGACGCAGTCGAGAAGGCTCGAGAAATCGCTTCGGCAGAAGAGCTTCCGACCGTGAAGACTTGTTCGGTCCACGGGATCACTTATCCGAACGTGAGTTACTTATCGCAGAAGGTGATGAGTGAGGTATCTGTATCCCGGAGGTGTAGGAGTCCCTCGGCTCGGTCAGCCTTGGCTGCTTACGTGTACTCCGTCGTTTTCAGGATCCACTTTCGAAGTAGTCAAACAGCCCGAAAGACCTCCTGGCAGAAAAGATCTTTTTTCGAGGAAAATTTCGATGTAGAGGGGGTTCCCCCCCTTTTAGCCCCGAGGGAGGGTCGGGCTTTGCCGAGGCGAGGCCGACCCTTCCTTGACGACTAAACTTTTGCTGGGCGCGAGATATATGAACAACTTGAAAACATCTTAAGGGTAGAAGCGACGTAGCTGTTGGATGTTCCAAGCGTTGCCGTAGATCTCGCCTTGACTGTTGGCCAGCTTGTACGTTCCTTGCTTCAGAACTTTGGCGATGACGAACGGCCCTCCCAGGGGGGCGTGAGATTGTGCCGCCCTCGGGCGTCCTGTCGCAGCCGAAGCACCAGGTCGCCCACCTGGAGGTCTCGGGACCGGACCCCTCGGGCGTGGTAGCATCGCAGGGACTGCTGGTACCGCGCCGAGTGTAGTAAGGCCCTGTCCCGAGCCTCCTCCAGCTGGTCCAGCGAGTCTTCTCGGCTAGTTTGGTTGCTTTGGTCGGTGTAGGCCCTTGCCCTCGGGGAGCCGTATTCCAGGTCTGTGGGCAAGATGGCTTCGGCCCCGTAGACTAGGAAGAACGGCGTGAAGCCCGTGGCTCGGCTTGGCGTTGTCCTCAGACTCCAGACCACCGAGGGGAGTTCCTTCATCCATCGCTTGCCGAACTTGTTGAGGTCGTTGTAGATCCGAGGCTTGAGCCCTTGTAGAATCATGCCATTGGCACGCTCTACTTGCCCATTTGACATGGGGTGAGCCACGGCGGCCCAGTCCACCCGGATGTGATGATCCTCGCAGAAGTCCAGGAACTTTCTGCCGGTGAACTGGGTGCCGTTGTCGGTGATGATGGAGTTCGGGACCCCGAAGCGATGGATGATGTTGGTGAAGAACGCCACCGCCTGCTCGGACCTGATGCTGTTCAGGGGTCGGACCTCGATCCACTTGGAGAATTTGTCGATGGCGACCAGCAGGTGCGTGTAGCCCCCGGGTGCCTTCTGCAAGGGGCCGACGAGGTCCAGACCCCACACAGCAAAAGGCCAGGTTATGGGTATCGTCTGCAGAGCCTGAGCGGGCAGGTGGGTCTGCCTTGCGTAGAACTGGCACCCTTCGCAGCTGCGGACAATTCTAGTGGCGTCGGCCACCGCCGTCGGCCAGTAGAAGCCTTGCCGGAAAGCATTCCCGACAAGGGCTCGAGGCGCTGTGTGATGGCCGCAAGCCCCCGAGTGTATCTCTCGCAGGAGTTCTTGACCTTCGGCGATGGAGATGCATCGCTGGAGGATGCCGGAGGAGCTGCGGTGGTAGAGCTCCTTCTCATCACCCAGCAAGACGAACGACTTGGCGCGCTGCGCCACCCGCCGAGCTTCGGCTCGGTCAGAGGGTAGTTCTCCTCGGTGGAGATATTGCAGGTACGGGGTCCGTCAGTTCTGATCAGGCGTGACCCCGCTTTGCTCCCCCTCGACGTGCAGCGCCTCGCCCTCGGGGGCTGAGGGCACCTCGGGTTGAGTCGAGGATGCCTCGGACCGAGCCGAGGGTGCCTCGGGATGATCCGAGGGTGCCTCGGACTGGGCCGAGGGTGCCTCGGGCTCGGGCGTGTCGTCAATCTTGACGGAGGGTTGATGCAGATCCCGGGAGAAGACGTCCGGGGGAACCGTCGTTCGCCTCGAGGCTATTTTAGCCAGTTCGTCCGCAGTCTCGTTGTAGTGCCAAGCGATGTGGTTGAGCTGGAGCCCGTAGAACTTGTCTTCCAGGCGCCGAACTTCATCGCAGTAGGCCTCCATCTTCGGGTCGCGGCAGTGGGAGTTCTTCATGACTTGGTCGATGACGAGCTGCGAGTCACCGCGAGCGTCGAGGCGTCGGACCCCTAGCTCGATGGCGATCCGCAACCCGTTGACTAGAGCTTCGTACTCAGCCACATTGTTGGATGTCGGGAAATGGAGGCGTAGCACGTAGCGTAGGTGCTTCCGAGGGGCGAGACAAAGAGTAGGCCTGCACCGGCTCCTGTCTTCATCAGTGACCCGTCGAAGAACATGGTCCAGAGCTCCGGTTGGATCGGAGCCGTCGGTAGCTGAGTGTCGACCCATTCAGCTACGAAGTCCGCCAAGACCTGGGACTTGATGGCCTTCCGAGGAGCGAACGAGATCGTCTCGCCCATGATTTCCACCACCCACTTTGCAATCCTACCCGAGGCCTCTCGGCACTGGATGATCTCCCCCAGGGGGAAGGATGACACCACAGTTACCGGATGAGACTCGAAGTAGTGTCGCAGCTTCCGCCGCGTCAGGATCACCGCGTACAGCAGCTTCTGAACTTGTGGGTAGCGGATCTTGGTTTCGGACAGTACCTCGCTGACGAAGTAGACTGGCCTCTGAACGGGCAACGCATGCCCCTCTTCTTGCCTCTCAACCACAATCGCGGCGCTAACCACCTGAGTGGTCGCGGCGACGTAGACCAGGAGGGCTTCTCCGGCAGCTGGGGGCACCAAGATAGGCGCCTTTGTGAGGAGCGCCTTCAGGTTCCCGAGGGCTTCCTCGGCCTCAGGGGTGCAAGTGAAGCACTCGGCCTTCCTTAAGAGGCGGTACAGAGGTAGACCTCTTTCGCCGAGGCGTGAGAGATGAAGTGGCTCAGAGCCGCGAGGCATCCCATGACCCTATGTACGCCTTTCAAGTCCTTGATGGGCCCCATGCTGGTGATAGCTGCGATCTTCTCCGGGTTGGCTTCGATGCCCCGCTCGGAGACGATGAACCCCAAGAGCATGCCTCGGGGTACTCCGAAAACACACTTTTCGGGATTGAGCTTGACGCCTTTCGCCTTGAGACATCGGAATGTCGCTTCAAGGTCGGAAAGGAGGTCGGAGGCTTTCCTCGTCTTGACTACGATGTCATCGACGTAGGCCTCGACCGTGCGGCCAATGTGTTTGCCGAACACATGGTTCATGCACCGCTGGTACGTCGCGCCCGCATTCCTCAAGCCGAACGGCATGGTGACATAGCAGTACATGCCGAAGGGTGTGATGAAAGAAGTCGCGAGCTGGTCGGACTCTTTCATCCTGATTTGATGGTACCCTGAGTAGGCATCGAGGAAAGACAGGGTTTCGCACTCAGCAGTGGAATCCACGATTTGGTCGATGCGAGGCAGAGGGTAGGGAACCTTCGGACATGCTTTGTTGAGACCAGTGTAGTCTACACACATCCGCCATTTCCCCCTTTCTTTCTCACAAGCACTGGGTTGGCAAGCCATTCGGGATGGAATACCTCTTTGATGAACCCTGCTGCCATTAGCTTGTGGATCTCCTCGCCTATGGCTCTGCGCTTCTCCTCGTCGAATCGGCGCAGCGGCTGCTTGACGGGTCGGGCTCCGGCTCGGATGTCCAGCGAGTGCTCGGCGTCATCCCTCGGTATGTTAGGCATGTCTGAGGGACTCCATGTGAAGACGTCGGCGTTCGCGCGGAGAAAGTCGATGAGCACTGCTTCCTATTTGGGATCGAACCCGGAGCCGATCCGGATCTGCTTGGAGGTGTCGCCGCTGGGTCGAGGGGGACGGACTTAACCGTCTCCGCTGGCTCAAAGTTGCCGGCATGACGCTTCACGTCTGGCACCTCCTTAGAGAGGCTCTCCAGGTCGGCGATGAGGGCCTCGGACTCGGTGAGGGCCTCGGCGTACTCCACGCACTCCACGTCGCATTCGAACGCGTGTTTGTACGTAGGGCCGACGGTGATGACCCCGTTGGGGCCTGGCATCTTGAGCTTCAGGTAGGTGTAGTTGGGGACGGCCATGTAGCATGGCCTCCCCAGTACCGCGTGGTAGGTTCCTCGGAACCCGATCACCTCGAACGTCAGGGTCTCCCTTCGGAAGTTGGAGGGTGTTCCGAAGCAGACGGGAAGGTCGAGCTGTCCGAGGGGTTGGACGCGCTTCCCGGGAATGATCCCATGGAAGGGCGCAGCGCCTGCCCGGACAGAGGACAGATCGATACGCAGAAGCCCGAGGGTCTCGGCGTAGATGATGTTGAGGCTGCTGCCTCCGTCCATGAGGACCTTGGTGAGCCTGACGTCGCCGATGACGGGGTCGACGACGAGCGGGTATTTCCCCGGGCTCGGCACATGGTCGGGGTGATCGTCTCGGTCGAATGTGATGGGCTTGTCGGACCAGTCTAGATAGACTGGCGCCGCCACCTTGACCGAGCAGACCTCCCGGCGCTCTTGCTTGCGGTGCCGAGCCGAGGCGTTCGCCGCTTGCCCACCATAGATCATGAAGCAGTCGCGGACCTCGGGGAACTCTCCTGCCTGGTGATCTTCCTTCTTGTCGTCGTCATGGGCCTTGCCACCCTCCGCGGGTGGCCCAGCCCTATGGAAGTGGCGTCGAAGCATGACGCACTCCTCAAGGGTGTGCCTGACGGGTCCCTGGTGATAGGGGCACGGCTCCTTGAGCATCTTGTCGAAGAGGTTGGCACCTCCGGGGGGCTTCCGAGGGTTCTTGTACTCGGCGGCGGCGACAAGGTCCGCGTCGGCGGCGTCGCGTTTCGCTTGCGACTTCTTCTTGCCCTTCTTCTTGGTGCCGCGCTGAGTTGACGCCTCGGGAGTATCTTCCGATGGGCGGCCCTAGGGCTGCTTGTCCTTTCGGAAGATAGCCTCGACCGCCTCCTGGCCGGAGGCGAACTTGGTGGCGATGTCCATCAGCTCGCTCGCCCTGGTGGGGGTCTTGCGGCCTAGCTTGCTCACCAGGTTGCGGCAGGTGGTGACAGCGAGGAACGCGCCGATGACATCCGAGTCGGTGATGTTGGCCAGCTCGGTGCGCTGCTTCGAGAATCGCCGGATGTAGTCCCGGAGAGACTCTCCCGGCTGCTGTCGGCAGCTTCGGAGGTCCCAGGAATTCCCGGGGCGCACATACGTGCCCTGGAAATTGCCGTCGAAAGCTTGGACTAGGTCGTCCCAGTTGGAGATCTGCCCCGGAGGCAGGTGCTCCAACCAGGCGCGAGCGGAGTCGGAGAGGAACAGGGGGAGGTTGCGGATGATGAGGTCGTCATCGTCCGTTCCACCCAGTTGGCAGGCCAGACGGTAGTCCGCGAGCCACAGTTCCGGTCTCGTCTCCCCCGAGTACTTTGTGATAGTAGTCGGGGGTCGGAATCGGGTCGGGAACGGCGCCCGTCGGATGGCTCGGCTGAAGGCTTGCAGACCGGGTGGTTCGGGCGAGGGACTCCGATCCTCCCCACTGTCGTAGCGTCCCCCACGCCTGGGGTGGTAGCCTCGGCGCACCCTCTCGTCGAGGTGGGCCCGTCGGTCGCGGTGACGGTGCTCGTTGCCGAGGCGACCCGGGGCCGCAGGCGCTGTGTTGCGCGTGCGCCCGGTGTAGACCGAGGCTTCCCGCATGAATCGGGAAGTCGCAGCATGAGGTTCCGAGGGGTACCCCTGCCTTCGGGAGGCGGAGCTCTCGGCCCGTCAGGCCGCGGTGCCTTCTAGGAGATTCTTGAGCTCTCCCTGGATTCGCCGCCCCTCGGTGGTTGATGGCTCCGGCATCACGCGAAGAAGCATTGCTGCTGCCGCCAGGTTCTGGCCGACCCCACTGGAAGCGGGTGGTGGCCTGACCCTGACGTCGTCGGTGATGCGGTGCTGGAAGCCCTGGGGTAGATGACGTATTTCTCCGGCCGGAGGTTGGCCCGCCCATGCCTGCCCGACGTCCCGACGGATCGGCTCAAGCGCTCCTGCTCCCTCGTCGAGCCTGGCCTGCACCCCGCGGATTTGCTCGAGCTGTGGGTCATGACCCCCCGCCTGAACGGGGACCACAGCTAGCTCCCGTGGGATGTCAACGCGAGGCACCGGCCTAGGGAGGTCGCCGTCCTCCGGCATGCCGAGATGGTTGCCTTCGGGGGGACCCCCTAGATCGACGTGGAAGCATTCGCGACTTGGGCCGCGGTCCTCGTCGCCGAGGCTACGGCTACCGTCGGAACAGTCGGAAAGGCAGTAGTCGCATGCGGTCATGAAGTCCCGCATGGCACTGGGTTGCCAAGTCCAGAGAAATCCCAACAGATGCTGGGCTCGTCGTCTTCCTCGGACCCAGAGGGCCCGTAGGTCGAGACGTCCATCAGCCGGTCCCAAGGTGACCGCATACGAAACCCCAGAGGGTCTGGACTTGCCTCTACGAGAGCGCCCGCTAAAGCGAAGTCGCTAGACGGGTTGAGGCTGAATCCGAAAGACGTGGGATGGGAATCGATCGGTACCTTTTGGTCGACGGGCGGCGATAAGGTCACGTCGGGGACTGACTGCGCTGTCGTCTCAGGTACGAGGGTGACGTCCAGCAAGCTTTTCGCGAGCGTGCTGGCGTCGTCCGCTTGCTCGGGATTGGCGTGTCGCGGGGAGACGGCGCTCGCCTTCGTCTCAAACGCGAGGTCGACGCCCGGTGCGCCCCCCGTTGGGGCGCTGGGGCCGTCGACTCGCTCGACAGCCGACGAGGCGCTGTCTCCTGCTTGGCCTTGGTTCCCCCGCCTCCTCCTCCGCCGGCGGGGGAGAGGACGGGGTGAGCTCGAAGATTGTTCTTCCACCATGCGGGGAAGACGTCGTCAATTCCGCCGCCGGCGGGCGGGTTGTCGGCCGCCATTGTTGTTGTCGCACAGTGGTGGAAGGAGTATCATGTCGTAGCTGCCGTCGAGGGACATGAACTCAAGACTCCCGAAATGGAGCACCGTCCCGGGATGGAGAGGTTGCTGGAGACTGCCCATCTGGAGCTTGACGGGAAGCTATTCGTCAACACGCAGCAGGCCCCTACCTGGCGTGCCAACTGTCGGCGTTCCGAGACCGGGGGGTCCCTGAGCCGACGAGTGAATGTCGCCGCGTGCCCCAGCTCAGATGGGTCGAGCGCAAGGGCGAGCGCGAAGGGGGGAGAGCGAGGCGGCTGGAGACCGGCGTGAGAGAGGTGGGAATCCCGGGCCTTCGTGTTCGTCCCGCGCCCAGGTCGGGTGCGCTTGCAGTAGGGGGTTACAAGCGTCCACGCGGGAGAGGGAGCGAGCGGCTCCAAGCGAGCGCGTGTCTCGTCCTCGTCCCCGCGCGGCCAACCCTCTCTAAGAGGGCCCTGGTCCTCCCTTTTATAGGCGCAAGGAGAGGATCCAGGTGTACAATGGGGGGTGTAGCAGAGTGCTACGTGTCTAGCGGAGGAGAGCTAGCGCCCTGAGTACATGCCGTTGTGGCAGCCGGAGAGATTTTGGCACCCAGCTGGTGTGATGTCGTGGCCGTCGGAGGAGCGATGGAGCCTGGCGGAGGGACAGCTGTCGGAGCGGTTGAATCCTTGCTGACGTCCTCTTGCTTCCGTAAGGGGGCTGAGAGCCGCCGTCGTCACAGAGTATGCAGGGCGCCATCATTGCCTATCTGGCGGGGCGAGCCAGATGGGACGCCGGTCTTGTTCCCTGCGGCCCGAGTCAGCTCGGGGTAGGGTGATGATGGCGCCTCCTGTTGACGTGGCTGGTCTACGCCCTAGGTTGGGCGATGTGGAAGCTCCTCCGAAGCCGAGGTCGAGTCCGTCTTCCGTGGCCGAGGTCGGGTCCGAGCCCCAGGTTCGGGCGAGGCGGAGATCGCCGGCTGGTGCCGGGGCGGAGTCCGAGCCCTGGGGTCGGGCGAAGCGGAGTTCGTCGTCTTCTGGGGCCGAGCCCAAGTCCGAGCCCTGGGTCGGGCGAGGCGGAGATCGTCGTCTTCTGGGGCCGAGCCCAAGTCCGAGCCCTGGGTCGGGCGAGGCGGAGATCGTCGTCTTCTGGGACTTGGCCCGAGTCCGAGCCCTGGGTCGGGCGGAGTTCGCCGTCTTCCGGGACTTAGCCCGAGTCCGAGCCCTGGGTCGGGCGGAGTTCGCCGTCTTCCGAGACTTAGCCCGAGTCCGAGCCCTGGGTCGGGCGGAGTTGGCCGTCTTCCGGGACTTAGCCCGAGTCCGAGCCCTGGGTCGGGCGGAGTTCACCGTCTTCCGGGACTTAGCCCGAGTCCGAGCCCTGGGTCGGGCGGAGTTCGCCGTCTTCTGGGACTTAGCCCGAGTCCGAGCCCTGGGTCGGGCGGAGCGGAGCTTCCTATGGTGCCTTTGGCCGGGCCAGACTGTCTGTTAGTCTCACTCTGTCAAGTGGCACCGCAGTCGGGGTGGCGCAGGCGGCGCTGTCCTTCTGTCAGGCCGGTCAGTGGAGCGGCGAAGTGACGGCGGTCACTTCGGCTCTGCCGGCTGGGGGGCGTGTGTCAGGATAAAGGTGTCAGGCCACCTTTGCATTAAATGCTCCTGCGATTTGGTCGGTCGGTGTGGCGATTTGGTTAGGGTTGCTTCTTGGCGAAGGCAGGGCCTCGGGCGAGCCAGAAACATGTTCGCCGCTGAAGGGGGGCCTCGGGCGAGACGGAAATCCTCCGGGGTCGGCTGCCCTTGTCCGAGGCTAGGCTCGGGTGAGGCGTGATCGAGTCCCTTGAATGGACTGATCCCTGACTTAATCGCACTCATCAGGCCTTTGCAGCTTTGTGCTGATGGGGGTTACCAGCTGAGAATTAGGAGCCTTGAGGGTACCCCTAATTATGGTCCCCGACAATAAGAATCTAGAAACAAGAATTATTGGAATCTGAGTTTGGAAGCCTGGTTCGAAGGAATCTCAAAGTTAAGCATGCTCAACTCGGAGAAACCTGGGATGGGTGACCAGATGGGAAGTTCCCACTGGAAGGAAAATCACAGTCACCGGAGTTTGTATGACTGGAACATGGGTCTGGCTGGTCTTAGGTGGACTGGACAGCATGATGTATGAGTAGTTGAAATTTGGGGTGATCGGCTAACCGATGAATAGTAACGATGAATAGTAACGATGAATAGTGACGACGAAAAAGTTACTAGATATCATCGATGAGTAGTAACGATGATGAATAGTAACAAAGATGAATAGTAACACTGAATAGTAACGATGGTGAATAGTGTCAGTGAATAGTAGTGATGAATAGTAATGGTGAATAGTGATGGTGAATAGTCGTATGAACGAACGATGAACGATAAATAGGAACTATGAACGAACGATGAACGATGAATAGGAACTATGAACGAACGGACGAACGATCGAATGATCGGACGAACAAACGATCAGAATTTCGGCAGCATAACGGCATGACAAAGATTATCTGGAAGAACGATGAATAGGGACCATGAACGAACGATGAACGATGAATAGGAACTATGAACAAACGATGAACGATCGAATGATCGAACGAACGAACGATCGGAATTTCGGCAGCATAACAGTAGGAAAAAGATTGTTTGGACGAACGAACGACGAACGATCGAACGATCGGACGAAGGGACGAACGAACCATGAACGATCGGACGAATGAACGAACAAACTAAGAACAGGGGACGAACGATCGAAGAACGATCGAACGATCCTTGTGCTAGTGTGTGCTTGTGTGGAACATGGAGTGGGTGTGTGTGGGGGGGGGGAGAGAGTTGCCATGAAATGGCTTGGGGTGGGATGAGAGGAGGCCCTTGCCCCTCTATTTATAGCCATGGTGGGGGGATTAGGGGGAGGGATGAGAGGATTAGTGGGAGGATGAGAGGATTAGTGGGAGATTAGCATGTATTTGTCTTGTATAAGTGAGGTTAGCTTGTAGAGCTCACCGTATGACATTGGAGGCATACGTATACGTATGAGCATGAGGAAAGTTATGAAGAAAATATTTGTAGGGACTTGAAATATGATTCTGAAGGTATTTCTCAAGAGGAAAATACTTGGAGATATATCGGTGGAATATTTGGGCAATATTTCTGGAAAGAACTTGAAGGGGATCACTAGGGAAAAATCTGGGCAGTATTTCTGGAAAGAATTTGAGGGGGGACACTGGGGAAATATTTGTAGGATATTTGAGGAGGATTTTGGAGAGAATATAGACCACTATATTTTATTTGTTGATATTAACTCGCAAACAAACATTTTGAAATGAAATTTGAAATTCATTTTGAATTTAGAGGGAGTTTGAGAAATTTTTAAGATTTGAATTTTTGGGATGCTACACATCTCCCCCTTGATCAGTGTCCTCCTCTTGAGGTAGCTCATCTTCTTGATCTTCATTTTCATCCTCTTGAGCTTGATCCTCATCTTGGGTTGGTGGAGATGCTTGCATGGAAGATGATGATTGATCTTGTGCTTGTGGAGGCTCTTCGGATTCTTTAGGACACACATCCCTAATGGACATGTTCCTTAGCGCGACGCACGGAGCCTCTTCATCATCTAGCTCATCAAGATCAACTTGCTCCACTTGGGAGCCGTTAGTATCATCAAACACAATGTCACAAGAAACTTCAACTAGTCCAGTGGACTTGTTAAAGACTCTATATGCTCTTGTGTTTAAATCATAACCAAGTAAAAAGCCTTCTACAGCATTAGGAGCGAATTTAGATTTTCTACCTCTTTTAACAAGAATAAAGCATTTGCTACCAAAGACTCTAAAATATGAAACATTGGGCTTTTTACCGGTGAGGAGTTCATATGATGTCTTTTTGAGGATTCGGTGAAGGTAGAGACGGTTGATGGCGTAGCAAGCGATGTTGATTGCTTCCACCCAAAATCGGTCCGAAGTCTTGTATTCATCAAGCATGGTCCTCGCCATGTCAAGTAGAGTTCTATTCTTCCTCTCCACTACACCATTTTGCTATGGGGTGTAGGGAGAAGAGAACTCATGCTTGACGCCCTCGTCCTCAAGAAAGCTTTCAATTTGAGAATTCTTGAACTTTGTCCCGTTGTCGCTTCTAATCTTTTTGATCCTTAAGCCGAACTCATTTTGAGCCTGTCTCAAGAATCCCTTTAAGGTCTCTTGGGTTTGAGATTTTTCCTGCAAAAAGAACACCAAGTGAAGCGAGAACAGTCATCCACAATTACAAGACAATGCTTACTCCCGCCGATGCTTATGTAAGCTATTGGGCCGAATAGGTCCATGTGGAGTAGCTCAAGCGGCCTGTCGGTCGTCATGATGTTCTTGTGTGGATGATTTATACCAACTTGCTTCCCTGCTTGACATGCGCTACAAATCATGTCTTTCTCAAAATGAACATTGGTTAGTCCCAAAATGTGTTCTCCCTTTAGAAGCTTGTGAAGATTCTTCATCCCAACGTGGGCTAGTCGGCGATGCTAGAGCCAACCCATGTTAGTCTTAGCAATTAAGCAAGTGTCGAGTTAGCTCTATTAAAATCAACTAAGTATAGCTTACCCTCTAACACTCCCTTAAATGCTACTGAATCATCACTTCTTCTAAAGACAGTAACACCTATATCCGTAAAAAGACAGTTGTAACCCATTTTACATAATTGAGAAACTAAAAGCAAGTTGTAATATAAAGAATCTACAGGAAAAACATTGGAAATAGAATGGTCAGGTGATATAGCAATTTTACCAAGTCCTTTGACCAAACCTTGATTTCCATCCCCGAATGTGATAGCTCTTTGGGGATCTTAGTTTTTCTCATAGGAGGAGAACATCCTTTTCTCCCCAGTCATGTGGTTTGTGCACCCGCTATCAATGATCCAACTTGAGCCCCCGGATGCATAAACCTAAAAAACAAGTTTAGGCCTTGTTACAGGTACCCAAACGGTCTTGGGTCCTTTGACATTAGAAACAAGCACCTTGGGTACCCAAACACAAGTATTTGACCCCTTGTGTTTGCCCCAACATATTTGGCAACTACTTTGCCTGATTTGTTAGTGAGCACATATGAAGCATTAAAAGTCTTAAGTGAAATATTATGGTCATTTGATGCAACAGGAGATTTCTTTTTAGGCATTTTAACATGAGTGGATTGCCTAGAACTAGATGCCTCACTCTTATACATAAAAGCATGATGAGAGTCAGAGTGAGACTTCCTAGAATGAATTCTCCTAATTTTGTGTTCGGGATAACCGGCAGGGTATAAACTGTAACCCTCCTTATCCTGAACCATGGGAGCCTTACCCTTAACAAAATTAGATAATTTCTTAGGGGCATTAAGCTTGACATTGTCTCCCTTTTGAAAGCTAATGCCATCCTTAATGCCAGGGCGTCTCCCACTATAGAGCATGCTTCTAGCAAATTTGAATTTTTCATTTTCTAAGTCATGCTCATTAATCTTAGCACTAAGTTGAGCTATGTGATCATTTTGTTGTTTAATTAAAGCTAGGTGATCATATATAGCATCAACATTAATGTCTCTACATCTAGTACAAATAGTAACATGATCAACACTAGATGTAGAGGTTTGCAAGCATTTAATTCATCAATCTTAGCATGTAAAATAGCATTCTCATTTCTAAGATTGGAAATAGCATCATTGCAAACATTTAAATCCTTAGCCTTAGCAATTAATTTTTTATTCTCATTTTTAAGGCTTGAAAGTGAGGCATTCAATTTATCAATCTTAGCAATCAAACTAGCATTATCATTTCTAAGATTGGTAATTGAATCATCACATACATTTGATTTCTCAACCTTAGCAATCAATTTTGCATTTTCATTTCTAAGGTTAGAGATAGTGTCATGGCAAATGCTAAACTCACTAGTTAATTTTTCACATTTTTCTACCTCTAGAGCATAAGCATTTTTAACCTTAACATGCTTCTTATTTTCTTTAATTAGGAAGTCCTCTTGGCTATCCAAGAGTTCATCCTTTTCATGAATAGCACTAATCAATTCATTCAATTTTTCTTTTTATTGCATGTTTAGGTTGGCAAAAAGAGTGAGCAAGTTATCCTCATCATCACTAGAATTATCCTCGTCACTAGAAGTTGCATACTTAGTGGAGGATCTAGATTTTACCTTCTTCTTTTTGCCGTCCTTTGCCATGAGGCACTTGTGGCCGATGTTGGGGAAGAGAAGACCCTTGTTGACGGCGATGTTTGCGGTGTCCTCGTCATCGGAGGAGTCGGTGGAGCTCTCGTCGGAGTCCCACTCCCGACAAACATGAGCATCACCGCCCTTCTTCTCGTAGTATCTCTTCTTCTCCTTCTTCTTCCCCCTCTTGTCGTCGCCCCTGTCACTGTCACTAGAAATAGGACATTTTGCTATAAAGTGACCGGGCTTACCACACTTGTAGCAAACTTTCTTGGAGTGGGGCTTGTAATCTTTCCCTCTCCTTTGCTTGAGGATTTGACGAAAGCTATTGATGATGAGCACCATCTCCTCATTGTCGAGCTTGGAGGCGTCGATGGGGAGTCTACTTGATGTAGACTCTTTTTTCTTCTCCTCCGTTGCCTTGAATGCGACGGGTTGTACCTCGAGTACGGAGGAGGCGCCTTGCTCGATGATTTTCTTGGAGCCTTTGATCATCAATTCAAAGCTCACAAATTTTCCTATCACTTCCTCGGGAGACATTAGTTTATATCTAGGATCACCACGAATTAATTGAACTTGAGTAGGGTTAAGAAAAACAAGTGATCTAAGAATAACCTTGACCATCTCATGGTCATCCCATTTGGTGCTCCCTAGGTTGCGCACTTGGTTCACCAAGGTTATGAGCCGATTGTACATTGCTTGTGGCTCCTCCCCTTGGTTGAGCATGAAACGACCGAGCTCCCCCTCGATCGTTTCCCTCTTGGTGATCTTGGTCACCTCGTCTCCTTCGTGCGCGGTCTTGAGCACGTCCCAAATCTCTTTGGCGCTCTTCAACCCTTGCACCTTATTATACTCCTCTCGACTTAGAGAGGCGAGGAGTATAGTAGTGGCTTAGGAGTTGAACTGCCGGATTTGGGCAACCTCGTCCGAATCATAATCTTCATCCCTCGGCGATGGTACCTGCACTCCGAACTCAACAACGTCCCAAATACTAGTGTGGAGTGAGGTTAGGTGATGCCTCATTTTATCACTCCACATGTTATAATCTTCACCATAAAAAACCGGTGGTTTGCCTAATGGGATGGAAAGTAATGGAGTACGTTTAGAAATGCGAGGGTAGCGTAGGGGGATCTTACTAAACTTCTTGCGCTCATGGCGCTTAGAAGTGACGGATGGCGCGTCGGAGCCGGAGGTGGATGGCGACGAAGAATCGGTCTCGTAGTAGACCACCTTCTTCATCTTCTTTTTCTTGTCGACGCTCCGATGCGACTTGGTGTGTGAAGGGGATCCCTTCCCCTTGTTGCGGGACTCTCCCGATGGAGCCTTCCCGTGGCTTGTGGCAGGCTTCTCGCCGGTCACCATCTCCTTCTTGGCGTGATCTCCCGACATCACTTTGAGCGGTTAGACTCTAATGAAGTATCGGGCTTTAATACCAATTGAAAGTCTCCTAAAGGGGGGTGAATAGGCAAATCTGAAATTTATAAACTTTAAGCACAACTACAAGCCGGGGTTAGCGTTAGAAATATAAACGAGTCCGAAAGAGAGGGCAAAAACAAATCACAAGCAAAATAGCGAGAGTGACATGGTGATTTGTTTTACCGAGGTTCGGCCCTCGAAGGCCTAGTCCCCGTTGAGGTGGTCACAAAGACCGGGTCTCTTTCAACCCTTTCCCTCTCTCAAACGATCACTTAGACCGAGTGAGCTTTTCTCTTCAATCAAATGGGACACTTAGTCCACTACAAGGACCACCACAACTTGGTGTCTCTTGCTTTGATTACAAGTGAGTTGAGAACAAGAAAGGAGGAAGAAGTAAAGCGATCCAAGCGCAAGAGCTCAAGTGAAACGGCAAAAACTCTCTCTTCTAGTCACTATTGCTTTGAGTGGAATTGGGACTTGGAGAGATTTTGATTCACTCTAATTGTGTCTTGTATTGAACGCACTAGCTCTTGTATTGAATGTGTTGGCTGAAAACTTGGATGCCTTGAAGTGTTGGTGGTTGGGGGTATTTATAGCCCCAACCACCAAAGTGGCCGTTGGGGAAGGCTGCTGTCGTATGGCACAGGCTACCGGACACTGTCCGGTGCGCCAGCCATGTCACTCAACCGTTAGGGTTTGACCGTTGGAGCTCTAACAAGTGGGGCCACCGGACAGTCCGGTGGTGCACCAGACAGGCATTGTTCACTATCCGGTGCGCCATCTACACCTACTCTGACTCTGCGCGCGCAGTCCGCACACTGTTCACGTTGTCAGCCGACCGTTGAAGTCGACCGTTGCGCTGGCGACCGTTGCTCCGCTTGGCACACCGGTGAAAGGGAAATGTGCCCTTGGGCCATTTCTAAGTATTTTGGTGATTGAGTGCCAACACAAGTGCTTAAGTGTTAATCTATGCCAGTTGATGGACAAAGTGCAAATCAAGAGGAAAGGTATGTTTCTAAGACTTAGTACATTGTTTTGGAGACTAATGTATTGTGTCTAAGTGCTAGAAACAGGAAAAGATCAATTTGGAAAAGACTTGGCTATGCAGCCAAGACTCTGCGCAGTCTGGGTGCACCGGACTGTCCGGTGGTGCACCGGACAGTGTCCGGTGCGCCAGGCTGGCGACTGTCAACTGGCTGCTCTCGGGAAGCAATTAACGGCGTACGGCTATAAATCACCGGACTGTCCGGTGGTGCACCGGACTGTCCGGTGAGCCATTCACAGGCGAAGTCATCGCTCTCGGGAAGCGATTAACGGCGTACGGCTATAATTCACCGGACTGTCTGGTGAGGCACCGGACTGTCCGGTGAGCCAAAGGTCAGTCGGGCCAACAGTTGGCCAAGGATTCCGCGCGTGACACGTGGCCGAGCCAACGGTCACAAGGGGGCACCGGACTGTCCGGTGTGTACCGGACAGTGTCCGGTGCGCCAACGGCTCTGGATCTTCAACGGTCGGCTGTGCCACAGAAGGAAAGAAATCTGCACCGGACAGTGTCCGGTGGTGCACCGAACTGTCCGGTGCGCCAGGCGACAGAAGGCAAGAATTGCCTTCCTGGAATGCTCTCAACGGCTCCTAGCTGCCTTGGGGCTATAAAAGGGACCCCTAGGCGCATGGAGGAGTACACAAGCATTCTCTAAGCATTCCTAAGCACCAAGACTTCAATTCCGCGCATTCGATTCTTTGTGATAGCAACTAGAGCTCCATTTGAGTAGAGAACTCTTTGAGTTGTGTTGAGAGCTCGTGTTGTGACTTGTGTGCGTGTGTCGTTCTGATTTTGTGTCTTGTGTGCGTTGCTCATCCCATCCTTACTTCCGTGCTTCTTTGTGAACATCTTTGTAAGGGCGAGAGGCTCCAAGTTGTGGAGATTCCTCGCAATCTGGATATAGTAAAGTGAAAGCAAAACACTGTGGTATTCAAGTGGGTCTTTAGACCGCTTGAGAGGGGTTGAGTGCAACCCTCGTTCGTTGGGACGCCACAACATGGAGTAGGCAAGTATTGGACTTGGCCGAACCACGGGATAAACCACTGCGCCATCTCTGTGTTGATCTCTTTGTGGTTATTGTGTTTTGCTAAGACTCCTCTCTAGCCACTTGGCCTTATTGTGCTAACTCCTAATCAAGTTTTTTGTGGCACTAAGTTTCAAGTTTTACAGGATCACCTATTCACCCCCCCTCTAGGTGCTCTCAACCGGACAGTCCGGTGCTACACCAGACGGTCCAGTGAATTATAGCGGAGTGGCTCCCCGAGAACCCGAAGCTAGCAAGTTGGAGTTGATCCACCCTGGTGCACCGGACGGTCCGGTGCGCCAGACCAGGGCAGCCTTCGGTTTTCTTTGCTCCTTTGTTTTGAACCCTTTCTCTTAACTTTGTATTGATTTGTTGTGAACCTTTGGCACCTGTAGAACTTATAATCTAGAGCAAACTAGTTAGTTCAATTATTTGTGTTGGGCAATTCAACCACCAAAATTATTTAGGAAAAGGTTTGACCCTATTTCCCTTTCACATCTAGATATAAATGCTAAGATCAATCAAGCTCTAGTTTGATTCTCATAGAAGCATATATGGACTAATAGTAACATGGTCAAGCCGATTCACGATTCCTCATATCTTATTCACTTTAGCTTGACTAATCCTCTTAATCACTTCAACCTCTATTATGATCATATTTATGCATACTGATTTCTCAGGTATTGTCTATATATTCAAACCAATATAGAGACCATATTATATCCATTTGCATTGTCTCACTAGTTATTTAACCTTGTGTTGAACCTTTGTTCGCTGACCATTATACACTATTTAAGTATGTTCATCATACTGAATTTCCTGTTCAACACTTAGCAAACTTGTTAGACCTTTAAATGTGTTGCTATCCAAATCACCAAAACCCACAAAAAGGTATGAATGCACTTTCAACCCATCAGATAGTTCAGTGCGCCACAGGACAGTCTGGTGTGCCAAGTGACAAAAGGCATGCAACGGTCGCGCTCGACCATAGAAGGAAATAGATCGTTGACTACTCAGTGTCCGGTGTGCACCAAACAGTCCGGTGCATACGCAGATCGGGAAGGTTGATTGCTTCCCAAATGAAGAACCAGCGGCTCCTAGGTCCCTTAGGGCTATAGAAGGACTCCCTAGGCACCATGGATCAGTAGCCAAGCATCACAATAGCATACTATAACTCCAAAACTCAACGACCATGCTTTTGATTTGCTGGAGAGAGATTTGATCATGTTCTTGAAGCTATGACTCTATCGTTTTGATTTGTGCGCTATCTTCTTTGCTTGTGTGCGTGGTGTAACTACAATTGTGCTCTTGTGTGCGTTTCTACTCCCCTCCTTACTCCGGAATTGATTGTGATCAATCGTGTAAGGCGTGGGAGACTCCATTTTGTGGAGATTCCTCACAACTGGGGTATTGATATAAGGAAGATAACCATGGCACTCAAGTTTGATCTTTGGACCACTTGAGAGGGGTTGAGTGCAACCCTTGATCGAAGGGAGGTCACCACAACGTAGAGTAGGCATCGGCCGAACCACGGTAAAAATTGTTGTGTCTCTTGTCCATTTTACTTATCGCGATTACTGTCTTCTTGGGTTCTCATATTCACTTATAATATTTCTCCTTGAAAGTCGCCTAGAGGGGGTGAATAGGCGTAATCTGAAATTTACAACTTGAAACACAAACTACAAGATGGGGTTAGCGTTAGAATTAAATCCGAGTCCTGAGAGAGAGGGGAAAACAAATCAACCAAGAAATAAAGCGGATGAACACGGTGATTTGTTTTACCGAGGTTCAGTTCTAAAGAACCTAGTCCCCGTTGAGATGGTCACATAGACCGGGTCTCTTTCAACCCTTTCCCTCTCTTAAATGGTCACTTAGACCGAGTGAGCTTTCTCCTTAATTCTCACGGGTCACTTAGACCCCACAAGGACCACCACACAATTGGTGTCTCTTGCCTTGCTTACAAAAACACTTGGGAACAAGAATGAGGAAGGAAGAAAGTGATCCAAGCAACAAGAGCGCAAAGAACACGAACAAACTCTCTCTTAAGTCACTAGGTGGTTGCAATGAATTCTAGACTTGGAGAGGCTTTGATCTTTTGGAAATGTGTCTTGGAGTGAATGCACTAGCTCTTGTATTGAATGTGAAGTGTTGGATGCTTTGAAGTGGTGGTGGTTGGGGGGGGATTTATAGCCCTCAACCACCAAACAACTGTTGGGGCAGGCTGCTATCGATGGGCGCACCGGTCAGTCCGGTTGCGCCAGCCACGTCACCCAACTATTAGGGTTCTGGAGCATTTTTACCGTTGGAGGCTTTGTCCTCTAGTGGCACCGGACAGTCCGGTGCTGCACCGGACAGGTCTTGTTCACTATCGTGCGCCTCTGACTTCTGCCGTGCACTGTAGCGCACTGTTAGCGTTTGTAGAGTTGACCGTTGCGCGAATGAGTCGTTGCTCCGCTGGTGCACCGGACAGTCCGGTGCGCTAGACCAGAGCACACTCGGTTTCTTTGCTCCTTTGTATTTGAACCTTATCTTAAATATTTATTGGTTTGTGTTGAACCTTTATGCACCTGTAGAACATATATTCTAGAGCAAACTAGTTAGTCCATATATTTGTGTTGGGCGTTTCAATCACCAAAATTAATTGTGGGAAAAGGTTAACCATAATTCCCTTTCAATCTCTCTCTTTTTGGTGATTGATGCCAACACAAACCAAAGCAAATATATAAAGTGCAGAAATGAATTAGAGTGAATAAGAGTGAATGGATTGCTTTCTTTTTATTAACATTTTGGACCACTTTTGCACCACATGTTTTTGTTTTTGCAAATTTTTTTTCAAATTCTTTTCAAAATTCTTTTGCAAATAGTTAAAGGTATATGAATAAGATTGTAAGAAGCATTTTCAAGATTTGAAATTTCTCCCCCCTGTATCAAATGCTTTTCCTTTGACTAAACAAAAGCTCCCCCTGAATGAAATTCTCCTCTTAGCTTTCAAGAGGGTTTTGAAATGGATACCAATTTTGAAATCTATTTCATAAGCACAAATACCAATTTGAAATTGTCTTGAGTACTAATAAAACAAAACAAACATTTGTGAATACCAATAAAATCTTTTTCATTTCAAAAATTTTGAAATGGTGGTGGTGCGATCCTTTTGCTTTGGGCTTAATATTTTTCTCCCCTTTGGCATTAAGCACCAAAAACGGAGAACGTTGGAGCCCTTTTATATTTTCTCCCCCATTGATAAAATAAACATGAGTGAAAGATTATACCAATCAGAGAGATGGCGGAATACGGTAAAGGGTAAGTAATACCGATGGAGTTGAGTGGAAGCGTTGTCTTTGCTGAATACTCCGTTTCCCTTTCAATCTTTTGATCTACATATTTACCTCCCGTGTCGAGGTTGAGATGCCTATTGGTTTCCATGGGTGTCTTGATGGATTTGGCTTTCTTCATTCCAAACTTCTTAAGAATGTCTTGAATGTACTTGGTTTGGCTGATGAAGGTGCCATCCTGGAGTTGCTTGATTTGAAATCCTAAGAAATATCTTAACTCCCCCATCATAGACATCTCGAATTTTTGAACCATGATCCTACTAAACTCTTCACAAGTAGATTTGTTAGTAGACCCAAATATAATATCATCAACATAAATTTGGCATACAAACAGATCATTTGCAACAGTTTTAGTAAAGAGAGTAGGATTGCCTTGCCGACTTTGAAGCCATTAGTGATTAGAAAATCTCGCAGGCATTCATACCATGCTCTTGGGGCTTGCTTGAGCCCATAAAGCGCCTTTGAGAGTTTTGTAAACATGGTTAGGGTACTCACTATCTTCAAAGCCGGGAGGTTGCTCAACATAGACCTCTTCCTTGATTGGTCCATTGAGGAAGGCACTTTTCACATCCATTTGATAGAGCTTAAAGCCATGGTAAGTAGCATAGGCAAGTAATATACGAATTGACTCAAGCCTAGCTTTGGGTGCATAAGTTTCATCGAAATCCAAACCTTCAACTTGTGAATACCCCTTGGCCATAAGTCGGGCTTTGTTCCTTATCACCACACCATGCTCATCTTGCTTGTTGCGGAATACTCACTTGGTATCTACAACATTTTGATTAGGACGTGGAACCAAATGCCATACCACATTCCTTGTGAAGTTGTTGAGCTCCTCTTGCATTGCCAGCACCCAATCCGAATCTCTTAGTGCATCCTCCACCCTGTATGGCTCAATACAGGAGACAAAAGAGTAACGTTCACAGAAATGAGCAACATGAGATCTAGTTGTTACCCCCTTATGAATTTCACCAAGGACGGAGTTGACGGGGTGAACTCGTTGAATTGCTTGGTGGACTCTTGGGTGTGGCGGTCTTTGACCCTGTATTTTTGCTCATCTTCCTTGTCTTCATTGTCTTTATCTCCCCCTTGATCATTGACCTCTTCTTGAGGTGGCTCATCTTCTTGATCTTCTTCTTCATCACCTTGAGCCTGTTCCTCATCTTGAGTTGGTGGAGATGCTTGATTGGAAGATGCTGGTTGATCTTGTGCTTGTGGAGGCTCTTCGGATTCCTTAGGACACACATCTCTAATGGACATGTTCCTTAGCGCGATGCACAGAGCCTCTTCATCATCTAGTTCATCAAGATCAACTTGCTCTACTGAGAGCCGTTAGTCTCATCAAACACAATGTCACAAGAAACCTCAACTAATCCAGTGGATTTGTTGAAGACTCTATATGCCCTTGTGTTTGAGTCATAACCTAGAAAAAACCTTCTACAGCCTTAGGAGCAAATTTAGATTTTCTACCTCTTTTAACAAGAATAAAACATTTACTCCCAAATACTCTAAAATATGAAACATGGGCTTTTTACCAGTGAGGAGTTCGTATGATGTCTTCTTGAGGATTTGGTGAACATAGAGCCGGTTGATGGAGTAGCAAGCAGTGTTGATTGCTTCCGCTCAAAATCGGTCCGGTGTCTTGTACTCATCAAGCATGGTTCTTGCCACGTCCAGTAGAGTTATATTCTTCCTCTCCACTACACCATTTTGTTGAGGTGTGTAGGAAGAAGAGAACTCATGCTTGATCCCTTCATCCTCAAGAAAGCCTTCGACTTGAGAGTTCCTGAACTTCGTCCCGTTGTCGCTTCTTATCCTTTTGATTCTCAATCCGAACTCATTTTGAGCTCGTCTCAAGAATCCTTTTTAAGGTTTCTTGAGTTTGTGTTTTTTCCTACAAAAAGAACACCCAAGTGAAGCGAGAATAATCATCCACAATAACTAGACAGTACTTACTCCCGCCGATGCTTATGTAAGCGATCGGGCCGAATAGGTCCATGTGGAGTAGCTCGAGCGGCCTGTCCGTCGTCATGATGTTTTTGTGTGGATGATGGGCGCCAACTTGCTTTCCTGCTTGACATGCGCTATAAACCCTGTCTTTCTCAAAATGAACATTTGTTAGTCCTAAAATGTGTTCTCCCTTTAGAAGCTTGTGAATATTCTTCATCCCAACATGGCAAGTCGGCAATGCTGGAGCCAGCCCATATTAGTCTTAGCAATTAAACAGGTGTTGAGTTTAGCTTGTGTTCTCATTAAAATCAACTAAATATAGCTAACATTCTAACAGTCCCTTAAATGTTATTGAATCATCACTTCTTCTAAAGACAGTAACACCTATATCAGTAAAAGACAGTTGTAGCCCATTTTGCATAATTGAGATACAGAAAGCAAATGTAATCTAAAGAATCTACAAGAAAAAACATTAGAAATAGAATGGTCAGGAGATATAGCAATTTTACCCAATCCTTTGACCAAACCTTGATTTCCATCCCCGAATGTGATAGCTTGTTGGGGATCTTCGTTTTTCTCGTAGGAGGAGAACATTCTTTTCTCCCCTGTCATGTGGTTTGTGCATCCGCTATCAATTATCCAACTTGAGCCCCCGGATGCATAAACCTGCAAAAACAATTTAGGCCTTGTTTTTAGGTACCCAAACAGTCTTGGGTCCTTTGATGTTAGAAACATGCATCTTGGGTACCCAAACACAAGTCTTAGGACTCTTGTGTTTGCCCCAACATATTTGGCAACTATTTTGCCTGATTTGTTAGTTAAACATAAGATGCATCAAAAGTCTTAAATGAAATGTTATGCTCATTTGATGCAGTAGGAATTTTCTTTTTTGGCATTTTAACATGAGTTGTATGCCTAGAGCTAGATGTCTCATTCTTATACATAAAAGCATGGTGAGAAACAGAATGAGATTTCCTAGCATGAATTTTCCTAATTTTGTGCTCAGGATAATTAGCAAGATATAAAATATAGCCCTCCTTATTATGAACCATGGGTGCCTTGCCCTTAACAAAATTAGACAGTTTCTTAGGGGCATTGAGCTTGATATTGCTTCCCTGTTGGAAACCAATGACATCCTTAATGCCAAGGCTTCTCCCATTATAGAGCATACTTATAGCAAATTTAAGCTTTTCATTTTTAATTTCATGCTCATTAATTTTAGTAGTCAATTTAGCTATGTGATCATTTTGTTGTGTAATCATGGCAAGGTGATCATCCATAGCTTCTACATTAATGTCTCTACATCTAGTGCAAATGGAAACATGCTCAATAGTAGATGTAGATAGTTTGCAAACATTTAATTCATCTATCTTAGATTTTAACATGGCATTTTCATTTCTAAGACAGGAAATAGAATCATTGCAAACATTTAAATCTTTAATCTTAGACACTAAATTATCATTTTCAGTTCTAAGACTAGAAATTGCATCATTCAATTTATCAACCTTAACATTTAGACTAGTATTTTCATTTCTAAGACCGACAATTGAATCATGGTAAATGCTAAACTCCTTAGTCAAGTTTTCATTTTTCTCTACTTCCTGAGCATAAGCATTTTTTACTTTAACATGCTTCTTGTTTTCTTCAATAAGGAATTCTTCTTGGCTATCCAAAAGTTCATCCTTCTCATGAATGGCTCCTATCAATTCGTATAATTTTTCCTTTTGTTGCATGTTAATGTTGGCGAAGAGAGTAAGCAAACCATCTTCATCTTCACTAGAACTACCCTCTTCACTAGATGTAGTATATTTGGGGTGGTTCTAGATTGTACCTTCTTCTTTTTGTCGTCCTTTGCCATGAAGCATTTTGTGGCCGACGTTGGGGAAGAGGAGACCCTTGTTGACGGCGATGTTAGCGGCATCCTCGTCGGAGGAGGAGTCGGTGGAGCTCTCGTCGGAGTCCCATTCCCGACACACATGGGCATCGCCGCCCTTCTTCTTGTAGTACATCTTCTTCTCCTTCTTCTTCCCCTTCTTGTCGTCGCCCTTGTCACTATCACTAGACATTGGACATTTAGCAATAAAATGACCGGGCTTACCACACTTGTAGCACACCCTCTTAGAGTGGGGTTTGTAGTCCTTCCCCATCCTTTGCTTGAGGATTTGGTGAAAGCTCTTGATGATGAGTGCCATTTTCTCGTTTGTCAAGCTTGGAGGCATCGATTGGAAGCCTACTTGGTGTAGACTCCCTCTTTTCTTCTTCTGTCACCTTGAATGCGACGGGTTGCACCTCGGGTGTGGAGGTGGCGCCTTGCTCCAAGTTGACGATGTGTTTAGAGTTTTTGATCATTAGTTCAAAGCTCACAAACTTTCCTATCACTTCCTCGGGAGACATTAATTTGTATCTAGGATCTCCACGGATTAGTTGCACTTGAGTAGGATTGCGAAAAACAAAAGATCTTAGAATAACTTTGACCATCTCATGGTCATCCCATTTAGTGCTCCCGAGGTTGCGCACTTGGTTCACCATTGTTTTGAGCCGGTTGTACATTGCTTGTGGCTCTTCTCCTTGGTTGAGGACGAATCGACCGAGCTCCCCCTCGATCGTCTCCCTTTTGGTGATCTTGGTCACCTCGTCCCCTTCGTGCGCCGTCTTGAGGACGTCCCAAATTTCTTTGGCGGTCTTTAACCCTTGCACCTTATTATACTCCTCTCGACACAAGGAGGCAAGGAGTATAGTTGTGTCTTGGGAGTTAAAGTGCCTAATTTGGTCGGTCTCGTCCGAATCGTAGTCCTTGTCCCCTACCTTCGGTACCTGCGCTCCAAACTCAACAATCTCCCATATGCTTTTGTGGAGTGAGGTTAGGTGATGCCTCATTTTATCACTCCACATACAACAATCTTCACCATCAAAATATGGTGGTTTGCCTAGGGGAACGGAAAGTAATGGAGTGCGCTTAGAAATGCGAGGATAGCGGAGGGGCATCTTACTATATTTCTTGCGCTCATGGTGCTTAGAAGTAGTGGACGACAAGTCGGAGCCGGAGGTGGAGGGCGATGATGAGTTGGTCTCATAGTAGACCACTTTCTTCATCTTCTTCTTATCGCCTCTCTGATGGGTCTTGTTGGAGAAAGAGGATTCCTCCTTATGCTTGTGGCCGGACTCCCTTGAGAGGGTCCTCCCCGAGCTTGCGGGCTTGTCGCCGGTCACGATCTCCCTCTTGGCGTGATCTACCGACATCACTTCGAGTTGTTAGACTCTAATGATGAACCGGGCTCCGATACCAATTGAAAGTCGCCTAGAGGGGGGGTGAACAGGCGTAATCTGAAATTTACAACTTGAAACACAAACTACAAGCCGGGGTTAGCGTTAGAATTAAATCTAAGTCCGAGAGAGAGGGGGGAAAACAAATCAACCAAGAAATAAAACGGATGAACACGGTGATTTGTTTTACCGAGGTTCAGTTCTAAAGAACCTAGTCTCCGTTGAGGTGGTCACAGAGACTGGGTCTCTTTCAACTCTTTCCCTCTCTCAAACGGTCACTTAGACCGAGTGAGCTTTCTCCTTAATTCTCACGGGTCACTTAGACCCCGCAAGGACCACCACACAATTGGTGTCTCTTGCCTTGCTTACAAAACATTTGGGAACAAGAATGAGGAAGGAAGAAAGCGGTCCAAGCAACAAGAACGCAAAGAACACGAACAAACTCTCTCTTAAGTCACTAGGTGGTTGGAATGAATTCTAGACTTGGAGAGGCTTTGATCTTTTAGAAATGTGTCTTGGAGTGAATGCACTAGCTCTTGTATTGAATGTGAAGTGCTGGATGCTTGAAGTGGTGGTGGTTGGGGGGATTTATAGCCCTCAACCACCAAATAAATGTTGGGGCAAGCTGCTGTTGATGGGCGCACCGGATAGTCCAGTGCGCCACCAGACACTGTCCGGTGCGCCAGCCACGTCACCCAATCGTTAGGGTTCTGGAGCATTTGACCGTTGGAGGCTTTGTCCTCTAGTGGCACCGGACAGGTCCTGTTCACTGTCCGGCGCGCCTTTGACTTCTGTTGTGCACTGTAGCGCACTGTAGCGTTTGCAGAGTCGACCGTTGCACGAAGGAGTCGTTGCTCCGCTGGTGCCCCGAACAGTGTCCGGTGGCACACCGAACAATCCGGTGTGCCAGACCAGAGCACACTCGGTTTCTTTGCTCCTATGTATTTGAACCCTATCTTGAATATTTATTGGTTGTGTTGAACCTTTATGCACCTGTAGAACATATATTCTAGAGCAAACTAGTTAGTCCATATATTTGTGTTGGGCATTTAACCACCAAAATTAATTGTGGGAAAAGGTTAACCCTATTTCCCTTTCACTCCTAAGTTTAATACTGTCACACCCGGATTTAAGGGACAAATCTGGGTGCATCTCATATGTGCGCCAAGGAAGAACAACACACATAATAACAGAGTGCATAGAGATAAATGTCATAAATATCATAAATGTACTTATTACATAGCGGAAGTCTTACAAAATAAATGATAAAATAAAATGAACTAATAATTATTCCCTGGCGCCACAAAGCTGACTGGGAGACGCCACCTAGATCAAGTCGAATGCCTCAGTGTTAGGCGGCTCCTCTTCGACCACCTGTTCTTCTCCTGTGGGGGGTGTGAGACAGCAAGAGTGAGCACACATACGTTCATAGCTCAACAAGTCGTGGGGAATAATGTGGCATTAACTCACCAAAGGTGGGAGTTCATGAAGTGTAAGGCTGATCAATGAAATAAAGGCTGAAGCTGAGCATTGCTTTTATAAGTTGGTCAAAATTTTATTAGCAATTACTAAGTGTAAGTAAATACCAAACCTTAATAATAATAAAGAAAGTAATAGTAAAATAATCCCAAATGCGATGCAAATATCAAATTAAATTTAGGTTCCATAAATTAATCATGTGAGGGTCCGAGCTGCTCATGACCATGAGCATGGCTAGTATACCAGTTTTACACTCTGCAGAGGTTGCACATCTTTACCCATAAGTCATGTTACCCATCTTCCAAGAGACGGCCAATCCCATACACCTCTACCGAGGAGGCGAGGCAGGGTAACACTACGAGGCCTTTACAAAGTTATACTAGCTTCAGAAATCCTGCTATAGTTTATAGGAAGCTCCAGTGCAGGAATCCCTCGCCTGACCGTCATCGCAGCAAAATCAACCCAAGGACCTCCCTACACTGACCACTCCCCTACTGCCCTTGCCCCTTTTGGGGAAGGAAGACATCCACTAGCTTTCCTAGTTAATCAGCCAAGGGCGTCCCATTAAACCCTTGTGGTAGCACTGTTTTCCCGGGTGGTCGCTCGATGTTCCCATTAACTTAATGATCTTAACATGAACAGTAATAATAAAAAGATAATTAAAATAGTAATCATAAATAGTGTATCTCCATACCCAAATCCACATAAAGCAATAGCAAGTACTACCCAAAAATATTTCAGTGGTAAACAAGGTATAAAGATAACCAAAACTGGGGTAACCTATAGGATCCCATCAAAATTAACCTATGCAGATCATTATAATTAATAAGAACATGGCTGGGAAAAAGTAAGTGATCAAGGGCACAACTTGCCTTCAATGAGCTCCTGCTCAGCAACTTCTATCTGCTGAACTTCAAAATCCACAGTGGCTTGCTCGTCTACTCGCATCAACACAATACATACATAGTATAGCATAAATTAACATCACATCAAATAGATAAATAAAATATACAATAAAAATCTACACATTAAATGAGAACCTAGGAACAGGAATCATTAATTTTGGAGTTATATATTTTAAGTTATGAATTTCTAAAGGTTTAATGTGCTTGAAATAGAATTAAATGAGAAATTAATTCTCTTACTGTTTTCATGACAAAACAGAGACACTAAATGATAGAGAATATTATTACAAAAATTTATAAATTGGAATGGAGTGATTTGGATTAAAAATGAATTTCCTATGGATTTATCAAGTTCTAGTATTTATTTTCATATTAAAAATCCCTTTGTATTTATTTTCTCTGATTTAATACTGTTATGGACTGGGCCTCAATTTCCAAAAAGGTCAGGGGGTTCTGGCGTAAGTTTACCGAGACTCAGAGAATAGGAACTGAGGACGGCGGGTTGAAAAGGTACAACCCTGGGGTCTCTTTTGCAAACTGCGCTAGCCGAAGGGGTACGGGATAATCAGATCTATCCGATCCAGAACCGAGGGCCCAGATTAAAAACCAGCACATAATTGAACCGGTACGCTACCTGACCGTGCGATATGTGATCAACGACACCGATTGATCCACGACCCTGATAAACCTGCGCTCGCCCTCACCCGTAGGATCCAAGATCCACGGTGGTAAAACCCCCCTAGCGAAACACTACGCCCGGATCAATCAGAGTCGCACAATCATGATCCAATGGACAGCGAGGCTTCTTCCCCACCCGCTGGCCAGGCGCGGCCGAAGAACACCGCCCGCGGTGGCGGGCTCCGGCGAGCTCGACCCAATGGCGCACTGGTGCACGATACTCAAATCGGAGGAGAGCTACATCAATCGAGGAACCGAACAAAGGAGACAGGGGTAACGAAGCGGTGTAGAAGCAGGCGATTTCCTCTGGCCATAGCGAATGGCGGCACAACGGTGGAAACACGTGCCCGGCGTGCAATTCGTAACGACCAGGTGACTTGCTTCGCCCAGGGAGGCCAAGGCTAGCTTCGGTAGTCGCCCGAGATCGCCCCAATGCCTTGCGACGGTCGATTCGTTGCCCCCATAAGCTCCAAGCTAGCCGTGGCTAGCTGTAGGTTTTCTGGGAAATGAGCTCGCGTGAGGGGGTAGCAGGGGATAGGAACGGATCACGGGTGCGCTATTATACGACGTGGCGAAGACCGAGGGTGGTCTGCACACCGATCAGCTCCGGCGTTATCGCGGCGGACGTTGCGCACAGCGAGCGAAGAAAGGGGAAAAAGGTGGGCGTCGTGCGCACGGAGATCTCGGCGGCAAGGTAGGAGAAGCTGGCCAGTGGGTCCCATGAACCAGCGAGTTAGGCGTGGGTGTACGTGAGTGCGGAGACGGGTGTGTGGGGTCCGCTAGTCGACCACCAGAGAGCGATGCCCGTGAAGACACACGCGCGGCTGACGGGAGGGGCCCGCATGTCGGCGCCATCCTCCGGGTGGGTTACGCGGCAATAGAGTTAAGTGGGCCGAAATACCGCCTGGCGGCCCAGTTAGATGTCTTTCTTTGTCTCTTTTATCTTTTTCTTTCTCTTTTCTTCCTTTTAGGTTTAAATTTGAATTTGAATTTTGAAGTCAAACTTGTGCTACATTAATCTTTATTACTTTTGTGAAGTTAAGAATACCAATTCTTGAAATATAATTATATCATTTATATTTCTATATCATTTCTCTCCTTCTTATTTTCAAAAACCCTAATTTTAAGTTAGGGTTCGATTTAACTTCTAGTATTTATTATCTTATATTCCTTATTTTTATTTTATTTTTATTTTGTTTTATGCACAAACATATAAACTCCACATGATGCATTTCCTTTTATTTTGGTATCATTGGTTTTAATTAGTCACTCTCGATTACTTGTGTGCTCTTTTTATGATGCAAATGTGGCGCATGAAATGAGGAGATCTACTATACATTCCTTGAATACAACTTTGAGTATTACAAATCCTACCCCCTTAAAAATAATCTCGTCCTCGAGATTTAGGAAGATCTAGGGAAGAGGTGGGGAAAATCTATGCGAAGCTCTTCTTCTCTTTCCCAAGTAGCTTCATCTTCTCCGTGGTGACTCCATTGCACTTTGCACATCTTTATAACTTTATTCCTCGTGAGACGAGTCAGTGTATCTAGAATCTTGATGGGGTACTCAGCATAAGTCAGATCATCTTGAACACTAAGGTCCTCCATTGGTAACTGCTCTTTAGGTACCCTGAGAGGTAACTGCTCTTTAGGTACCCTGAGACATTTCTTCAACTGAGATACATGAAAAACATCATGAACATCCGCAAGATGATCCGGTAACTCCAATTGATATGCCACCTCTCCCACTCGCTTTAAGATTAAGAAGGGTCCAATAAAGCGAGGGGACAAATTTCCTTTGACTTTAAATCTTCTCATACCCCTGAGTGGTGACACTTTCAAATAGACATAATCACCCTCCTTAAACTCTAGCAGTCTTCTTCGGGTATCGGCATAGCTTTTCTGTCTTGACTGTGCAGTTCTCAAATTCTCCCTTATTTGCTAGACTTGCTCCTCAGCCTCTTGTATAATTTTAGGTCCAAATAACTGTCTTTCACCAGTTTGATCCCAATATAGTGGAGTCCTACACTTTCTTCCATACAAAGCCTCAAACGGTGACATCTTCAAACTGGCCTGATAGCTATTATTGTAAGAGAACTCCGCATAGGGCAAACTCTTATCCCAGCTACCACCATGCTTAAGAGCACAAGCTCTTAACATATCTTCTAGCACTTGGTTGGTCCTCTCAGTCAGCCCATCAGTCTGTGGATGGTAAGCCGAACTAAAATTCAATCTTGTATCCAAGGACTCGTGCAACTTCTTCCAATACCGAGAAGTAAACTGTGATCCCCGGTCTGACACAATCTTCTTTGGCACACCATGTAGGCAGACAATCCGTGTCATGTACAACTCTTCTAACTTGGCTCCTGAATATGTGGTCTTCACTGGAATAAAGTGGGCTACTTTAGTTAGCCTGTCCACAATCACCCAAATAGAGTCATACCCAGCAGATGTGCGGGGTAATCCAACAATGAAGTCCATACCAATCTCTTCCCATTTCCACTCAGGTATCTTAAGCGAGTGCAGTAAACTAGCAGGTCTTTGATGTTCCGCTTTCACCCTCTGGCAAACATCACTAAGTGCAACATGTGAAGCAACATCCTTCTTTAGTCCATACCACCAATACTTCTGCTTCAGGTCCTGGTACATCTTAGTACTACCAGGGTGGATAGAATAAACTGAGTCATGTGCCTCCTTCAATATGGTTTCCTGAAGACTATCGATATCCGGAACACAGATCCGATTCTTGAACCATACCGTGCCTTGCTCATCCTCCGTGAAATCTGGGCCTCTACCCTCTGTTATCAGATCCTTGATCTCCTGGATTTTAGCATCACCAATCTGACCTCTTCGAATTTCTTGCTCCAAGGTGGGTTCCAATTCAATGGTAATTCCTTCCATATGCGTAACAATTCCCAGGTTGAGCCTCTCAAAATATTTTGCTAATTCATCGAGTAGCTGGACAACAATAGCGAAATGAACGTGCTCCTTCCGACTCAAGGCATCTGCAACCAAATTTGCCTTGCCCGAGTGGTAATGAATCTCCAAATCATAATCCTTAATAAGCTCCAACCAACGGCGTTGCCTAAGGTTGAGATCCTTCTGAGTGAATATGTACTTCAAACTCTCATGATCCGTGTATACTTGGCACTTAGTTCCCATAATATAGTGTCTCCAAATCTTAAGAGCATGCACCACTGCTGCCAGTTCCAAGTCATGAGTGGGGTAGTTCAATTCATGTTTCCGCAACTGACGAGACGCATAGGCGATCACATGTCCTTCTTGCATGAGCACACATCCTAACCCTTGGCCACATGCATCACAATAAATGTCAAATCCTTTCTGTAGATCTGGCATAATCAACACTGGTGGTGACATCAATCTCTTCTTCAATTGATCAAAGCTAACTTGGCATTTCTCATCCCACTTAAATTCTCTTCCTTTTTCCAGCAGCGAGGTCATAGGCTTAGCAATCTTAGAAAACCCTTCAATAAATCTCCGATAATATCCTTCAAGCCCCAAGAAACTCCGGATCTCGGTGACAGTAGTGGGCACGCTCCATTCCATTATCTCCTTCACTTTGGCAGGATCCACTGCTATTCCTCCCTTCGAAATAATATGTCCCAGGAATGGCACCTTGTCAATCCAAAACTCGCACTTGCTAAACTTGGCGTAGAGTTCATTATCTTGTAGCTTCTGTAGCACCAACCTTAGATGTTCTTCATGATCACTTTCACTCTTAGAGTAGATAAGAATATCGTCGATGAACACCACGACAAATCTGTCCAAATACTCCATAAACACCTTATTCATCAAATTCATGAAATAAGCTGGTGCATTGGTTAATCCAAGTGACATAACAGTAAACTCATATAATCCATATCGTGTCGAGAAAGCCGTCTTAGGAATATCTGATGGTCTAATCTTTATTTGATGGTATCCCGATCGGAGATCAATCTTCGAGAATACCCTGGCACCTCTTATCTGATCAAATAAATCCTCAATACAGGGTAATGGATACTTGTTCTTCATAGTAACATCATTAAGTGATCTATAGTCCACACACATCCGTTGCGAACCATCCTTCTTCTGTACAAATAGTACCGGTGCTCCCCAAGGTGAGGAACTCGGACGAATGTACCCTGCTTCCTGTAACTTAGTTAACTGCTTCTTAAGCTCCTTTAGTTCTTCTACAGCCATCCTGTATGGTCGTTTAGAAATAGGGGCAGTTCCAGGTAAAAGATCAATGACAAACTCAACTTCCCTATCTGGTGACATCCCTGGTAACTCCTCTGGAAAGACATCCGGAAAATCTCTAACCACCCGGATGTTGTCACCAACAAACTCCTCCGCTATAAAGTATATCGCCCATTTGGAATGGTTACTGCAATTTGAACTTGAAATGTTTCTCCTTTAGGACTAGTGAGCTCTATAGTACCCCTACCACATGCTATAATGGCCTTTGCCTTCCTTTACCATGACATACCAAGGATCAGATCTATACTGCTGGCCTCTAATATTATAGCAGCAGCTCCAAACTCTCTTCCCATGATTGTTAATGTCAATGTACATGTCATTTGATTTGCCTCAATAGGCCCTTTAGGTGTGATTACTATCATTGGTTTTCTCATATTTAGCAGTGGTATCTCATTTGTGTTGGCATATCGAGTAGACATGAATGAATGTGTAGCATCAGAATCAAATAATATTGTTGTAGGAATGACATTAATGTAAAACATACCAAGTATGATGTCAGCACCATCAGGAGTATCATCGACGCTGACTTGATTAACTCTGGCTATATAATACCCCTTGCCAGGAGTCTGTTGCTTGTTCTTAGCTGGTGTACTAGAATTTCCCATCAGACAAGCATTAGCATAGTGCCCAATCTGACTGCACTTGAAGCATGTAGGGCCGGTCTTCTGTCCTGCAGTCCTCGTCGGGGTGCCAGTGGGAGTAGCCTGACGAGTAGGAGGTGTCCGTGGAGACCCCTGTGGAGCGTACTGAGCTGGGCGTGGTCCCCCTGGTCGAGTCGGTGTACCCTGTGGCGAAACATAGCGGGGACGAACACTGCTGCTATCCTGTCCCTGCGAGATAGCCTTCCTCTTCAAGTCTCCTAGTTGAACACGCTTGTGTTCAATAGCAAGAGCCTTATCCAGCAGTCTCTGAAATGATGGAAATGTGTGTGCAACCAGTGCATACTGTAGGGATCCATTAAGTCCTTCAATAAAATGCTCCTGCTTTCTCTCATCCTCAGCAACCTTGCCCGGAGCATATCTTGACAGCTGAATGAATTTATCTCTGTACTCGCTGACAGACATGTTTCCTTGCTTCAATGACAGGAACTCCTTCTTCTTGATCTTCATCAATCCAGCTGGAATGTGGTAGTTTCTGAACTGTGTACTGAATTCCGCCCAAGTAATAGTATCAGCAGCATCATGGCAGCAGTATAAGAATCCCACCAGTCAGCAGCAAGACCTGTCAGACGACCAGAGGCATAAAGAACTTTCTCCCGGTCTGAGCATTGGGCGATGTTGAGCATCTTCTCAATTGACTTCAACCAATCATCTGCATCAAGTGGATCTGGCGAACTGGCAAAGGTCGGTGGCTTATGGCTCATAAACTCTCGGTGCTTATCACGAGGTGGAACTGGTGGTGGTGGTGGAGGCAGTGGTACTTGTTGCTGTTGCTACTATTGTTGTTGTTGTTGAAACTACTACTGCAGCTGCTGTTGCGCCCTTCTCTCCTGGCGTATCTCTTCTCGCTCCTGGCGCAACTCCTGACGTATCTCTTCTCTTTCTTGACGCATCTCCTGGCGTTCCTGCTGCATCTGTGCACGCATATCTGCTATAGTGTCCGCCATTTGCTACATCATCCTCATCTGAGCTGCAATCAGTGGGTCAACTCCGCCTGGTGGAGGATTAGGAGGATCCATCTCTGCTGGCTGTGGTTGGGGTTGTCTTTATATCCACCGAGTGTGTCGATTAGGAGGCAAATCAATTCCACCACCCCTCCTGGTATTGACCATCTGAGTTAGATACATATGGTAAGAGAGAGTAGTAGACAAGGTAGTAACTAAGAATCATGTTACTTTGGGGGGATTTATTAACTAAGCAGATTAATGTTTTACCTACCATAGCTAATTCATTACCTTATGGTGGCACATGCTAAGATGTACATATATAATATCTCAATCAATCAAAGAAGCAAATCAGACATTTATCATCAGAACAATCAAACAACATTTTTAAATATAGAAAATAGTTTTGGTTTGGTCTTAGACCTCCTATCTCTTAAAAATGTCATAGGGGTAGGGATTCCAAGGTGTGAAATCCGTCTTGTCTTAGAATAGAGAAGGTAAGAATGATCAGAGTAGAACAGTAGAAGGTGAGACAGGATCAAGATAAGTGTAAAAAGAATCAGAGTAAGGTAAGTTTAGAAGGATTCAGAATAAGGTAAGTAGGTAAAAGTTTTGTCCATTTCTATCTAGGTTCCGTCCTATAGTCAACATTTGCTCTGATACCACTTCTGTCACACCCGGATTTAAGGGACAAATCCGGGTGCATCTCATATGTGCGCCAAGGAAGAACAACACACATAATAACAGAGTGCATAGAGATAAATGTCATAAATATCATAAATATACTTATTACATAGCGGAAGTCTTACAAAAATAAATGATAAAATAAAACGAACTAATAATTATTCCCTAGCGCCACAAAGCTGACTGGGAGACGTCACCTAGATCAAGTCGAATGCCTCAGTGTTAGGCGACTCCTCTTCGACCACCTGTTCTTCTCCTGTGGGGGGGTGAGACAGCAAGAGTGAGCTCACATACGTTCATAGCTCAACAAGTCGTGGGGAATAATGTGGCATTAACTCACCAAAGGTGGGAGTTCATGAAGTGTAAGGTTGATCAATGAAATAAAGGTTGAAGCTGAGCATTGCTTTTATAAGTTGGTCAAAATTTTATTAGCAATTACTAAGTGTAAGTAAATACCAAACCTTAATAATAATAAAGAAAGTAATAGTAAAATAATCCCAAATGCAATGCAAATGTCAAACTAAATTTAGGTTCCATAAAATAATCATGTGAGGGTCCGAGCTGCTCATGACCGTGAGCATGGCTAGTATACCAGTTTTACACTCTGCAGAGGTTGCACATCTTTACCCACAAGTCATGTTACCCATCTGCCAAGAGACGGCCAATCCCATACACCTCTACCGAGGAGGCGAGGCAGGGTAACACTACGAGGCCTTTACAAAGTTCCACTAGCTTCAGAAATCCCGCTACAGTATATAGGAAGCTCCAGTGCAGGAATCCCTCGCCTGACCGCCATCGCAGCAAAATCAACCCAAGGACCTCCCTACACTGACCACTCCCCTACTGCTCTTGCCCCTTTCGGGTAAGGAAGACATCCACTAGCTTTCCTAGTTAATCAGCCAAGGGCGTCCCATTAAACCCTTGTGGTAGCACTGTTTTTCCGGGTGGTCGCTCCATGTTCCCATTAACTTAATGATCTTAACATGAATAGTAATGATAAAAAGTAATTAAAAGAGTAATCATGAATAGTGTATCTCCATACCCAAATCCACATAAAGCAATAGCGGGTACTACCCAAAAATATTTCAGTGGTGAACAAGGTATAAAGATAACCAAAACTGGGGTAACCTATAGGATCTCATCAAAATTAACCTATGCAGATCATTATAATTAATAAGAACATGGCTGGGAAAAAGTAAGTGATCAAGGGCACAACTTGCCTTCAATGAGCTCCTGCTCAGCAACTTCTATCTGCTGAACCTCAGAATCCACAGTGGCTTGCTCGTCTACTCACATCAACATAATACATACATAGTATAGCATAAATTAACATCACATCAAACAGATAAATAAAATATACAATAAAAATCTACACATTAAAATGAGAACCTAGGAACAGGAATCATTAATTTTGGAGTTATATATTTTAAGTTATGAATTTCTAAAGGTTTAATGTGATTGAAATAGAATTAAATGAGAAATTAATTCTCTTACTGTTTTCATGACAAAACAGAGACACTAAATGATAGAGAATATTATTACAAAAATTTAGAAATTGAAATAGAGTGATTTGGATTAAAAATGAATTTCCTATGGATTTATCAAGTTCTAGTATTTATTTTCATATTAAAAATCCCTTTATAATTTATTTTCTCTGATTTAATATTATTATGGACTGGGCCTCAATTTCTAGAAAGGTCAGGGGGTTCTGGCGTAAGTTTACCGAGACTCAGAGAATAGGATCTGAGGACGACAGGTTGAAAAGGTACAACCCTGGGGTCTCTTTTGCAAACTGCGCTAGCCGAAGGGGTACGGGATAATCAGATCTATCCGATCCAGAACCGAGGGGTGACCGAAGAACACCGCCCCGCGGTGGCGGGCTCCGGCGAGCTCGACCCAATGGCGCGCTGGTGCACGATACTCAAATCGGAGGAGAGCTACATCAATCGAGGAACCGAACAAAGGAGATAGGGGTAACGAACCGGTGTAGAAGCAGGCGATTTCCTCTGGCCACGGCGAATGGCGACACAACGGCGGAAACACGTGCCCGACGTGCAATTCATGACGACCAGGTGACTTGCTTCGCCCAGGGAGGCCAAGGCTAGCTTCAGCAGTCGCCCGAGATCGCCCCAATGCCTTACGACGGTTGATTCGTTGCCCTCGTAAGTGAGAGCACCTAGAGGGGGGGTGAATAGGTGATCCTGTGAAAACTTAAACTTATAGCCACAAAAACTTGTTAAGTGTTAGCACAATAATCGCCAAGTGGCTAGAGAGGAGTCTCAACAAAACACAATACCACAAGAGATCAAACACAGAGATGACACAGTGGTTTATCCCGTGGTTCGGCCAAGACCAACGCTTGCCTACTCCACGTTGTGGCGTCCCAACGGACGAGGGTTGCAATCAACCCCTCTCAAGCGGTCCAAAGACCAACTTGAATACCACGGTGTTTTGTTTTGCCTTTCAATATCCCGTTTGCGAGGATTCTCCACAACTTGGAGCCTCTCGCCCTTACACTTGAGATTCACAAGAAATACAGAGTAAGGGAGGAAAGCAACACACACAAATCCACAGCAAAATGCGCACACACACGGCCAAGAATCGAGCTCAAAAGACTATCTCAAAGTTCTCACTAGAACGGAGCTCGAATCACTGAGAATGACAAACGAATGCGCAAAGACTTAGTGTGGATGATCAAGAATGCTCTAAGGTTGCTTGGTGTGCTCCTCCATGCGCCTAGGGGTCCCTTTTATAGCCCCAAGGCAGCTAGGAGCCGTTGAGAGCAAATCTGGAAGGCCAATCTTGCCTTCTGTCGTCGGGGGCACCGGACAGTCCGGTGCACACCGGACACTGTCCGGTGCCCGATTTCCTTCCTTAAATGGCGAAGCCGACCGTTGGCAGCCTGAGAGCCGTTGGAGCACCGGACATGTCCGGTGCACACCGGACAGTCCGGTGCCGTCTTCTAGCCGTTGGCTCGGCCACGTGTCCCGCGCAGATTGCGCGGCCGACCGTTGGCTCACCGGACAGTCCGGTGCACACCGGACAGTCCGGTGAATTTTAGCCGTACGTCGCCGGTGAATTCCCGAGAGCAGCCACTTCGCGCCGAGCCAGCCTGGCGCACCGGACATGTCCGGTGCACACCGGACAGTCCGGTGTACCCAGACTGGGCAGACTTTGGCTGCTCGAGCCATTTCTTCTCCAACTCGATTTTTTCTGTTTCCAGCACTTAGACACAATACATTAGTCCATAAAACAATGTACTAAGTCTGAGAAACATACCTTTATCCTTGATTTGTACTTTGTCCACCATTTTACAATTAGGCACCTGTGTTGGGCACTAAATCACCAAAATACTTAGAAATGGCCCAAGGGCACATTTCCCTTTCAATCTCCCCCTTTTTGGTGATTTATGCCAACACACCATAAAGCAAGTAGAACAAGTACAAAAACACTTCAAATAAGAACTCAAATTATTTTGATTCAATTTTGACATATATGGATCACTCTATGCCACCACTTGGTTTGTTTTTGCAAATCAAACTCAAATTCCTATCTCTAAGTCAAAACCACTTGTAGAGACATAAAGAGAGGTTTTCCAAAGAAATTTGATCAAAGATTCCAAAAACTCCCCCTTTTTCCCATAATCAATACTTCTCCCCACAAGAAGCCAACTTTTGATAAGAGAGACAACAAAAGAGTTTTGACAAACCAAAAGCTCTATTCTACTATTTTCAAAATCTCTCAAGTGGTAGCTGATCCATTTATCGCTTTGGCCTTTATTTTCTCCCCCTTTGGCATCAAACACCAAAACGGGATTAATCTTGGCTCTATAACCCCATTGCCTCACCAAAATCTTCAATTAAGAGCAAATGGCAATAAGAGTTCATTAGATGAACTTGGAATAGTTTACCCTCTCATCGGAGTGCAGTGGAAGTCTTTCATGGTCCAAGTCCACCTTTTCCCTTTCAATTCTCCTTTGAGACTAAAACAAGCAAACTCAAGCATATGGTTAGTCTCAAAGGGTCAAGTTGTAACACATCTCCCCCTAAAACAGTGCATCACTTTGCAACAGACTTGTGAGGTCCAGGGAGTGTTTGTACAACTTGAGCACCACAATAAACAACAAAATGCAGAATGAACATGATCAAAGGCATAAACACATGTATGCTACATTTCAATCCAAGTTCCGCGAATCTAAGATATTGAGCTCACTACGCAGCCTGCAAAAGGTCTTCTCATCTAGAGGCTTGGTAAAGATATCGGCTAGCTGGTTCTCGGTGCTAACATGAAACACTTCGATATCTCCCTTTTGCTGGTGGTCTCTCAAAAAGTGATGCCGGATGTCAATGTGCTTTGTGCGGCTGTGCTCAACAGGATTTTCCGCTATTCGGATAGCACTCTCATTGTCACATAGGAGTGGGACTTTGCTCAGATTGTAGCCAAAGTCCCTGAGGGTTTGCCTCATCCAAAGTAGTTGCGCGCAACACTGTCCTGCGGCAACGTACTCGGCCTCAGCGGTGGATAGGGCAACGGAGGTTTGTTTCTTAGAGTTCCATGACACCAGGGACCTTCCTAAGAATTGGCACGTCCCCGATGTACTCTTCCTATCGACCTTACATCCAGCATAGTCGGAATCTGAGTACCCAATCAAGTCAAAGTTAGACCCCTTTGGATACCAGATCCCGAAGCAAGGCGTAGCGACCAAATATCGAAGAATTCGCTTCACAGCCACTAAGTGACACTCCTTCGGATCGGATTGAAATCTAGCACACATGCATACGCTAAGCATAATATCCGGTCTACTAGCACATAAATAAAGCAAAGAACCTATCATGGACCGGTATGCTTTTTGATCAACGGACTTACCTCCTTTGTTGAGGTCAGTGTGTCCGTCGGTTCCCATCGGCGTCTTTGCGGGCTTGGCGTCCTTCATCCCAAACCTCTTTAGCAAATCTTGCGTGTACTTCGTTTGGGAGATGAAGGTGCCGTCCTTGAGTTGCTTCACTTGAAACCCAAGGAAGTAGGTCAACTCGCCCATCATCGACATCTCGAATTTCTGCGTCATCACCCTGCTAAACTCTTCACAAGACTTTTGGTTAGTAGAACCAAATATTATGTCGTCGACATAAATTTGGCACACAAAAAGATCACCATCGCAAGTCTTAGTAAAAAGAGTTGGATCGGCTTTCCCAACCTTGAAAGCATTAGCAATTAAAAAATCTCTAAGGCATTCATACCATGCTCTTGGGGCTTGCTTAAGTCCATAGAGCGCCTTAGAGAGCTTACACACGTGGTCGGGGTACCGTTCATCCTCGAAGCCAGGGGGCTGCTCCACGTACACCTCCTCTTTGATCGGCCCGTTGAGGAAAGCGCTCTTCACATCCATTTGGTACAACCTGAAAGAATGGTGAGCGGCATATGCTAGCAAGATACGAATTGATTCTAGCCTAGCCACAGGAGCAAAAGTCTCCTCAAAGTCCAAACCTGCGACTTGGGCATAACCTTTTGCCACAAGTCGAGCCTTGTTCCTCGTCACCACCCCGTGCTCGTCCTGTTTGTTGCGGAACACCCACTTGGTTCCCACAACATTTTGCTTGGGACGAGGCACCAGTGTCCAAACTTCATTGCGCTTGAAGTTGTTGAGTTCCTCCTGCATGGCCAATACCCAATCCGGATCTAGCAAGGCCTCCTCTACCCTGAAAGGCTCAATAGAAGAGACAAAGGAGTAATGCTCACAAAAATTAACTAATCGAGATCGAGTAGTTACTCCCTTGCTAATGTCACCCAAAATTTGGTCGACGGGATGATCCCTTTGAATCACCGCTCGAACTTGGGTTGGAGGTGCTGGTTGCGCTTCTTCCTCCATCACGTGATCATCTTGTGATCCCCCTTGATCACACGCCTCCTTTTGATGAACCTGTTCATCGTCTTGAGTTGGGGGATGCACCGTTGTTGAGGAAGAAGGTTGATCTCGTTCATCTTGTTCCTGTGGCCGCACTTCTCCAATCGCCATGGTTCGTATAGCGGCCGTCGGAACATCTTCTTCATCTACATCATCACAATCAACAACTTGCTCTCTTGGAGAGCCGTTAGTCTCATCAAATACAACGTCGCTAGAGACTTCAACCAAACCCGATGATTTGTTGAAGACCCTATACGTCTTTGTATTTGAATCATAACCTAACAAAAACCCTTCTACGGCTTTGGGAGCAAATTTAGAAGTTCTACCTTTCTTCACAAGAATATAACATTTGCTCCCAAATACACGAAAATAAGACACATTGGGTTTGTTACCAGTTAGTAGCTCATACGACGTCTTCTTGAGGAGGCGGTGAAGGTAGACCCTGTTGATGGCGTGGCAAGCCGTGTTCACGGCTTCCGACCAAAAGCACTCGGGGGTCTTGAATTCTCCAAGCATGGTCCTCGCCATATCTATGAGCGTCCTGTTCTTCCTCTCTACCACACCGTTTTGCTGAGGTGTGTAGGGAGCGGAGAACTCGTGCTTGATCCCTTCCTCCTCAAGAAACTCCTACACTTGAAGGTTCTTGAATTCGGACCCGTTGTCGCTCCTTATCTTTTTCACCTTGAGCTCAAACTCATTTTGAGCTCTCCTTAGGAAGCGCTTGAGGGTCCCTTGGGTTTCAGACTTATCCTGCAAAAAGAACACCCAAGTGAAGCGGGAAAAGTCATCAACAATAACTAGACCGTACTTACTTCCTCCTATGCTTAGATAGGCGACGGGTCCGAAGAGGTCCATATGCAGCAGCTCCAGAGGTCTTGACGTGGTCATCACATTCTTGCTGTGATGTGCTCCTCCCACTTGTTTACCTGCTTGACAAGCTGCACAAGGTCTATCTTTTTCGAAATAAACATTGGTTAGACCTATCACGTGTTCACCCTTTAGAAGCTTGTGGAGGTTCTTCATCCCCACATGAGCTAGGCGGCGATGCCACAGCCAGCCCATGCAAGTCTTAGCCATTAAGCATGCATCTAGACCGGCTTCTTCTTTTGCAAAATCAACTAAGTAAAGCTTGCCGTCTAGTACACCCTTAAAGGCTAGTGAACCATCACTTCTTCTAATGACAGACACATCTACATTTGTAAAAAGACAATTATATCCCATATTGCATAGTTGACTAACAGATAGCAAATTGTAACCAAGAGACTCAACTAAAAACACATTGGAGATTGAGTGTTCATTAGAAATTGCAATTTTACCTAACCCTTTTACCTTGCCTTGATTCCCATCACCGAATATAATTGAATCTTGGGAATCCTTATTTTTGACGTAGGAGGTGAACATCTTCTTCTCCCCCGTCATATGGTTTGTGCATCCGCTGTCGATAATCCAGCTTGAACCCCCGGATGCATAAACCTGCAAGGCAAATTTAGGCTTGGGTCTTAGGTACCCAACTCATGTTGGGTCCTATAAGGTTAGTGCAAATATCCTTAGGGACCCAAATGCAAGTTTTGTCTCCCTTGCATTTTGCCCCTAACTTCCTAGCAACTATTTTCCTATCCTTTCTACAAATAGCAAAGGAAGCATTTAAAGCATAATAAATTGTGGAAGGTTCATTCACTACTTTCCTAGGAGCATGAATAATATTCTTTCTAGGCACATTATGAACAACATTTCTCCTACCAATATTTCTATCATGCACATAGGAGGGACTAGAAGCAAACATGTCAAAATCATTATAAGCATTATAACTCCTATAAGTATTTCTAGTTTGTCTCCTACCATGGTACATAAAGGCATGGTTCTTTTTAGCACTAGTTGCCATAGGGGCCTTCCCTTTCTCCTTGGCAGAGATGGGAGCCTTATGGCTTGTCAAGTCCTTGGCTTCCCTCTTGTAGCCAAGTCCATCCTTAATTGAGGGGTGTCTACCAATCGTGTAGGCATCCCTTGCGAATTTCAGCTTATCAAATTCATTCTTGCTAGTCTTAAGTTGGGCATTAAGACTAGCCAATTCCTCATTTAATTTGGAAATTGAAACTAGGTGTTTACTACAGGCATCAATATCGAAATCCTTACACCTAGTGCAAATCATAACATGTTCTACACAAGAATTAGATTTATTTGCTACTTCTAATTTAGCATTTAAATCATTGTTAACACCTTGTAAAGTAGAAATGGTTTCATGACAAGTAGATAGTTCATAAGAAAGCATTTCATTTCTTTTAACTTCTAAAGCATATGATTTTTGTGCCTCTACAAATTTATCATGTTCATCATACAACAAATCCTCTTGCTTTTCTAAAAGCCTATCCTTTTCATTCAAGGCATCAATCAATTCATTGATTTTATCAATTTTATTTCTATCCAATCCCTTGAACAAGCTAGAGTAATCTATTTCCTCATCGCTAGAATCATCCTCACTTGAAGAAGCATACGTAGAGTCTCGAGTACATACCTTCTTCTCCCTTGCCATAAGGCATGTGAGACGCTCGTTGGGGAAGAGGGATGACTTGTTGAAGGCGGTGACAGCGAGTCCTTCATTGTCGGAGTCGGAGGAGGAGCAATCCGAATCCCACTCCTTTCCTAGATGTGCCTCGCCCTTTGCCTTCTTGTATGCCTTCTTCTTCTCCCTCTTGTTCCCCTTTTCCTGGTTACTTTCATTATCGGGACAGTTAGCAATGAAATGACCAATCTTACCACATTTGAAGCACGAGCGCTTCTCCTTTGTCTTGGTCTTGCTTGGCTGTCCCTTGCGACCCTTAAGCGCCGTCTTGAAGCGCTTAATGATAAGGGCCATCTCCTCATTATTTAGCCCGGCCGCCTCAACTTGCGCCACCTTGCTCGGTAGTGCCTCCTTGCTCCTTGTTGCCTTGAGAGCAAGAGGTTGCGGCTCGTTGATCGGTCCATTCAAGGCGTCGTCCACATACCTCGCCTCCTTGATCATCATTCGCCCGCTGACGAATTTTCCTAGGACTTCCTCGGGCGACATTTTGGTGTACCTGGGATTTTCACGAATATTATTTACCAAATGAGGATCAAGAACGGTAAAGGACCTTAGCATCAGTCGGACGACGTCGTGGTCCGTCCATCGCGTGCTTCCGTAGCTCCTTATCTTGTTGATAAGGGTCTTGAGCCGGTTGTATGTTTGCGTCGGCTCCTCGCCCCTTATCATCGCGAACCGTCCAAGCTCACCCTCCACCAACTCCATCTTGGTGAGCAAGGTGACGTCGTTCCCCTCATGAGAAATCTTGAGGGTGTCCCAGATCTGCTTGGCGTTATCCAAGCCGCTCACTTTATGGTATTCATCCCTGCACAAAGAAGCTAGAAGAACAGTAGTAGCTTGTGCATTCTTATGAATTTGTTCATTAATGAACATGGGACTATCCGAACTATCAAAGTGCATTCCACTCTCTACAATCTCCCACATACTAGGATGGAGAGAGAATAGGTGACTACACATTTTGTGGCTCCAAAATCCGTAGTCCTCTCCATCAAAGTGTGGGGGCTTGCCGAGTGGAATGGAGAGCAAATGTGAATTTGAACTTTGCGGAATACGAGAGTAGTCAAAGGAAAAGTTCGAATTAACCGATTTCCTTCTCTCGTAGTCGTTGTGGTCGTCGTCCTTTTGGGAAGAAGTAGACTCATCGCTGTCGTAGTAGACGATCTCCTTGATGCGCCTTGTCTTCTTCTTCTTCCCTTCCTTCCGTCTGTGGCCCGAGCCGGAGTCGGTAGGCTTATCGTCCTTCGGCTCGTTGACGAAGGATTCCTTCTCTTTGTCGTTGATCACGATACCCTTCCCCTTAGGATCCATCTCTTCGGGCGGTTAGTCCCTTTGTAAAGAGAACGGCTCTGATACCAATTGAGAGCACCTAGAGGGGGGGGTGAATAGGTGATCCTATGAAAACTTAAACTTATAGCCACAAAAACTTGTTAAGTGTTAGCACAATAATCGCCAAGTGGCTAGAGAGGAGTCTCAACAAAACACAATACCACAAGAGATCAAACACAGAGATGACACAGTGGTTTATCCCGTGGTTCGGCCAAGACCAACGCTTGCCTACTCCATGTTGTGGCGTCCCAACGGACGAGGGTTGCAATCAACCCCTCTCAAGCGGTCCAAAGACCAACTTGAATACCATGGTGTTTTGTTTTGCCTTTCAATATCCCATTTGCGAGGATTCTCCACAACTTGGAGCCTCTCGCCCTTACACTTGAGATTCACAAGAAATACGGAGTAAGGGAGGAAAGCAACACACACAAATCCACAGCAAAATGCGCACACACACGGCCAAGAATCGAGCTCAAAAGACTATCTCAAAGTTCTCACTAGAACGGAGCTCGAATCACTGAGAATGACAAACGAATGCGCAAAGACTTAGTGTGGATGATCAAGAATGCTCTAAGGTTGCTTGGTGTGCTCCTCCATGCGCCTAGGGGTCCCTTTTATAGCCCCAAGGCAGCTAGGAGCCGTTGAGAGCAAATCTGGAAGGCCAATCTTGCCTTCTGTCGTCGGGGGCACCGGACAGTCCGGTGCACACCGGACACTGTCCGGTGCCCGATTTCCTTCCTTAAATGGCGAAGCCGACCATTGGCAGCCTGAGAGCCGTTGGAGCACCGGACATGTCCGGTGCACACCGGACAGTCCGGTGCCGTCTTCTAGCCGTTGGCTCGGCCACGTGTCCCGCGCAGATTGCGCGGCCGACCGTTGGCCCGGCCGACCGTTGGCTCACCGGACAGTCCGGTGCACACCGGACAGTCCGGTGAATTTTAGCCGTACATCGCCGGTGAATTCCCGAGAGCAGCCACTTCGCGCCGAGCCAGCCTGGCGCACCGGACATGTCCGGTGCACACCGGACAGTCCGGTGTACCCAGACTGGGCAGACTTTGGCTGCTCGAGCCATTTCTTCTCCAACTCGATTTTTTCTGTTTCCAGCACTTAGACACAATACATTAGTCCATAAAACAATGTACTAAGTCTGAGAAACATACCTTTATCCTTGATTTGTACTTTGTCCACCATTTTACAATTAGGCACCTGTGTTGGGCACTAAATCACCAAAATACTTAGAAATGGCCCAAGGGCACATTTCCCTTTCAGTAAGCTCCAAGCTAGCGGCGGCTTTTCACGGTGGCTGGCTGTAGGTTTTCTGGGAAATGAGCTCGCGTGAGGGGGTAGCAGGGGATAGGAACGGATCACGGGTGCGCTATTATACGACGCGGCAAAGACTGAGGGTGGTCTGCACACCGATCAGCTCCGACGTTATCGCGGCGGACGTTGCGCACAGCGAGCGAAGAAAGGGGAAAAAGGTGGGCGTCGTGCGCACGGAGATCTCGGCAGCAAGGTAGGAGAAGCTGGCCAGTGGGTCCCATGAACCAGCGAGTCAGGTGCGGGTGTACGTGAGCGCGGAGATGGGTGTGTGGGGTCCGCTAGTCGGCCACCAGAGAGCGATGCCCGCGAAGACACACGCGCGGTTGGCGGGAGGGGCCCGCATGTCGGCGCCATCCTCCGGGTGGGCTGCGCGACAATAGAGTTAAGTGGGCCGAAATACCGCCTGGCGGCCCAGTTAGATGTCTTTCTCTTTTTCTTTTATCTTTTTCTTTCTCTTTTCTTCCTTTTTAGGTTTAAATTTGAATTTGAATTTTGAAGTCAAACTTGTGCTACATTAATCTTTATTACTTTTGTGAAGTTAAGAATACCAATTCTTGAAATATAATTATATCATTTATATTTCTATATCATTTCTCTCCTTATTTTCAAAAACCCTAATTTTAAGTTAGGGTTTGATTTAACTTCTAGTATTTATTATCTTATTATCCTTATTATTATTTTATTTGATGCACAAACATATAAACTCCACATGATGCATTTTCTTTTATTTTGGTATCATTGGTTTTAATTAATCACTCTCGATTACATGTGTGCTCTCTTTATGATGCAAATATGGCACATGAAATGAGGAGATCTACTATACATTCCTTGAATACAACTTTGAGTATTACAAATACTCGTCTTAAAGGAGCAATCAAGTGAAAACTTATCTTTTCTCCTCTCTCATCCTAACTTGTTTTTAGTTCTCACTAACACATTTTATAAACCAAGTTTGTGTTGTTTAGAGCTAATTTTGTAGGATCACCTATTCACCCCCCTCTAGGTGCTCTCATCATGGCTTCTTGGAATACATTAGTAGGTGGGAGGGGTCACCTCTTAAGGTTGGGGGTGACAGCCCCACGTACCATGGAACATAGTGGTCAACCAGAGGGGGATTCCCCTTCGGTGCTCAGCTGCTCGTCAATGGTGGCCATCTCGAATGCCACTGTGAGCGATTGGAGGTCGACGTCAGTGACTTCCAGTGCGGTGGAGCCTTGCGAGGTGCTGACGGGTGTAGCCTATAAAGCCATAGGTGATGCCTCTGTCGCCCCTTGTTTGATGGCAGCAGCGCGCTAGTTAAGGCGCTGCTTGAGATCAACAGTGAGCCGCTTAAGGCATCGCTTCTCCACCTTACACCAAACGTTAGCAAGCCCATCCTAGCTGAGATTGCCGGAAGGAAGGTGAGATGTTATCTCAATCGAGGGGCCAGGCTCTAGAGCCTGTTCCCCCTACCCGGCGTGCCAAATGTTGGAGGGGAGAATTCTCCGATCGGGTGGCGGATTGCACCCGCCCTGATCCTCGAATGAGGAGCAGGCTTAAGTGATTGCCTAGCCTTCTAGATGAACACGAAAATACTAGAACTTAAGGGTTTAGAGTGGTTTAGGCCGCTAGAGCGTAATACCCTACATCCATTGTGAGTAGTATTGCTTGAGGACTGTAGAGTCGAATGTATGAATGTGAATTGACCTCTTATGATAAGGAGCATGTGCTCTCCCTTTTATAGTCCAAGGGAGGCACGATACAAGGGAGTTCTGGCCCTGACAGGTGGCCTAGGAGAATTTACAATATGGATCGGGAAACGACTGGATAGAGCTAACGATGCTAGATCTTCGTGAGCACGTATCCCTTCTTAGACGTTGCATGATCTTCTAGCATCCTTATCCTATCACCTTGTCCTGTCTAATCGGAACACATGCCTTGGTGTAGGATGCAACATAGTCTGATATGCTGCCGTGTGTAGGGTGTAACAGTCGATGTCGTCCAGTCTTCTCCATCCATCCCTTAATGCCTCGGTAATGCACGAAGCATGGTGGATGTCATAATGAAGGGCGCCTAAATGATGCATTGGGTCAATGCCTTTGCTTTAGTAACGTGCGGGTAACAGTAAAATCCACACGATACAAGCCTAAGGCACCACATGCATTTAATGCCAGGGTCACACTACCTGCTACTGATGCAGGCAAGTATGCGTCCCATCTGTACTCAATGCTGACGGGCCCTATGTCAGAGGCTTTCGTCATTCTATATTGTTGCTAAAGTTTAATTCTGCACTTACATTTGTTAGAAACAAAGCAAGTATTGAACTTTACCTTTATCCGAGGCTATCCTTTCTTGTTCTAACACTTAAAGTTATAATTCTCGAATCAACAAAGTTTTGTTGTTTGAGTTAAAAATTCTAGTTTCGCCTATTCACCCCTGAAATTCGCCTAGAGGGGGGTGAATAGGCGGAATCTGAAATTTATAAACTTAAGGCACAACTACAAGCCGTGGTTAGCGTTAGAAATAAAATCGAGTCCGAGAGAGAGGGCAAAAAACAAATCAAAAGCAAATGAAGCGGATGACACGATGATTTGTTTTACCGAGGTTCAGTTCTTGCAAACCTACTCCCCGTTGAGGTGGTCACAAAGACCAGGTCTCTTTCAACCCTTTCCCTCTCTCAAACGGTCACCTAGACCGAGTGAGCTTTTCTCCTTAATCAAACAGGTCACTTAGACCCCTACAAGGACCACCACACAATTGGTGCCTCTTGCTTTGATTACAAGTTGCTTGAGAACAAGAATGGGAAAGAAGAAAAGCGATCCAAACGACAAGAACTCAAATGAACACAAATGTCTCTCTCTCTCTCTCACAAGCCACTAAGTCTTTGGAATGAGTTTAGAACTTGGAGAGGATTTGATCTTTTGTTTTATGTCTTGGAGTGAAGTCTAGAGCTCTTGTAATGAATGCAAATGTCTGAAAACTTGGATGCCTTGAATAGTGGTGGTTGGGGGTATTTATAGCCCCAACCACCAAAACAGCCGTTGGGGAGGGCTGCTGTCGATAGGCGCACCGGACAGTCTGGTGCGCCAGCCACGTCACCCAACCGTTAGGGTTCTGACGGTTTCGACCGTTGGAGCTCTGACATCTTGGGGCATCGGACAGTCCGGTGCCGCACCGGACAGGCGCTGTTCACTGTCCGGTGCGCCTTCTGCGCCTGCTCTGACTTCTGTCGCGAACTGTAGCTCTGTCAGGACAATGTGCAGTCGACCGTTGCGTTGGTAGCCATTGCTCCGCTTGGTGCACCGGACAGTCCGGTGGCACACCGGACAATCCAGTGAATTTTAGCGGAGTGCGCCTGGAGAAACTCGAAGCTGTGGAGTTCAGATTGTACGGTCCCTGGTGCACCAGACACTGTCTGGTGGCACACCGGACAGTCCGGTGCGCCAGACTAGGGCACACTTCGGTTTCTTTTGCTCCTTTTCTTTTGAACCCTAACTTGTTCTTTTTATTGGTTTGTGTTAAACCTATGGCACCTGTAGAACATATAATCTAGAGCAAACTAGTTAGTCTAATTATTTGTGTGGGGGCATTCAACCACCAAAATTATATTTAGGAAAAGGTTTGACCCTATTTCTCTTTCAACCCCCTCTAGGCGACTTTTCATGAGCCATTGGTGGTGTAATGGTGACGACATGTGCCCATACCACATTGCAGCACGTAGGCACAGAGCTTGGCCTATCCTGTTGCCCACTTGTTGCCTGACCCAAGTTTGGGTTTACTCGAGCCTTTTTGGAACATGGCTACCCTTATGTCCCATGTTGCCTTGGTGAGTTGTATGTGGACTGTCAGGTTACTTGGCCTTGGGTCGTGAACCTAGGCCCTTCTTGGCAGAGCCACTTGTGGTTGGCTGCTGGAGGCACTTTTGGAGGCGTTCGACTTTGCTAGGGGTGGTGGCGACCTATAGGTTACCATCCTTCATGGCAACAAAGTCCAAGGTGCCAAATGTGACCTTGGTACTCAGAAAGGAGGTGTAACAGGAAGTAACTAGAGCCACCGAAAGCAAAATATAGCTTACAAAATCCCCTATCTAGCGTATCAAATGTCAAGATTTCATACCTATGCCAAGTAGATTTGTAGGTTAGTAAGCAACTTGAGGTACCACTGTTCCAAAGGACTTTCTCTAGGCGAGTCTGAAGTAAGTTTTTAAACTCGTTTGATAAAGTCCTCATATCCAATACGACGCTAAAGCCCTTGTTACTGATTTCAAGTATTACAAGGCGGAGCCCTAAGCTCTCGTGGGGTCGTGCTCGTGCCTTTGCGACCTTTTGTTTTTACATGAAGCCCGATCCCTTTATATTGTTGAGTATAAGCGGAGGCCGTTGTTACATGCGATCGAAGTAGAGATGGCAATGGGTAAATACCCACCGGGTATTACTACCTCATACCCATACCCACAACACAAAAACAACTCCATCGGATCACCGATATACACTGGTGGGTATGAATTTACCCCTGTACCCATACCCATGTACGGGTCACCCATCGGGTCACCCGTATCCACAAAAATTAAACATCTATAAAAATACTATATTATACAAATGTCAAGTATATCCATTTAAATATCATTAGGTCCCGTTTGTTTCCTTTCATTTTAAGGAATTGGAATCTTACTAATAAAATAGGCTATTTTTTTAGAATACGAGATTCCACCACTTTCCAAAGTTATCAGATAAGCCTATCTCAAATTCATGGGGTGAGAGATGAAAATTGATTCTATAGATTTACATGTTATTTTTCCGATGTACAACTTATATCATACTCTCCTAATTGCTTCGCTATAACATAAATGCACTATATAACTATCTCTCTTATATGATTTAGGATAATATACAAATATATTACATATATAAATATATTAACTTAATTAGTTTTGTCTAAATTATAATTATTAAAATGGAATTCAATTCCAACGAAACAAACGGGCCCTTACAAAAATTCTAGTATCATTTAACCATCTATTCAACACACCAAAGATAATTGGATAAAATAGCAACAGTAGGACAGTACTACATAGCACATTACATGTTCCATTACATGGTCATTAAATTGTCGTTAAGCCTTCTATAACATTATGGCCTAAAAGGTTGTTAAATAGTAAAAAAAGATGGATGACTAAAGTCCAAGTTCATGCTTTGGCTAAGTTTATATTGGGTATTTTATACCACGGGTTAACGGGTATGGGTGAAGGCGGAACGTTCTGATACCCGTTTACTTATTGGGTGAAGATTTTTGCCCAATAATAGACCTACGGGTGAATATTTATCCCACATATATACCCTAGTGGAGTAAATATCCATCGGATATCGGTCGTGGGTACCCATTGCCATCTCTAGATCGAAGAGTAGAAATTTACTTCCTAAACCTCTCTCTGTCTCATGCAGCACAATAGACGCTTTGTTTCGTTGCAACAGCTTGTTTCTCTTTGACGTCCAAATTCGTCTATCTACGGACCCACGGCCGCCCAGATTTTGAAATTTCAAAACGGAACACACCCCGGGGTTCGGAGTATCTGCTGCCCCTGCGGTCCTGGAAAGCCCGGCCCACCTCTCACTTGCACCACCAGCTCACCGGTTCCGGTCAACAGTCTCTCGCGAGTGGCTGTGCCGGTGGTCCTCCGTCCTGGCTCTGGCCGCCACCCACCTCCCGATTACCGTTCTCGCCTCGACTTCAAAACAAGAGCCCAGATCTAAACCAAGCACGCCCATCTTTGCCACACCACACCACACCCCCAGTATTCGAATCTCTCGTGCCCAGATGCGGCAAATTAAAAATAACGGACAGACGCGGAACCCCTCCAGCCAATGGATCTCACCCTCTGCGGCATGGGTCCCACTCACGCTCGGGTCCACTCGACAGCGTGTAGGGCAGAGAAGGCGAGCGGTACCAGTACCATAGGCCTCCCGACGCAGTCCGGGCAGCGGGCCCCGCGGATTGGACCGGTCAAAAGGCGTGGCCCAACCAAACCCCAAGGGATCCGGCGCTTTGTCTGCACGTGAATGGTGCCGAGATCGCCTGGTTGACAGGTGGGACCCGTGAGGATGTAGACCCACATGTCTGTGGCGTTAAAGGAGGGGGGAGGGATCGGCGGGCGGGCGGGTGGTGCGCGCGGGCGGGCGTCGCGTGGTGGTGGTGGTGGGTGCTTTGACTGCAGGCCTCGGCAGCAGGCAGGCAGGCAGGCACAAATCATTTCGGCCGCTGCGTCGCGTTGGGAGCAGTATTCTGCAGCTGTGCCTGCGTCCCGACAAGCGGAAAGAAGAGGCGGGGGAGAGAGGGAGGGAGGTAGAAAGGGGGGAGGAAAGGAGAGCGAGAGCAACCAGAGAACAGGGAGGGAGGTAGAGACTAGAGAGGGAGTCGGAGCCTCGGAGGAGGGAGGGGGCGAAGAGTGGGGGGGGAACCAAATCTTGAAGGGGAACGGAGAGTTCTTTCGTGGAGGAGGAAGGGGGGGGGCAGCAGGAGGAGGGTAGAGAGGTATGTGTGCACCCATATCTGTTCTTGCTCCTGATTTGGCTGTTTGTTTTTTCTGTCTGTTCTTCGCTGTTGGTAGTTTGTGACCGCGAATAAGCGTTCCTGGTCCATGTTCGCGTGCGCCGCTGCCGATTCTGGGAGCTCTCTGGTCGTCCGTCTCGCTGGGATCTGCCTTTTCCCCGGTGAGAGCCGCGGACCGTTCGCTGCCTGTTCTTCTCGCGGCCCAGTTATGGTTTCTGGAGCGTTTTCTCTGTTCTTGGCGAGGTGGTCATCGCTCTGAGAACGATGCGCTCTTTCTTCGAGTTTGTGTTCAAGTTTTCGTCAGCCTAGAGGCTGTAGCGTTTGCTTCGGATCTCACGACTTCTCTCTTCCTCTTCTCTATTGGTGCATACGTTTTCATCCGAAATCCATCAGTTAGTGCCCGAGCCGTCAATTCTTTGTGGATTTGCTTGTTCCCCTTCGTTACAGGCTCGGAAATGCCCCTGAACAGATTCACATGGGGTCTCCTAGATTAGGATTATTTTCTATGACTTTCGAAGAGTTAGGAGCACGATTCCTTGATATCATTGAGTTCTGACGAGACTTTATTTCGCTGATGTACATAGCATCTGAATCCTTAGGTGACTGACTCTGCTCTGCTTTCTCTCGGCTGTCTGCGTGGTTCATGACTCAGCCGGGTTTGCAAGCCTAGGAAGAACTTGCTCACGTTTCTTACATTTATCTAGATTCGAGGGACGGGTTGTACTCGTTAACAAAGTTCACCTCGTTAGTCATTAAAGCTCCGCTGTTGTGAATGATGCTGCCATTGCGATATCTGGAATCATCGCTCTGATCGATTTGATTGTTAATCCACTTACAGGTAGCTCAATAGATCTACTGCTGTCGGGGGAGTTAATGCAAAGCTGAGTTGCTGCACGTTGGCTTTCTTCAGAGATGGCTTCAGCTGGTGTAGCCCCATCTGGGTACAAAAACAGCAGCAGCACTAGCATTGGTGCCGAGAAGTTGCAGGATCAGATGAACGAGCTAAAGATTAGAGATGATAAGGTGAAGATACATTGATATCTTGCTTCGGGCTTAATGTAATTTCCTCAAGAATATGTGAAAAATGGGACTGTGATGTAACCTTTGGTGGGAATGCCAAATGCAGGAAGTTGAAGCAACCATAATTAATGGGAAAGGGACTGAAACTGGGCACATAATTGTCACCACTACTGGTGGCAAGAATGGTCAACCAAAACAGGTGAGTGCTTTACTGCATTTGATCATGATTTATCAACTATTCTACACGTTTTTAGTGCATGTCTGAATCTAATAATTGAGAGTCAAGACCATAATTTAATGTGCTATTTTTAGTGCATTTGATCATGTTTTTAGTCTGCAAACTTATAAGATTGTGGAGTTCTGATCAATTTTGTCAGATTCTTTTTGTATAATAATGTGTATTTATTGGTTGCATTTGCAGACAGTGAGCTACATGGCTGAGCGCATTGTAGGTCAAGGTTCTTTTGGGATTGTCTTCCAGGTTATTTGCAATAACTTGTGACTGACTTTGATATGTACTATTATGTAGCTGCCTGTGGTGTTGCTTTCCACGGCGCTGCACATGTTTTACATCTTCATATCTTGCGTGCTATAAATCACCTTTCTTAATCAGATGCCATTTCACCTGTTCATAGGCTAAGTGTTTGGAGACGGGTGAGACTGTTGCAATAAAGAAGGTTCTTCAGGATAAGCGTTACAAGAACCGTGAGTTGCAGACCATGCGCCTTCTTGACCACCCTAATGTTGTTGCTTTGAAGCATTGCTTCTTTTCAACTACTGAGAAGGATGAGCTTTATCTGAACTTGGTCCTTGAGTATGTGCCGGAGACAGTTCATCGAGTTGTGAAGCATCACAACAAGATGAACCAACGCATGCCACTTATTTATGTGAAGCTGTATATGTACCAGGTAATGGTTTGTCCTGTTCCTTTTTGCTGTTGTTTTAATTATACCTTAAAGCTTATGTTTTGGGCGCTGTTTGTGAATGTTTGATGTTGAAACTAAAAACATATTTCATTTCACCTAAATATTGTCTGCTCCAATGAATGTGCTAGTTCTTTTTCAATATTTGATATTATATTGGGTTTTGGCAGATATGTAGGGCATTGGCTTACATTCATGGCACTATTGGTGTCTGCCACAGAGATATTAAGCCACAAAACCTTCTGGTATGCTGGAAAATCTGCTATTTTGCTACTGTATCTTTTTCTAAAGAAATGATTTGTACTTTGAAATTGATGTTCAAACTTCACTACAGGTGAACCCACACACCCACCAGCTTAAACTATGTGACTTTGGCAGTGCAAAAGTTCTGGTCAAGGGGGAACCAAACATATCGTACATCTGCTCCCGATACTATAGGGCTCCAGAGCTCATATTTGGTGCCACTGAGTATACCACAGCGATTGACATTTGGTCTGCTGGATGTGTTCTTGCTGAGCTTATGCTAGGGCAGGTAAGGTGTCTCAAATCTTTATTGCCATTTTTAAAAGGTTTTCAAGTCAACAAGGTCCTTTCAGTTCACACTGTCTTACAAGAACTATTTGGACAGCCTTTGTTTCCGGGTGAAAGTGGTGTGGACCAACTTGTTGAAATCATCAAGGTAATTGTCGGTTCTACAAGCTTGTGAATTGTCTTCTATAGAAGCATAAATTCTGATCACCCTTAAAATGATTTTGTATGGCAGGTCCTCGGTACGCCAACAAGGGAAGAAATTAAATGCATGAACCCAAATTACACAGAGTTTAAGTTCCCACAAATCAAAGCACACCCATGGCACAAGGTGCTCAAATCTTTCTACATTGTTACAATACTCTAAAAAACTGTTACTGTTGTGTTACTAATATACTTTTTGTACATTTTATCTTTCAGGTATTCCACAAAAGGATGCCGCCAGAAGCTGTTGATCTGGTCTCTCGGCTACTCCAGTACTCCCCAAATCTGAGATGCACTGCTGTAAGTGCATGCCATTGTACATTATACATGATGGAAATACCCCTGTTGACTTTGGTTTTCTAAGATCTTTATGAATGTTTTGTCCAGGTGGAGGCACTTGTTCACCCATTCTTTGATGAGCTTCGAGATCCTAATACTCGCCTTCCAAATGGTCGTTTTTTGCCACCACTATTCAATTTCAAGCCTCACGGTATGTTTCATGCCTACATAATTCAACATCGTTATCATAGCTGCTACTACCAGGTAGCAGTGTAGTACTAAGTTTGTTCTTTGTATATCACCACCTTACATGCTCGCCACCTCTGTTCTGCAGAACTTAAAGGAGTCCCATCAGACATTGTCGCGAAATTGATTCCAGAACATGCAAAGAAGCAATGCTCCTATGTTGGATTGTGAAATGACCGCGCCTTGAACTGGAACCTGTGGTTGCAATTGTGCATTTCCCCTAAGATGTTTGACGATCTGAGGCATGCGAGCCTGTTGTTGAAGATGCAAGGTTACGCACTTGTACGACAATGTGACCTGTGTAACTGAGTAGTCTATGTCGCAGTGACATGTAACGGCACCCCCCTTCCTACTAACTGACGCTTACTCGAGATTGCCATAGTTGATCTTGTAATTTGTTATAGAGCAGTATGAATGTATTTATGGTAGCTTGAATCTATGTATGGATTCACTTCGTTTTTCCATGTTTCCTTGTCTCCAGACCCAGATTGCTACCGTATTGTTTCAGAATTCCTAGCTACCTGTTGCCTATTGACTTGTCTGTTATTGCACTGGCGGTGGAATCAGCTGTTGATTTTTGCCACAATATTTTGGTTCAGATGTACACCCTATTCTAAAAAGAATGTAATTCTAGCATAGCGTCATGTTTTAGTATCTTAAGTTATAAAAAATATTGATATTTATTGTAACAAATAAATACCATTAGATTAATTATGAAATGTATTTTTGTAATAAGTTGATTTAAAGCTATAATGTAAATATTATTTACTAGAAACTTGGTTAAATATGAATTAGTTTAACTAACGAGTTTAATTAGCATACCACTTATAGCTATATTCTTTGAGACGGAGGGGCGAGTACGTTATTCGATCGGTCTGGAAGTATGCTGACTTGATCGTTCTTACCAGAAAGTTGCATTATTGCAGCGTTTGAGACGACTGATGAGGAAATGTGACACGCAGATGCTACTCAGTGCTTGGCAGGACTGCATTCCAAGTGGTCCTTCTGGGGAGGGAGGAATCATAGACTGTAGCTCCGGTTTCTTGAAAAAAAACGGTTCTCGTGAAATGGCAGGTATGGTTCTCCGGTTCCTTTGAAAACTACTCTTTGTAAAATGAAGTATGCTTGGCTCTATCAAAGTTAGCTGTTGTTAACAGCCATACCAGGCAGGTTCTTTAGTATCGGGTTAGATTTTGAGGCGTCTGAGGGTCTGTTTGGTTGTGTTTGGTTGAGAAGTGGAGGATTCCTTTAGAGTGTGCTTGGTTAAGAAGCGGAGGAAAATGGAGCGGCTCTTCCTATTTTTTTTAGATGTTTGGTTTGTAAGGAAAGGGGAGCACAGCGCTTTAAGTCTCAGAAATTTATCATAAATAGTTGAAATGCCCTCGCTCCGTCAAAACGAACGGATACGAGCGCTCTCTCGGTCAACTTTTTTGCAAATTGGTCATTTTCAGTGTTTTTTGCACATTTATGCCCTTCGCATTTTCATTTAAAAAAATGGACCTTATGCTCGGCGCCATTATCATTGGCGGCGAGGTTGTGTGTGTCGGCGCCAATGATTTTGGCGTGATACGTCAGATGGAGTGATACCGTGGAATCTACGTGGCACGTACCTCGGCGCCGTAGATCTTGGCGCCGAGGTAGGCGCCATAGATCTTGGTGTCGAGGTGGCGGGGGTCGACGCCAAGATCTATGACGCCGACCCCCGCCACCTCACCATCCACGTCACCTACTCCGGCGCCACTAGTTTTGGCGTCACCACAGTATACATAGACGCCAATGATAATAGTGCCGAGCATAGGGTCCATTTTTTGAAATGAAACTGTGAATGACATAAATGTGCAAAAAACCCCGAAAAGGGCTAATTTGCAAAAAAATGGCTCTCTCGGACACGAGCGCTCTTCTCCCTCTACTCCCCTCTACACTCATATGTCTTTCCAACCAAACAAAAAACGGAGTAGCTCTGCTCTATTCTACTCTTCAACTAAACAAAACAAATGAGTGACTCTGTCCTGCTTGCCAAATGCGGAATAGAATGACTCTATTCTAAAAAATTGGAATGGAGTCGCTCTATTTTAGTTGACTTTCCAACCAAACGTAACCTCACTCGAGGGACTAAAGTTTAGTCTTTACTCCTCTATTTGATTCCAAGGACTAAAAGTATTCAAACATATTAAATAACTTATAAGAAAACTAAAATGCTCATTAACATTCTTCCGTCATTAGTATAACTAAAATAAACGAGGGATAAGTGGAATTAATATGGACTAAAGCAATTTAGTCGCTGTTTTATTCCTATATTTGACAATTTAAAAATGAAATGGAACTAAAATAAAGAGACTAATCTTTAGTTTCTCAAACGATGCCTGATTCTTCATGGGTGACATTTTCAATGGACTAAGTTTAGTCATTTTTCATGAGAAATTAATATGGACTAAAGCAGTTTAGTCATTGTTCCCACGTTCAATAAGCTGCAATCGAGTGTCGGACTGTTCAACTACAGATGTTTATTTGGTTGTTTGGAGGGAATAATTGGTATCCTGTCTCTCCCGCTATTATGCCATCTCTTATTATGTCATCTGTATTTTGTGTATTTTGTGTGTCTATCTGTCTATAAGTTATAAATCTATCTATGTCTATGATTTGTGAGTCTAATACTAATTTTTTGAAATCCATCAGTAATAATGACACAATACTAAATCTCTTGGTTTTGACTAGGCTTCGGATTAGCAAAGGAAATTCTCAGTTTTTTGTAAAAAATCGTGTGGAAATTCTCAGTGAGACCAGAGCTGCCAACACCCAACACGATGCCCTTGGGGAAGTACTACTGCGACTACTGCGACAAGCAGTTCCAGGACACCCCCGCCGCCCGGAAGCGCCACCTCCAGGGCGTGCAGCACCAACGCGCCCGCGCCCTCTGGTACGACTCCATCCGCCACCAAGGTCAGCCGGGAATCCTCCCCTCTTCCCCTCCCCCGTCCCGGTCATCGCTTCCTCTGCTCTCTGGTTGGCGCGTTTCGTCGAACACCATGTCTGCCACCGCGCCCGGGTCGGCTCAGTTCTTTCCGCTTGACTCCTCTCTGTCCTTCGCCGGCAGAACAGCATGGCGGCGCTTCCTCCCTCCTCCTGCCTGACGGCACCCTCGCCAAGGGCATATGCCACCACTTCGTCCGCACGGTGAGTCATCTCACGTTACGTCGGTAACTAATAGCCGCGCTTCCTCACATGCGCCAAGAGTAGGCCACTCTGAATTTTGAGGCCAATCCCTTGACTGCAGGGGACTTGCAAGTATGGGGATTCATGTAGATACTTCCATCCGAAGCCAGATGGTGCCAATCCAGCATTAGCTGCACCAGGTAAAGGGTTTGCATTTTTTTTTCTTAAAGTAGCGTGCCATTCATACATCTGGTAGGGCATAAATCAATTCCACATGCCTACAGGTATGCTATTGGGTGCAACTTAGGGGCTGTTTGAACATCGACTCATACTAAAAAGTACCGATCGAGTTTATGTTGCATTTGGGCTAGATTATATTTTAATGAAACATCTCCTGAAGATCTCACATGTTCCTACATTTGATTTACCACACATAACGTGTCATTTGAGCAACGGACACAGTAATTGATTTTAGATGATATCTGTGCCCCTCGGCGGAATCAAGCAGGGCTTTTGGGTCTCACATACTTCTGCCTCAAGGAAATAATTGTCTGTACAAAAAATTGCTGGAGTGTAGTAACATTTAGCCCTTTCACCTCTCAAACACGCAGGGGAGGTGTATATCGTTATATTAAAAAGAACAAAGGTGTCTAGGTGACTCATACAACCCCTTAAACCCCAGTACAGCAAGGAACCTGTAGCCTTGCTAGGTATAAATTGTTAGGTATAGCTAATTATCTTGAATGCATTACAAAGCTTATATTTACAATTACTATTGGTAACACCTGATGCTTATAACTTGGAGAAACATTTGTTATTGGTTCTGTCAGCACTAAAAAAATACTGAGTTTTAAGTTGGTTTAGTCCATGGATAAGCCTTATATGTTTCCAATAAATTTGTATTATTCAGGGCCTGGGTCTGGGCCTGGACCCATGGTGCAGCAGTCTGATTTTATTGCGAACCAACCCAATTTCGTTGGATACCAGGGAGTAGACATAAATTCTTCCTCAGGTCCGTGATCTTTTTATTGCATGAGATTTTTATCAAACACAATGTTGTTATAGTTAACAGCATGATTGCATGCCTAATTAGGAAATGGGAACAATATTGCATGAATGCATGCCTATAGATTAAAGAACAACATTGTTGGATTTTGCTTCATAAACAATTATTTTTCTGTATTCTATTTAATGCGTAGATATTGTTTAGGGCATGTAAAACCCACAGACAACTGTTGTCTATATGTGTATTGAAAAACACGTACAAAAACAAGTCATACAATGTCTATAAAATTTTTATCACGTGTGAAACATGGGATGAAATAGTCATGCAGTGGTTGCCTTACCGTCTCTTGCATTGGAACATGGGCCGAAGTCGTCTCTTCACGAAAGGACGGCCGATGCCTCTCTCCTTAATTAGCATCCACATAGGATTTTTTTCATTTAATTGCTGGCTTGCTGCTTATATGGTTGATTAGAGACGGCATATTCAATGCCGCTGTACGTGCCCTTACAGTATTCTTCATAAAGCCCCAACTTAAATGAAAACAATGAATATGAAAAATTTAAGAGTTATATATGCCACACACTCAGTCAAGTAACTAGTAAATATAAAAAGTGTGCCTTAACTGTAGGTGTTTCACGGTCTCACCAATCCAGAATAAGCATCGCACTTCTAGAGTTCTAGTGTTACATTCTTTTTCTGTCTAGTATTTTTTTTATATAAAAAAGGGTTGTCATTGAGGACATCTATTTGTTTAAACATGCCATGAAGGGAATTTTTTTATGACCATGGAATGAGATGAAAAAACCTACTTCTACTTGTAAGTAGAGAACACCTGCTTTTAGAAGAAAAACACATAATATTTTCCGCCGAAACTGCTTCGAACCAACAAAAGATCTCTAAATTCTTGCGTCCACCTTTACAGAAAGAATTGTGATATATGACAAGCTAGATGCTTATCATATTCTCACTTCAGTCAGCTGTCATGCCATGATGTGAGCCCTTGCCACACAATCATCCTATTTGGACATTCCAATTTACTCCATCATGTGCCAGCGGGTCCATTGGTTATTGACTTGGCGCCTACCAGAGACTGATCGTGTGCTGTTTGGATGTTTCGAGGCTATATTGATTGCAAGCGGTCCTGTCGGTTGGTGCCTCAGGATGACTAGGAAGGAGGGTCTACAGATTAAAGACCTTAAATTTGTTTGGTTTGGAGCTGTTGTCAGCTTCATGGCCCGCAGGAACCATGCTCCTGATGCTTTCTCTGAATTTTGAAATGTCGTGATGCTTTCAAGTGCTTAAGCTTCCAGGGCAGCATAGGGTTCACCGTTGCAAATGCTCCATCATGATTTATCTCGTTAGGACTGGTTTGGTGACTAGTGAAATTGAGAGCATCTATGGGGAGGAATCTCCTTACTATTTGAATAGGAAGGGGATTCCTCCTCTATAGACCCTCTCCATTTCCCTGGTCACCAAATCATCCCTTAGGGCTTGTTCGTTTGTCCAGGAATAGACTTGGAATCGTTGCAGCTAATCAAAACTTATATAACTTAGAGAAGAAATCCAGCTAGGAATTGTTCCAGGCCTCCGTTCCGTGAAAACCGAACGACACCTTAATGAGTTCCATGACACTTACCTTTAGTGATTTTGCATTGGCAATATTTCATTTCTCTTTGTTGCCGCAGGGAAGATACTGGGGGGACACGCCTCTTGGGGCAACCTGCCGCCATCACTACAACCTCCTCCTGAAGGCGGCTACCCTCCCCTCCCGTTCATCGACTGGGGCTGAAGGGGCGTTGTCTCCCTGAAATTCGAACCATTTAACATTTCATACCTTGATTGGTTGTGCTAAATCGCATATACTTGGAGCGCAGTAGAGTAAAGGTGATCCCAGTTTATTTTGATCTTAAATTTATCTCTGTAATAGATATTTACAGTCAAAGGTACACTTCGCAGATTGCGTTGATGTTTGAATGAACTCACATTTGCATCAATGGTGCTCTTATGGCAGTTGAGTCCACGTACTACTTTACTGTCAAGCAGTACCTGGCTTTCACATTAAATTTTCCTACAAGTACACAAGTGCAATTCACATTGACGCCTTTATTTTGTTTAATGACGGTGTGGGGGTTGCCCGGGGGAGAGGGTAGGGATGAAAACGAGACGTCAAAATCTCGTACCACCTCGTTCTGAATACTATTTTTCCTGTTTATTTTTGAATTGTTCAAGAACTGATTAGAAACGGTACGGAAATGATTGAAGCTAGTTTTCTGTTTGTTTTCATATTTTTCTTTTTTGAGTGGTGGTGATATGGTTTTTACTGTTTTTGTTTTTTATATAATATGAGATACATTTAGCGTATAATTTATATAAGTTATAAATTTTTGTTGTGTTCAAGTGAATGAATAAGAGAAAAACAAAAGTTGTAATTACTAATATGAATGATGATGAGATGCTTGTGTATTTTAATATCTTAAAAAGTAGACAATATGTCACTTTATTATGTATTTGTGGAAACTAGGAGTGACAATGAGCTCTAAATTTTACACTACAAAATGTAAGGAGCGGATCTAGTTAGGATTGGGTCCTATTTCTATTCATTTTTGAACTAAAAATAATTTAGGACCCTAGCAATTTGTGAAGAAACATTGGGATCACGATCCATTACCACCCCTAGTGGAAACTATAATTTTTTTTGTCTTTTCGACTAGAGTTTATTGATTTTGAATAATCAACAATTTCAATTTCGTATTTCAACAGTTGGGTTTTCGTTTTCATTTTCACCCCATTAAAAAATATGAAAACAAATCAATTTAGCTGTTTTTTTATCGTTTTCGACCGTTTCTATCCCTAGGACAGGCCCCAGGGTGACGGAGTAGGTGTCGTCGCGCAAAGATATCATAACACTGTAGACAGTTAGGAGAGTTGATGATTGTAGGTTAGAGTGAGGGGCAGACAACTAGGAGAGTTGACGTGCGTAGGATAGAGGGTGAGGGCGTAGAGTTGACATGTGTATACGATTTGGACGCAAAGTGGGAAATTAACATATTAATGTAACAATGATGAGATTCTATATAATACCTACTGTTTATAGTTTGTGTATGAATTCGTCTCCATGGGCGCAGTAACGTCCAAATCATCAGTGCAGCCCTCAAATGTACGACATATTTGTTGTTGCCTTTTATGTAATTCCTCAACCTGGGTGCCTGTCAACTCCGTAGTCGGCTGCGAAGTTGGCATAGTCGGGTCTGGAGTGATTTGGGTACCAGACTTTATGCATGGCTTTATAAGAAAAAGGTTTTAGTAATTGAACAAAAACAACTGGAATTGGTGAACTCAACTATATAATTGAAAAAAGTTACAATGTGGGAAGGTCACTTCAAGATACATGATGAGAAGTATCTGATGGTTTTGTTGGTTGAGGCGCTTCCACATCATTATCTGTGTTGACAAACTTGGCGCGAAGGACCTCATCGATCAGCTCAGCAAATGTGTTCGCTAATTCATAATGCTTCTCAACCATCTTGGTAAGAATATTTTTGATGGTGGAACAAGCTCTGCGCACTTCGGAGTCATACTCAACCAACGTTTCTATGAATTTCGGCCGGTCACGTGCTTGGTGCTGCTTGATCTTACTTGAAATCATATCTTGATAAATGGAAGCTGAATATGAATAGTATGGTGACCACAAGGGTCGGGACGAGGGGCATCAAAAGTGTTTGTCATGCCCCTTTGTTGTGAAATAATACATAATAATGCATAAGTCATAATTATTAAGTAGAACAGATGGATATAGTTATACATAAAACATTTATCATGCACAACATAATGTCTGTTTTGTGATAAACAAACTTTGTATTGTACATGGACAGTAGGGACAACATAATAGTAAGTTTTTGTGCTGCTTTGGAACTAAAAATGTAATATAAGTGAATGCTTGAAATATACCCAGAAATATATTGAGTGGTGTGAAAAAATGAAGTATATGATATCTATTACGAGTTTATGCGGAATGTTACAAAAACTAATAGTGATCCTACAGATGTACCACATGTCCATAATAAGTGACATGCATATTTATGCAGGGTGATAGCTTCACATTTGTTTTGTATAAATGATATACCACACAATGGTCAAATGGTTCCTTGCTTTGGCATGGCTTCCTCTTATCAGCTTTTGTCAGTGTTCGGACAATGTTTTTATCGAAAAATTTTATGCGAGGTGTGCCACGTTTGTTGTGGGGGGCTGCAACATTATACAGGTGGTCCAAATAATACAACTACAAAAATAGAAAACAAATTTTATTAGCCATGGGTGCAAACTGCGGAACTAAAAATAATAACACATCATTTGATGAGTATATCATAAATTAGATTCCATGTAAATTGCCAAAAAATAAACAGTCCAAGATTATTTACTTACTAATATGACAATTGAACATTCATATATCATTGTGGACACGTTAGTAGTGCTTCTTGTATGCCACTTATGAGCAGCTTCACAAAGGTCGTTAAAAATTTACTGGCACCAGTCTGTCTCATGGAAGCGATCCATTTCTTCCGTCAGTAACACGTCATGGTTAGATATGCCCTAGATGGCAGCGGGGAACAACAACCTATTGAATAGGATGAAAAAGAAGCATATAATGGAGAGGTCATTGTCGTCTCCTTTTCTCAAACGGTCCTGCAGCGATGCAACAACGAACTCATATTTGGATAAACTAAGTTTAGCCCTCAGGTTATTGCCTGCCACTGCTTCATCGATGACTAGTGACTTACCACCGCCTACATTCGGTTGGCCAAGGATTAGGTGGACAGTTTGTTTTGTAATCTTTAGCTCCTTGCCTGGACCGGGGCGGATTATCATGTCCTTGCGTTCCAACTTATCCATCAACCATCGAAGATGTGATCGGCTGCCCAGTGCATCTAGGGTCATATCAAGGATATTGGAAAACCCTTTTCTCGCAACGGCTTGTCATTGCCTCTCATTCAACATCTTAATGGTTATAATAACATCCTGGGGGTTGCATCTCACATTGAGCTTCTGAGAAAATGTATGAAAAATGTAATAAATGGCGTATCAACCATCAAAGTAGCACACAGAATGTATGAGTTTGCAACTAGTATAACATAATAGCTAGATAAATAATACACGACATGTCGGTACACAATAAAAATGGTCACAAGATGTTGAAAACTCAATATGATATTGTAACTGCAGTTCAATGCATGGGTGGTGAACGATATGCTTATTGTATACTAATTAGTATTATATATATAAAACAGTATGTAGAACATCTAACATGCCGTGAAGTTTAGACTACTTTCATCCTCTTTGTGCATGTCTTCTTTAAGATTTTGTTAGGGCTTCCAGTAGCATTACGCTTCTTCTTAGGTGACATAAAATCATCGTCGTCACCACCAGTTCTAATTTGGTCAGTGTGATGCATCATGATGTCCGATCTTCACGACGTAGGATCAATCTTCAGATAACTAGCTTCAAAGAAGCCAAGATAACTAGCTGCAAGCAGCGATAACTAGTGCAATCTGACAAATAAAACTCGAAGCCAACCACTGTCTTTAACTGGCAGCCTGAATCGAGGATTCGCCCAACCACACTCTCAAAGAACCAACCAACACATCCTACAATCAATCGAGGAGACCTCGAAGGGAGTAGGAGCACCAATTGGGAGCGGATGAAGCCGTCGCTTCTGCAATCCCGCGAAGGAATTCACAAGAGCAAAGGGGTAGAGATCACTCTCAATATTTGTTAGCACACAACTGAACAAAAGGGTTCTGTTTTAGATTATCATAAGCTGCCTTACATCATAGACATAGGGGGTATTTATACTAGTAACAACCAGCCTTAGAGAGGTATAAACACGAAACAAAAGTATTTTCACGTGCTGATGTGAAGGAGTCTCTTCGGGAGATCTGCAGAACTGAATTCCGTGTGGTTGTTTGACTTCTGCGCAGTCTTCAGTATTTTGATAATAACTTTTCCTAGGAATCTCCAAATGACGTGGGACTGGTTGCGTTGGAAAGCTAACTTGATAAGCTTTCTCACCATATATAGCATGCTTAATGAAACTTCGTAGAATGATGCAGTTTAATACAAAAACTTGGTCATCAAGCTGACTGTTGACCTTCTGATCAGTCAGCACTAAAGTAGGTTGGCTACCTTTCTGGTAGATTTGATTAAGTTGGCTTTAGAAGCATTGGAAACTAGACTTCAAGAGCTTTCGAAAAAGTACTTATGGGCCTTCATAGCCTTTGGGAATCAAAAGAAATGACTGTTTCTTCTGGACGGTTCTGTTGCGCTGGACTGACTCGGACATAGCTCTTCTTGTTGATTCGCCCTTGATATGTTTTGTCCTTCCTCTTTGGTGAACCTAAGTAATATCAACATACACGACTTAGGTAGCATAAAGTTCTCATTAGTGCTTAATTGAAATTCATAAAGTAGCGCGTGCACCTCTTGTTGTAGCTTCTTAGCTCGGCTACGTGTAATTGGTCCATCAAAGGCTTGGGTTGGTGATGATGTTGGTTGTACTTGAGTTGATGTAGTATGACTTGGGGGTTGTAATGTGTTGCTTAATAACGTGGTCGTATCATCCTCCCCCCTTGAAAAGGAGTCGTCCTCGACTCTGAAGTGTCTTCACTTGTATATGGTAAGAGGTCAGCAACATTGAACGTGTTGCTCATGCCATAGCTTGGTGGAAGATCTATCTTGTATGCATTATCATTGATCTTGGTAAGAACACGAAATGGACCATCCCCTCGTGGCATCAATTTGGATTTGCGTTGATCAGGAAAACGCTCCTTGCACAAGTGAATCCAAACCAAGTCCCCCGGTTCAAATAACACTTTCTTCCTATGCTTGTTCATGCTTGCAGCCTTGCGCACTACTTTGAGCTCAATTGCTTCCTTGGTCTTCTCATGTATCTTTTTTATGTATGTAGCACGCTTGGAAGCTTCCATATTGGTTCTTTCCTGCAATGGAAGGGGCAACAAATCTATCGGAGCAATAGGTTTGAACCCATATACAGTTTCGAAGGGGCATAAATTAGTTGTAGAATGTACTGCCTTGTTATAAGCAAACTCCACATGTGGCAAACATTTCTCCCAATCCTTCAAGTTCTTTTTTACCATTGTTCGCAGCAGCATTGACAATGTACGATTCATCACTTTAGTTTGTCCATCAGTTTGGGGGTGGCATGTGGTGGAGAACAAAAGTTTAGTCCCAAGTTTTGCCCACAATGTTTTCCAAAAATAGCTCATGAACTTCACATCACAGTCAGATACGATGGTCTTGGGCATTCCATGTAGTCTCAAGATTTCTCTGAAAAATAAATTGGCAACATGTGAAGCATCGTCGCTCTTGTTGCATGGAATAAAATGAGCCATTTTTGAAAATCTATCAACCACAACAAAAATAGAATCTCTCTCTTTTTTGAGTCCTAGGCAGCCCTAAAACAAAATCCATGCTTATGTCTTCCCAAGGAACTTTAGGAGCAAGTAAAGGAGTATTTAAATCATGAGGGTTAAGTTTTTACTTAGCTTTGTGACAGGTGACACAACGCTCCACAAATCTGATGACGTCTCTCCTCATCTTGGGCCAATAGAAATTATCACCGAGCATGTCATAAGTCTTCTTTTGTCCAAAATGACATGTTAGACCTCCTCCATGTGACTCCTGCAATAAAAGCAATCTAACCGAAGAATTTGGTACACAAAGTTTGTTAGCTCTAAACAAAAATCCATCATGTATATGATATTTTTCCCAACCTTTTCCATCTTTACAATGAATGTATGGTTCTGAAAATTCAGGATCATCATTATACATTTCTTTCAAATTTTCAAGACCCAAAACTTTTACCTCTAGTTGATTCAACAACACATTCCTTCGAGATAAGGCATCAGCGACCAGATTGTCCTTACCTTTCTTATATTTCACAATGTATGGAAATGTTTCGATAAACTCAACCCATTTGGCATGGCGACGGTTTAGTTTGGCTTTCCCTTTCAAATACTTCAAAGCTTCATGATCGGAATGAATAACAAACTCTTTTGGCTATAAGTAGTGCTGCCATGTTTCAAGCGTTCGGACCAAAGCATACAATTATTTGTCATACACAGAATAATTTAATTGAGCACCTCCCAATTTTTCACTAAAATATGCTATAGGTTTTCCTTGTTGCATTAAAACTCCTCCTATCCCAATCCCACTAGCATCACATTCTACTTCAAAAGTTTTAGTGAAATCAGGAAGAATAAGTACAGGTGCTTCAGTCAAACATTTCTTCAATTCTTGAAAAGCATCTTCTTGTGAGTTTCCCCATTTAAATTCAACACCTTTTTTTGTCAATTCATTTAAAGGGGAAGCGATAGTACTGAAATCTCGCACAAATCTTCTATAAAAACCAACAAGACCATGAAAACTTCTTACTTGACTTACATTCGTTAGAGCTAGCCAATCCTCGATGGCTTTCACCTTGGATTCATCCACCTCTATTCCTTTTGCTGAAACAACAAAGCCAAGAAACACAACATGGTCTGTGCAAAAACTGCACTTCTCAAGATTAGCAAATAATTTCTCCTTTCTTAGCTCATCTAAAACTTGTCGAATGTGTTTCACATGTTCATCAAAAGACTTGCTATAAATTAGAATATCATCGAAGTAGACAACAACAAATTTTCCAATGAAAGTTCTTAAGACATGGTTCATTAATCTCATAAAGGTACTAGGAGCATTAGTCAACCCAAAGGGCATCACTAACCATTCATACAACCCAAATTTTGTTTTAAATGCAGTCTTCCATTCATCTCCAGTTTTCATTCTTATTTGATGGTATCCACTTCTCAAATCAATTTTAGTAAAAATTGTGGAACCACTTAATTCATCAAGCATATCATCTAGCCGTGGAATAGGATGGCGATAGCGAACGGTAATATTATTTATAGCTCTACAATCAACACACATCCTCCAAGATCCATCTTTCTTAGGTACTAAAATCACAGGAACAACAGAAGGGCTTAAGCTTTCATGAACAAAACCTTTATCAAGAAGTTCTTGCACTTGCCTTTGTATTTCCTTAGTCTCTTCAGGATTGGTTCTATATGGTGGATGGTTAGGAAGTGCAGCCCCTGGAATAAGATCGATTTGATGCTCAATCCCTCGAATTGGAGGTAGTCCTGCCGGTGTTTCTTGTGGAAACACGTCTTCAAAGTCCTGCAAAAGATCAGCCACAACACTAGGAAGAGATGTTATGTCGTTAGGAGAAATCAAAACATCTTTGTTCACAAGTACAAAGAGCACTTGATATGGGTTGTTCCTCACTTCTCTTAGCTCAGATTTTGTGGCTAGCATAACTAGATGTTCTCCATTTTCCTTCTTTTTATCTCTGGAATTTAGCTTGTAGCACTCACTCACCGAATTGTGGATGGCACTCAATTTCTTTTGCTCTTCTCCTCCTCTACTTGCTGTACTAATTTCAGTTTTCTTTTGTAAGTGTTCATCCATGATTTGTTGAGGGGTCATAGGCTTGAGTACAAACTTTCTCCCTTTCAGATCTAGCGTGTATTGATTTGTTCTTCCACAATGCTGAGAATATCGATCATATTGCCAAGGTCTTCCTAGCAGCATGTGACACACAGACATGGGTGCAACATCGCACTCCACCGTGTCAACATACTCTCCAATCTTGAACGGAACTTTCACCTTATAACCAATCTTGATATCTCCCGATTCATTCAACCATTGGACATGATATGGATGAGGGTGTCGCTGCAACTTCAAACCAAGCTTTTCAACCATCTCACGACTTGCAAGATTATGGCAGCTCCCTCCATCAATGATCACATTTACTACTTTGTCTTGCACTTTTGCTCGCGTTTGAAAAAGATTATGTCGCTGTCCAATTTCAGCTTCTTTCATTTGAACACTCAATATTTGTGTAACCACAAGAGTAGTACCATGCTCAAATTCACATCCCGTATATTCTTCAGATTTATCAATGTCATCTTCATTTCCTGCTTCAGCTTCCTCGTCACTAGCTGATGTATTTTCTCCATCATCAGTCACAAGGATCACACGATTATTTGGACACTCCTTTAAGACATGACCACGACCTCCACACTTGAAGAACTGAATACCACTACTCTTGGCTGTTGAACGTACTGATGTTGAAGTGGATGCTGCTGGTTTATAACTCATGTTTGGAGCAGCACTGTTCTTTCCACTAGAATTGCCTTGAATATTGGATCGCAAGCCTCCAGTTAAACTTTTTGTCGCTGAGGATGCAACAGTAAACCTTGAGATCGATTTGCTTCCTCCAGTCATGGTTCGTGCACTATATGACAAGGGCTTGCTGCTCTTAGCATCTTGTTGCAGCTGGCGTTCAGCTTTGGTGGCTTGATGTACCAAATCAATAAGACATTGGTACGGCTGAAACTCAACAATACGCTGAATGCTGCGGTGTAACCCAGCCATGAAACATGCAATGGTTTGCTCTTCGTCTTCATACACATTAGCTCTAATCATGGCCTTCTCCATCTCCTTATAATACTCCTCAACAGAGAAACTTCCTTGCCTCAAATTCTGCAATTTATCGAAAAGATCACACCGATAATGCTTCGGCACAAAACGAATTCTCATTTCTTGCTTCATCTCTTGCCAAGTAATAATAGGGTCCTCTCCATCTTCTTCATGATCATGAAGAAGTTGCTCCCACCAAATCAGAGCATATCCTTCAAACTCAAGAGATGCCATTGCAAGTTTCTTATCCTCTGAATAATTATGTAGGCAGAAGATTTTCTCCACCTTCAATTCCCATGTGAAATAATCTTCAGGATCAGATCTACCATCAAATTTTGGCATGGTAAACTTAAGCTTCCCAAATCTCTCTTCTTGGTTGACGCCTCTATGATGAAGACGACCATAGCGATGTTGGGACTGATCATCATCCCCATATTCAGATTCTTCATTGTCATCATTTCTTCGATTCCGTCCTCTTCCTCTACCACGTGCAACACCTTGATTCCTCCTCCCATGTTCACTTGCTCTTCTAGAATAATTTCCTTCACCTTCTTCCCCATCTTCATCATGGTTTCTTGCACCATCAGGGAGTCGACGTCGACCTCTGATTTCAGCCATAAGTGTCTGAAGATCTTGTGCCAACCGATCTTGCTTGTCTTCTATGCTTCATTTGAGCTCATTGAATTGTATCATGGTGACACATTCTTCAATCTCAATGTTGGGATCCATCTTCCTGCGAAATTAGTGGCAACAAGGCAACAAATATAGGTGGAATATGAAGCTATATAGAATCTCACAACCTCACCACTCTTACCAACCAAAGCTCTTATGAGGTCCCTGCGGGTTGTAAGAAAAATGTGTGGTGGTAACAAGAAAGTGATGGTTAAGCGATTATGATGGCTTATATGTGGAGCTTGGTGGGGAATAGTAAACAAGGAATACAATCTGAATCCTAGTTATTGTGAAGTTAAATAACAATCCAACTAGAAGTTCACTGCCTAATGCTGACCACAAGATTCGAGTGATGTAAGTAGATCAAACACATGCGCGAAGAAATTTCAGATTTGATGCAAATCAAGGAGTGTGATTGGAATGCAAGTGTTGCGATCAGACCCAACCAAAATTTTGCACCAAATGACAATAGCAAACTGGTTGAACAACTTGATGAACTTTTAGCACTTGTGCACATAAACAAACCGATCGTTCTTCTTTTCTTTCACAATCTTGCTCAACACTTTTTTGGGTACTTTTCTTTCTTCTCTTTTTTGATACTCTTTTTTTATAGAACTAAACACAGAGATCTGATATGGTATTGCACACTTTATAATAATTAACAAAGAACTCAACCAGCAGCTATAACTTAAATAGGATCAAAGTTAACGCGAAGGAAATGATGAGGGTTTTCAGATTTTTCTTTTTGTGGATATTTTCAGATATATAAGAGGCTCAAAGGGAACACAAAGAATAGAGTGACCAGCAACTAAACAAAGACTCTAAGGACTGAAACTTAACAAAACTCATTGGAACAACAGATTGAAACAAAGGGCTATGACAAAATATTTTATGGCTTTTTGGTAGATAGGACGAACACAAAATATATGCAACTAAGGGTAAAGAATCCTACCATGGCAACTGAGGCTTTGATACCAGATGATGCGTCACGATGCCCGATCTTCATGATGTAGGATCAATCTTCAGATAACTAGCTTCAAAGAAGCCAAGATAACTTGCTGAAAGCAGCGATAACTAGTGCAACCTGACAAATAAAACTCGAAGCCAACTACTGTCTTTAACTGGCAGCCTGAATCGAGGATTCGCCCAACCACACTCTCAAAGAACCAACCAACACATCCTACAATCAATCGAGGAGACCTCGAAGGGAGTAGGAGCACCAATTGGGAGCGGATGAACCCGTCGCTTCTGCAATCCCGCGAAGGAATTCACAAGAGCAAAGGGGTAGAGATCACTCTCAATATTTGTTAGCACACAACTGAACAAAAGGTTTCTGTTTTAGATTATCATAAGCTGCCTTACATCATAGACATAGGGGGTATTTATACTATTAACAACCAGCCTTAGAGAGGTATAAACACGAAACAAAAGTATTTTCACGTGCTGATGTGAAGGAGTCTCTTCGGGAGATCTGCATAACTGAATTCCGTGTGGTTGTTTGACTTCTGCGCAGTCTTCAGTATTTTGATAATAACTTTTCCTAGGAATCTCCAAATGATGTGGGACTGGTTGCGTTGGAAAGCTAACTTGATAAGCTTTCTCACCATATATAGCATGCTTAATGAAACTTCATAGAATGATGCAGTTTAATACGGAAACTTGGTCATCAAGCTGACTGTTGACCTTCTGATCAGTCAGCACTAAAGTAGGTCGGCTGCCTTTCTAGTAGATTTGATTAAGTTGGCTTTAGAAGCATTGGAAACTAGACTTCAAGAGCTTTCCAAAAAGTACTTATGGGCCTTCATAGCCTTTGGGAATCAAAAGATATGACTGTTTCTTCTGGACGGTTCTGTTGCGCTGGACTGACTCGGACATAGCTCTTCTTATTGATTCGCCCTTGATATGTTTTGTCCTTCGTCTTTAGTGAACCTAAGTAATATCAACATACACAACTTAGGTAGCATAAAGTTCTCATTAGTGCTTAATTGAAATTCATAAAGTAGCGCGTGCACCTCTTGTTGTACTTGGGGGTTGTAATGTGTTGCTTAATGGCGTGGTCGTATCACAGTGGTTTCATGAATAATAGATGATCATGATTTGTGTTGGCAGGGTCTCTAGTCGACGCGAAACTAGGGTTGGACGAAATGCTTGTGACTCGTTGGCTCGCTTGGTTCATGGTCAGCTTGGCTCGACTCGGATTGACTCATTTGATTTTTTCACAAGCTAAGCTGACATCCTAGTTCGGTTCGTTAACGAGGCATCTCGGTTTGTTAACAAGCCAGCTCATGAGCTAAACAAGCTATCACATTTCAGCAAAACAAAACTATATGCATATCATTTCTGTAACAATTGATGAACATGTTATATGTATGTGTATTGTCTATAGCCTATAAGTTAAACTAGTGATTGATGAACTGTGTCTATGTGTTAAATTGGTCTATACGAACATAAGTGTAGGTTAAACTGATGTACATGTGTGTGGATAATGAATTGATGAGTTGTGTTAATTTGGCATTACATTGATGTGGTCTATGAAACTATGAGTATAATTACTATTTTCTATTGTTAAATTAGTTTAAAATTAACTAGAAATTTATTATATATATTATTTTTTCTGCTCTGGCTCATGAGCTAAACGAGCCAGCTCGAGCTCGTAAATGAGTCGATCCGAGCTAACTCTGTGGCTCATTAGCTTAACGAGCCAGCTCGAGCTTGAACGAATGTGGGTATGTCAACAATAAAGCACTCTTGGCTAGACTCAATGGTTATACGTTTAGGATTAGCCGGAGGACGATCTATGGGCTTCATGTTGCGATAGAACACCCTTCGTAAAAAAACAAATACTGTAGGTAAGAATATTATAGCACAAAAAATGCATATATACATATATTCTTAGGACACTTCTAGGTTATGTGTAGTGTGCATACTGTGTAGAATAATATATGTAGGCTACAAACCTTTATATGTCGTAAAATGCATCTAAAGAGGAATGACATACAACAGAGGTGTGATAAACACATTTATATATAGTAATCTGCACAAAAAGCAATGCATAATGTGTACCAACAAATTTGGCAAAAAATCATAACGATATGATCTGCACACATAAAACGTGTAGTATAACTCTTGGAAACAACAATAAGAACACATGGGATGGACATTTCCAGTAAGAGAAAATCACTAATCTATTGATTGCTATTGAGTCCAGTGAAATAGCGACAATTCGTTTAAAAACAACAGTCAATACCTACAAAAACCAAAAACAACATTATGAAACAATTATGCAATTTTAAAATTGGAAGCACTTAGTGGATCCTACAAAAAATTACCTGTGTTTCCGAATGCGATTCAATACAGTTTAAAGATCAGTGTGCTTTCACTTGTCGATGAGGCGGTACTCCAGACACTAATAGATAATGCCAGACAAATGGTGGATTATGTGAAATTGAAGCGAAAATGGGATGGATGAGGATAAGGCGTGGCGAACCTGAAGGCGACAGGACTATGTAGGAGTCGGGTGTCGGTCAGCGAAAACACTTATTCATACTGTAAACAATTGCTGGATTATGCGAGAAGTTGTAGGGAAATGTAACGAAGAATCAGAGGGGGGACGAACCAGAGGGCGACAGACTCGTAATCGACGTCGGGAAGACTGAAAGGGAAATAGGGTCAAACCTTTTCCTAAATAATTTTGGTGGTTGAATTGCCCAACACAAACAATTGGACTAACTAGTTTGCTATAGATTATATGTTCTATAGGTGCCAAAGGTTCAACACAAATCAATAAAAAGTTAAAATTAGGGTTCAAAAAGAAAGGAGCAAAATAAACCGAAGGTTGCCCTGGTCTGGCGCACCGGACTGTCTGGTGTGCCACCAAACAGTATCCGGTGCACCAGGGAGATCAACTCTGAACTCCTTAGCTTCGGGTTTTCTCCAGCGTACTCCACTAAAATTCATCGGACTGTCCGGTGTAACACCGGACTGTCCGATGTGCCAAGTGGAGCAACGGCTACTGCGCCAACGGTCGTCTGCAAAAATGAACAGTGGCATGAACAGTGCGCGGATAGTTCGCGCAGAGTCAGAGCAGTGCTAGAAGGCGCACTGGACAGTGAACAAGATGTTCTATAGGTGCCCCAAGATGTCAGAGCTCAAACGGTCGAAACCGTCAGAACCCTAACGGTTGGGTGACGTGGCTCGCGCACCGGACAGTGTCCGGTGGCGCACCGGACTGTCCGTGTGCCCATCGACAGCAGCCCTCCCCAATGGCTGTTTTGGTGGTTGGGGCTATAAATACTCCCCAACCACCACCATTCAAGGCATCCAAGTTTTCAACAATTTGCATTCAATACAAGAGCTCTAGACTTCACTCCAAGACACAAACAAGAGATCAAATCCTCTCCAAAGTCCAAATCCACTCCAAACACTTAGTGACTTGTGTGAGAGAGAGATTTTCGTGTTCATTTGAGTTCTTGTCGCTTGGATTGCTTTTCTTCTTCCTCTTTCTTGTTCTCAAGACACTTGTAATCAAAGCAAGAGACACCAAGTTGTGGTGGTCCTTGTAGGGGTCTAAGTGACCCGGTTTGATTAAGGAGAAAAACTCACTCGGTCTAGGTGACCGTTTGAGAGAGGGAAAGGGTTGAAAGAGACCCGGTCTTTGTGACCACCTCAACGGGGAGTAGGTTTGCAAGAACCGAACCTCGGTAAAACAAATCACCGTGTCGTCCACTTTATTTCTTGGCTGATTTGTCTTCGCCGAAGCCGAAGCCGAGTATATTGCCGCAGGTCATTGTTGCGCGCAATTACTTTGGATGAGGCAAACCCTCAGGGACTATGACTACAAATTTAGCAAAGTCCCTCTCCTATGTGATAATGAGAGTGTAATCCGCATGGCGGATAATCCCGTTGAACACAACCACACTAAGCAAATAGCCATTCGGTATCACTTTTTGAGAGATCACCAACAAAGGGGGATATCGAGATTGCTTATGTTAGCACCAAAGAACAATTAGTTGATATCTTTACCAAACCATTAGATGAGAAAACTTTTACCAAACTTAGGAATGAGCTAAACATTCTTGATTCTCGGAATTTTGATTGATACTTTGCACACCTAGCTCATTTATATACCTTTGATCATATCTCTTTTATGTCTATGACTAATGTGTTTTCAAGTATATTCTTATGCTTAGTCATAGAATTGAAAGGGAAATGGAGTATTCGACAAAGACGACGCTTCCACTCAACTCCATCGTATTATTTACTCTTTGTCGGTATTCAGCCATCTCTCCACATTGGTATAATCTTTCACTCATATATTGTTTGCCAAAGGGGGAGAAAATTTACTGAGGGCTCACAAAGTCTCCGTTTTTGGCGATTAATGCCAAAGGGGGAGAGAGTATTAGCAAAAGAACCGCACCACCACCTAATATTTAATTATGTATTGAAAATATTTATTGGAATATTTCAAATTAGTATCTTTCAAATTGGTATTCCTCTAATGAAAGTATCTCAATTGGTATATTCCAAAACCCTCTTGAAAGCTAAGAGGAGAATTTCATTTAGGGGGAGTTTTGTTTAAGTCAAAGGAAAAGCATTTGAAACAGGGGGAGAAAATTTCAAATCTTGAAAATGCTTCTTTCAATCTTATTCATATACCTTTGACCATTTGCAAAAGAATTTTACAAAGAATTTGCAAAAACAAAACTAGTGGTGCAAGCGTGGTCCAAAATGTTAAATAAAAAGAAAGCAATCCATGCATATCTATTGAAATGATAATATTGGTTTAATTCCAAGCAACCTATGCACTTACCATATGCAAACTAGTTCAATTCTGCACTTATATATTAACTTTGGTTTGTGTTGGCATCAATCACCAAAAGGGGACATTAAATAGAAATAGGGTCAAACCTTTTCCTAAATAATATTGGTGGTTGAATTGCCCAACACAAACAATTGGACTAACTAGTTTGCTCTAGATTATATGTTCTACAGGTGCCAAAGGTTCAACACAAACCAATAAAAAGTTAAAATTAGGGTTCAAAAAGAAAGGAGCAAAAGAAACCGAAGGCTACCCTGGTCTGGCGCACCGGACTGTCCGGTGCACCACCGGACAGTGTCCGGTGCACCAGGGAGATCAACTCTGAACTCCTCAGCTTCGGGTTTTCTCCAGCGCACTCCGCTAAAATTCACCGGACTGTTCGGTGTGCCAAGCGGAGCAACGGCTACTGCGCCAATGGTCGTCTACAAAAATGAACAGTGGCGTGAACAGTGCGCGGACAGTTCGCAGAGTCAGAGCAGAGCCAGAAGGCGCACCGAACAGTGAACAGTGCTTGTCCAGTGTGGCACTGGACTGTTCGGTGCCCCAAGATGTCAGAGCTCCAACGGTCGAAACCGTCAGAACCCTAACGGTTGGGTGACGTGGCTGGCGCACCGGACTGTCCGGTGGCGCACCGGACTGTCCGGTGCGCCCATCGACAGCAGCCCTCCCCAACGACTGTTTTGGTGGTTAGGGCTATAAATACCCCCCAACCACCACCATTCAAGGCATCCAAGTTTCCAGCAATTTGCATTCAATACAAGAGCTCTAGACTTCACTCTAAGACACAAACAAGAGATCAAATCCTCTCCAAAGTCCAAATCCACTCCAAACCCTTAGTGACTTGTGTGAAAGAGATTTTCGTGTTCATTTGATTTCTTATCGCTTGGATCGCTTTTCTTCTTCCTCTTTCTTGTTCTCAAGACACTTGTAATCAAAGCAAGAGACACCAAGTTGTGGTGGTCCTTGTAGGGGTCTAAGTGACCTGGTTTGATTAAGGAGAAAAGCTCACTCGGTCTAGGTGACCGTTTGAGAGAGGGAAAGGGTTGAAAGAGACCCGGTCTTTGTGACCACCTCAACGGGGAGTAGGTTTGCAAGAACCAAACCTCGGTAAAACAAATCACCGTGTCATCCACTTCATTTACCTTTGATTTGTTTTTCATCCTCTCTCGCGGACTCGGATTTTATTCTAACACTAACCCCGGCTTGTAATTGTGTTTAAAGTTTGTAAATTTCAGTTTCCACCTATTCACCCCCCTCTAGGCGACTTTCAAAGACAATGCAGGTATTGGTCAGAGATTGACGGAGGGCAAACGATCAACGATTGTGATTAGGGCGAGTGGGGATGGTGGGGGCGCTCAGCGATGGTGATAGTAGGAGCAGGCGACGTCGGCGGTGAGGTGCGGATTTGATCTAGGTTTCGGTGGGGACGCGACACGTGGGTTGGTTCTGGTACGTGTGGGTCTCGGGCGTTGACCACATTGGCTCGGTTGGCTAGCAGCGAGCGAGGCACGAATGTGGGGACCCGTAGTGTGCGCATGATCCATTGGGTAGTGTGTGTACGTCGTGTACATATGAAGCATAAATTGTTGTGTAACGAATCGTAAACACTATGTGTGGTCTGCTGGATCGCGTGACTGACCTGGCCGGTGGGTCAGGTTGTGCCCCTGGTCAGGGCTTTCTCTAGATAGAGATAGGAAATGTATATATATAGGGAGGGGATTTTAAGATCCCTAGGCTTCCAAATATATACTGGAAGCCCCGGTCGCCCCCTACACCACCTGACCGGCCTAGCCATGTAGATCCCCCACACGCGTTCCATCCCCTGCATGCGCGATATTTGTTTTCATTTGCATGCGCGAAAAATTTGGAAGACGTATCCATTTCCTTCTGCATACTCATAAATTTAGGATGTTGAAAGTTGCCTAGGGGGAGGGGTGAATAGGCAAGCAGAAATTTTTCCAAGAAAAACAAGAAACGAACTAGGTAAAACCGGTTCAATCGGTATCAAAACCGATTCAACCGGTATCAAAACCGATTCAACTAGTTTGCACGAGCTCAACTAAAGAATGAGATATAAAACTGAATTGATCTCGAAATTCACCCAATTAACTTTGTAAATGTGATGTCCTAGATGATCCACAGGGTTCAAAGTAGTAGATCTGAGGACACTTCTCAAAATCCACACACCAAAAAGATATAGACAATTCTTCCACGGAATGGTGAGAGAACGAAGAACACGAACAAACACAATGAACAATAACACAAGAGACACAAGATTTATCCCGAGGTTTGGTCACACCACCAAGGTGCCCTACTTCCTCGTTGAGGCACCCACAAAGAGCCGGGTCTCTTTCAACTCTAATCCTCCCTTTGTCTACCACAAAGGTCAAGCCCACACACTAATCTTTGCTCAAACGAGCGGGTAATACAAACTTTCTTATGGTCTTCCACAATATTTGGAGACTCACAAGCGACACCAAGTCGTCTAGGAGCTAGAAGCTCCAAGAGCAATGAATCCACAAAGAACTCGATGTAGTACCAAAGCTCGAATCAAGAAGAGCAATAGGGATTTAGAGATGAAGCACAAAACTCACTCAAAGATTTCTCTCCAAAAATTTGAAATGGGAGAGGCAAGAGATGTGTGTGAGAGAGTGTGAGGTGTTTCTCAAGTTAGAAATGGAGTTTGTGTCGTGCCCAAAACTAGTCGTTGGGCTGATTTTTGCTATGGAGGACCGGTTGAACCGCCTGGGGCAGGCTGACAGTCAGACTGGCAGACTCCATGTCAGACTGGAAAACATGTCCTGACACCGATTGAACCACCCCTAGGGCCGATTCAACCGTCTGGTGGTCAAACTGACAGTCAGACCGGTCAGGTGAACCTGACATCGGTTGAACCTCCCCTAGGGCCGGTTCAACTGGTTTTGACCAGTGAGGTCCAAAAAAACACCGGTTGAACTTTCCCTGGACCCCGGTTGAACCTGTCTGGACCTCGGTTGAACTTGTCCTGGACCTCGGTTGAACCTGTCCTGGACCCTAGCTGAACCTGCTTGGACCCCAGTTGAAGTTCAACTGCCGTTGAAAAAGCTCAATTGTAGCTGAAGACACAGTTGAAGTTGAAGTTCAACTGCTTTTCAAGAGGAACACTCTCAGTTTCTCAATCCTAACAACAATCACATAGAGTGTTCAAGAGATTTTGGTTTTCAAAATAGTTTTTGAATTTGTAGGCTTGAGCTTTGGCAAACACCAACCTTATTTTTGGATCCCCTTGATAGTACGACGATTCCTATACTCAAGTTAAATAAAATATAATTAAGTAAACTCCTTGAGTAATTAGTGTCTCCTGTGTGATTTCTCCATGGTGTTGCTTCATAAGGATCACAAACATCTTTGTCTCACCTTTTGAAGAAACCACAAATCAAACCTGTGACTTGAACCATTTCACCATATATGAGTTTAAATTATGGTTTCAAGTCGCCTTATTGATGCATCAAAACAATGTAACTTTTCATAGCTAATTAGTTCATCGACTTAGTGCAAGTACTCTCTCTTCACCTTAGCCATGGTACCTCGGTCCACAAGCCATCTGAAAGGGAAATAGGGTTTAACCTTTTCCTAAATATAATTTTGGTGGTTGAATGCCCAACACAAATATTTGGACTAACTAGCTTGCTCTAGATTATATAATCTACAAGTGCATAAAGGTTCAACACAAACCAATAAAAGATCAAAGTTAGGGTTCAAAAGAAAGGAGCAAAAGAAACCGAAGAGAACCCTGGTCTGGCGCACCGGACTGTCCGGTGCACCAGGGGCCGTACAGTCTGAACTCTTCACCTTCGGTTTCTCAGGCGCCGCTCCGCTATAATTCACCGGACTGTCCGGTGTGCCACCGGACTGTCCAGTGCACCAAGCGGAGCAACGGCTAACAGCGCAACGGTCATCTACAAAAGCGTGAACAGTGCTTGCAGAAGTCAGAGCAGGCGTCAGAGGCGCACCGGACAGTGAACAGTTCCTGTCCGGTGCAGCATCGGACTGTCCGGTGCGACATGAAGTCAGCGCTCCAACGGTCAGAATCGTCAGAACCCTAACGGTTGGGTGATGTGGCTGGCGCACCGGACTGTCCAGTGCGCCCATCGACAGACAGCCTTCCCAATGGCTATGTGGTGGTTGAGGGCTATAAATACCTCCCAACCACCACCACTCCAAGCATCCAAGTTTTTCAGACATCTCATTCTATACAAGAGCTAGTGCAATCAATACAAGACACAATTCAAAAGAATCAAAGCCTCTCCAAGTCTCAAATTCACTCCAAACTCCTAGTGACTAGAGAGAGAGTTTTGCTCGTGTTCTTTGAGCTCTTTTTCTTGGATCGCTTTCTTCTTCCTCTTTCTTGTTCTCAAGACACTTGTAATCAAAGCAAGAGACACCAAGTTGTGGTGATCCTTATAGGGGTCTAAGTGACCCGGTTTGATTAAGGAGAAAAGCTCACTCGATCTAGGTGACCGTTTGAGAGAGGGAAAGGGTTGAAAGAGACCTGATCTTTGTGACCACCTCAACGGGGAGTAGGTTTTCAAGAACCGAACCTCGGTAAAACAAATCACCGTGTCATCCACTTTATTTCTTGGCTGATTTGTCTTCGCCCTCTCTTTTGAACTCGATTTTATTTCTAACGCTAACCCTGACTTGTAGTTGTGCTTCAAGTTTGTAATTTTTCAGATTCCATCTATTCACCCCCCTCTAGGCGACTTTCAATTGGTATCGGAGCCCAGTACTTCATTAGAGTCTAACCACTCGAAGTGATGTCGGGAGATCACGCCAAGAGGGAGATCATGACCGGCGAGAAGTCCACAAGCCACAGGAAGGCTCCATCAACGGAGTCCAGCAACAAGCTAAAGGAGGGATCACCTCCTCACAAGTCGCATCAGAGTGGCAACAAGAAAAATAAGATGAAGAAGGTGGTCTACTACGAGACCGACTCTTTGTCGCCATCCACCTTTGGCTCCGAGCGTCGTCCGTCACTTCTAAGCGCCATGAGCGCAAGAAGTATAGTAAGATGCCACTTCGTTATCCCTGTATTTCTAGACGCACTCCTTTACTTTCCGTCCCACTAGGCAAACCACCGGTCTTTGATGGTGAAGATTATTGTATGTGGAGTGATAAAATGAGGCATCACCTAACCTCACTCCACACAAGCATATGGGACATTGTTGAATTTGGAGCGCAGGTACGATCGCCGGGGGACAAAGGCTATGATTCGGACGAGGTCGCCCAAATCAAGCACTTTGATTCCCAAGCAACTACTATACTCCTCGCCTCTCTATGTCGAGAGGAGTATAATAAGGTGCAAGGGTTGAAGAGTGCCAAGGAGATTTGGGACGTACTCAAAACCGCGCACGAAGGAGATGAGGTGACCAAGATCACCAAGCGGGAGACGATCGAGGGGGAGCTCGGTCGGTTCGTGCTCAACCAAGGAGAGGAGCCACAAGCCATGTACAACCGGCTCAAGACCTTGGTGAACCAAGTGCGCAACCTCGGGAGCACCAAGTGGGATGACCATGAAATGGTTAAGGTTATTCTTAGATCACTTGTTTTTCGTAATCCCACTCAAGTTCAATTAATTCGTGGTGATCCTCGATACAAGTTAATGTCTCCCAAGGAAGTTATAGGAAAATTTGTGAGCTTTGAATTGATGATCAAAGGCTCCAAACAAATCATCAACTTGGAGCAAGGCGGCACCTCCACACCCGAGGTGCAACCCATCGCATTCAAGGCGACGGAAGAAGAAAAGAAGGATTCTACACCAAGTAGGATCCCATCGACGCCTCCAAGCTTGACAACGAGGAAATGGCGCTCATCATCAAGAGCTTCCGCTAAATCCTCAAGCAAAGGAAGGGGAAAGATTATAAGCCCCGTTCCAAAAGGGTGTGCTACAAGTGTGGTAAGCCCGACCATTTTATCATTAAATGTCCTATGTCTAGTGATAGTGATAGGGGCGACGACAAGAAGGGAAAGAGGAAGGAAAAGAAAAGATACTACAAGAAGAAGGGCGGCGATGCCCACGTGTGTCGGGAATGGGACTCCGATGAGAGCTCCACCGACTCCTCCTTCGACAAGGACGCCGCTAACATCGCTGTCAACAAGGGCCTCCTCTTCCCCAACATCAGCCACAAATGCTTCATGGCAAAAGACGGCAAAAAGAAGAAGGTAAAATCTAGAGCCTCCACAAAATACACAACATCTAGTGATGAGGCTAGCTCTAGTGAAGATGAGGATGATTTGCTCACATTTTTTGCCAATCTTAACATGCAACAAAAGGAAAAATTGAATGAATTAATAGGTTCTATTCATGAGAAGGATGAACTCTTGGATAGCCAAGAGGAATTCCTTATTAAGGAAAATAAGAAGCATGTTAAGGTGAAGAATGCCTATGCTCAGTGTTGGGGGCCTTCGTCTTCCGAAGGTCCTAAAAAACATGATTTAATAATGTTTCCCAAGTGTAACATATGTACACCTAACCTTCGGACTCAGAATAAAACTGTACACAATATGAAAAGCATGACCGAGACGAAGGATGATGCAGCTCCGAAGCTACGCGCAAGGGAGCTTCGGCTCAGCGGCAGAAAAAGGAACCGACTTACAGGGGAAAAGGCTATATAGTCCTCATTGAATTGTCCTTAAGTCAATAGTAAACATAAAGGGCATGAATGTAATTTTACACAGGCTATGCCCTATGCCTATAAATAGATGAACAATATCCCCGTACTATTCATGCTGACTTGTATTCGCTTGTGCGTCACGCTTGGACTTTTACCTTCTGTCAAGCCGAAGGTACAAATGTAATTCGATATTGTTTCTGTTTATCCATGATAATAAAAAGAAGATATATTAATAATGTCATATGATCATTCATGTTGTCTTTTATATTTCATATGCTTCTTCTTCCATTATCATACACTGCGATGATGAAGGTACGTCCTTCATGACCTTTGTCTGAAGATCATTATATCCTAAGGGAAATAATGCTTCGAAGGACGAAGGGCATTAACCTTTAACATTTTGTGTTGCCGTGTTCTTAACTCATAGCATTTGAGAACAAGTCCCTGACATTGGCGCCCACCTCCAGTGAACTCATTCGACCAACTTCGGCAAGCTGTGACCTTTGTCATGCCGCCGAAGAAAGCTTTAGGGCTAGGGGCTGCACTGCAGCCACTAGACGTCAACCAGGACACGCTGCGTGAAGCCCGAACTCAAAAGAGGAAGGCTACAAGTCCAACCCCCCAAGAGGGGGAGCTGGACCAGGAGATAAGGGATCTCGAAGCTATCCATCAGCAGGTCGAAAGGAAGAGAGAGAAGATGCTTCGTCTTTCCGATCTTCAGAAGAAGATCGATGAAGCTGCTGAAGAAATACGTCATCTTACTCAAGATGACCGGGACCGAAGACCTCCATAGAGAGAGCTTCGTCAAGATAATTCCTACAATGATGATGATTGGTATGACGATTTCCATCATGGAAATTTTTCTTTTGATGATGCTTCTCCTCTATCAGCAGAACTGCAGGTGTCACACCCGGTTTTAGAAGGCAAACCGAATGCGAACCATGTACGTGCCAGGATCAGTTATTCACGTACACAGCAGTTACATAACATGGACATCATCACACAGTGCTCAAAATAGTATTAAAAGGGAAATAATAGTCGATTACATCATACGTCTGAGACGTCCATATAGTCCTTACAATAAATCAAAGTGCGGAAAAGAAACGTAGATAAACACGGCCTTCACAGGCAGCCGACTGGGGGTTGCCGCTAACCCACACCTAGAACTCGCCGTAGTCTTGGAACTCCTGGAAGTCTCCTTCCACGGCTTCATCTTCTCCTGAGCAGTGGTTGCAATGCTGACAACCTGGGGGGGTTTGGTGTGTAGAGCAAGAGTGAGTACACATCAACATACTCAGCAAGTATCCTGTTTGGCTGTAGTGGACTAGCTTTATGTGGGGATAAGTCAAGCAGTTGCTTTTAGTTGGTCAGTTTATTATTTACTAGTAGAAAGCCAGGTTTTAGCATTAACCCAAGTTATTAACCCAAAGTACCCTTTCCAAACGGAAAGAATACCACTTACCATTACCATAAGCATAATCATAACCATCCTCATTGTCATCTGTAAACCAAAATGTCTCTGATCAAGTACCACTAATCACTGGAGCTCCCTTGGCCGCTCATAACCGCGAGCACGGCTGATATATCAGTTTTCAAACACTCTGCAGAGGTTGTGCACTTTACCCACAAGCCGTGATTCCCTCTTGCCTCGGGCCGATCAAACCCTTAAACACTACCAAGGTGAATAGGCAGGGTCTCACTACGTAGCCTTTACAAAGATTTCCTCGGGGCTGTAGCCGCCCGTTAGGTTTCCTAAATGTACCGCACTCCTCCCCAAGGGACAAATCAACCTTGGCAGAGCGAGCCGCATACACCGAGCCCCATTGACGGCACAACGGCTAAGCGAACTACACCCCGGTTCCTCTAATTATTCAGCTAAGGGCGTCCCATTCCACCCTCATGGTTGCACTGTTTTCCTGGGCGGTCATCCATAGAACAGGTCCTTACGGAGAGGCACTCGAGAAACCGCTCGAGCCCCCTTGAAGACCACAAGTACAACATCATAATAAGAGAAGGGAAAACAGCGTATCATATATAATCTCATCATGTTCATTGATTAGAGTTTGAGCAATAGCATAAAGCTAAACAATAATAATCCAACCCAAATAGGTAAACAAGGACATGGATAACAAAAGCTAGTAAATCCTTAGGTATAAATGTGTAATGCGGGAGGTGAATTAAAGAATGATTAGGACAGAGATAGGTCAAAGGACACTTGCCTCCACCAACCGACTGCTGCTCAGGGGCTTCTCCTGCGGGTTCTTCGGGTTCTCCGACCGGATCGTTCTCTATGCGAGCGCAAACATACATACATCCACATATTTAATACAAAAGAACAGTACACCATTCAATAGAATGCAATAAGTAAACAGACGTTTCACGCGGGCTCGCGAGTACGGTTAAGAGCGAAAGAGGAAAAGACAGTCGAGAAACGATCACGTTACATGATTATAAATTAACCACTCGCTTAATGGAAGGAAATTTAATGTAGACACTATGTTTAACGTAAAGTAAAGTCATGTTTCATGTCTAATCATTATAAGCAGGTGGAGATAAATAAAAAGGATGGTCGCGCGGCGAGACGCGCGACATAGCACTCTAAAACAAATTAAGAAGTTAACGACTCGTCGCGCGACCGGGCACGCAACGAGACACTTCGCCTTGGTTATGAGGAGACGTTAAGCGTCGCGCGACGAAATGCACGACGGCATACGTCGACTAAACTGAGTCTAAAGTGGAACGTCGCGTGAATACACACGCGGCGTTACACCTTAAACAACCTGAAATTAAAATATATCGTCGCGCGACGAAGCGCACGACGCAACACACAGATAGAATCTAAAATTAGACAATTCGTCGCGCGGCGAAGCGCGCGACGCAGCATGCTAACTAACGGAGTTTGACATTAACCATCAACTAACAAAAATAATCACCACGAGCGCGGGCGAGCGGGGACACGGTCGGACGAGGCCGAGCGCGGGAACGGGCGGCTGGGCCGGCCGGGGCCGCGCCGGGGGCCAGAGGCCGCGCCGGGGGCCGCGCCGGGGGCCGTGCACCGGCGAGCAGGGGCGGGCGGGATCGCCGCCGCGGGCCGGGGAGGGGCGGGGGGGCGCCGCCGCGGGGCCGGGGAAGGGCGGGCGCCGCCGCCGCGGACGGGCAGGGGCGGGGAGCGCCGCCGCGGGCCGGGGGAGGGGCGGGGAGCGCCGCCGCGGCCGGGGGAGGGCGGGCGAGCGCCGCCGTGGCCGGGGGAGGGGCGGGCGCCGCCGCGGCCGGGGGAGGGGCGGGCGCCGCCGCGCGGGGCCGGGGGAGGGCGGGGGGCGCCGCGCCGCCGGCGAGCAGGGGCGGGCAGGGGCGCGCGCGAGCAGGGGAAGAAAGGGGGGGGGGGCGCGTGTGGGGAGGAAGAAGAGGAGGGAGAGAGAGAGAGAGGAGAAGGGGAGGGGAGCTCACCTCGGGGTCCAAAATCCGATGATCGCCGTCTCCAATTCCTAGGGCACCACGGGGAGAGAGAGGTGGAAGAGGGAGAGGAGAGGTTGTTGCGCGGGAGATCCAAATGAGAGAGAGAGGGAGAAGGGGGGCGCATGGGGGGGGGGGGGGGGTGGGGCGCCAGGGGCGCGCAGGGCCGGGCCGGATCGGGCCGGGCAGGGCTGGGCTGGGCTGGGCTGGGCCGGGCCTCTTCGCGGATCGAAAACCCGCGACGCGCGCGGACCACTAAACGGAATTAAATCGCAAATTGAAATCCGGAACGGAACGAGACGAACACTCAACATCAGACCAAGAAATGTGCTTCGGCATGATGCAACACCCATGACACTTAGGTTTTGGTTTATACATGACACGAACACCTGTCACTATACTGGTTTGAAATTGGGAAGAATGAGCAAAACGGGGAAAGAGAAAAGAGAGTAACGCCCGAATTTGGTGAGAGAAAAGAAGAAAAAATTCTACCCCCAAATTCAGGGCGTTACAAACCTATCCCCCTTAAAAGAATTTCGCCCTCGAGATTCAGGGTTGGCTAGCAAAGAGCTCAGGGTATCTAGCCATCAGATCATCTTCACGCTCCCAGGTTGCTTCTTCCTCAGAGTGGTGATTCCATCTGACTTTGCACATTCTGATGGTCTTCCTTCGGGTGACTCTGTCTGCAACCTCAAGGATTTGCACTGGCTTCTCAACGTAGGTCAAGTCCTCCTGGACTTCAAGACCTTCCACTGGCAACTGCTCTTCTGGCACACGCAAGCACTTCTTCAACTGAGACACATGAAAGACATCATGCACAGCGGACAAATTCTCTGGCAGACTGAGCTGATAGGCCACTTCTCCACGTCTTGCAAGAATCTGATACGGACCAATGTAGCGGGGTGCTAGCTTGCCTTTCACTCCGAACCTTCTGACTCCTCTTATCGGTGACACTTTCAGATAGACAAAGTCTCCGACTTCGAAACTCAGCTCTCTTCTTCTTGTGTCTGCATAGCTTCGCTGCCTCGATTGCGCTATCTTCAGATTCTCTCGGACCATCCTGATGTTCTCTTCAGCTTCAAGTAGAATGTCTGGCCCGAACACTTGCTTTTCCCTAGGCTGATCCCATTGCAACGGAGTTCTACAACTCCTCCCATAGAGCGCTTGAAATGGTGACATCTTCAAACTGGCCTGGTAACTGTTGTTATAGGAAAACTCCGCATAAGGCAATGGCTTATCCCATCCGGACTGATCTTGCAACGCACAGGCTCTCAACATGTCTTCAAGAATTTGATTGGTTCTTTCGGTCTGACCATCTGTCTGCGGATGATAAGCTGAACTGAAATTCAGATGCGTGCCCAAGGCTTCATGCAACTGCTGCCAGAAATGAGAGGTGAACTGCGTTCCTCTTTCTGACACTATCTTCTTTGGCACACCATGAAGACAAACGATCCGAGACATATACAACTCTGCCAGTACGGCACTGCTGTAGTTGGTCTTGATAGGTATGAAGTGGGCTGACTTGGTCAAGCGGTCCACTACTACCCAAATGGAATCGTAGCCGGCTCGAGTGCGAGGCAATCCGACTATGAAATCCATGCCGATTTCATCCCATTTCCACTGAGGAATTTGCAACGGTTGCAACAATCCAGCTGGTCTCTGGTGCTCTGCCTTAATTCTTCGACAACTATCGCACATAGCCACATGCTCTGCGATTTCCCTCTTCATTCCGTACCACCAGAATTTCTTCTTCAGATCCTGATACATCTTCTCACTACCAGGGTGAATCGAATAGGCTGTCTCATGAGCTTCCTTAAGGATCAACTCCCGAATGGACTGGACATTGGGAACACACAAGCGGCCTTTGAACCATATCACACCTTCTGCATCTTCTCGAAAATCTTTGCCTCTGCCATCTAGAATCAGTCGCCGGATCTCACTGATCTTCTCATCATTCTTCTGCGCTTCTTTGATTTCTCGCTCCAAGGTAGGTTCCAACTCAACTGTGACTCCTCGCGAATTGTTCAGAAACCCGAGATTCAACCTGTCAAACTCCTTGGCCAACTCATAAGGCATCGGACGAGCGACCATCAGATTGACTTGACTCTTCCTGCTCAAAGCATCTGCCACTACGTTTGCTTTGCCTGGATGGTAATGGATCTCCAACTCATAGTCTTTGATCAACTCTAACCATCTTCGTTGCCTCATGTTCAACTCTGACTGAGTGAATATGTACTTCAGACTCTTGTGGTCTGTGTAAACATCGCATTTCTGTCCATACAAATAGTGCCTCCATGTCTTCAGTGCGTGAACCACTGCTGCCAACTCTAGGTCATGGATTGGGTAATTCTTCTCATGAACCTTCAGCTGTCGGGACGAGTAAGCCACAACTCTCCCCTCTTGCATTAACACACATCCCAAACCTGTGTAACAAGCATCACAATACACAGAGAAGGGCTTGTGCACATCAGGCAAGACTAGGACAGGCACTGTTGTCAACTTCTGTTTCAGCGCTTCGAAGGCCTCTTGACATTTCTGGGTCCACTTGAACTCAACCTTGTTGCCTAGCAACGCTGTCATTGGTTTCACAATCTTTGAAAACCCTTCAATGAATCGCCGATAATACCCGGCCATTCCAATGAAGCTCTTGATTCCTCGAGCATCCGTTGGCGCTTTCCAGTTCAGAATGTCTGCCACTTTCTTCGGATCCACAGCCAATCCTTCTTTGTTGATTATGTGACCCAAGAACAGGACTTCACTGATCCAGAACTCACACTTGCTCAACTTTGCATACAACTGGTGCTCTCGCAATCTCTGCAATACCATCTTCAAATGATCTGCGTGTTTTTCTTTGCTTTGAGAATAAACCAGAATGTCATCAATGAATACCACCACAAACTTATCAAGGTAATCCATGAATACACTGTTCATCAGGTTCATGAAAAACGCTGGCGCATTGGTCAAACCAAAAGACATCACTGTGAACTCATACAAACCATACTTGGTAATGAATGCCGTCTTCGGAATGTCCGAAGGTCGGATCCTGAGCTGATGATAACCTGACCTCAGATCAATCTTGGAGAACACACTGGCTCCTCTCAACTGGTCGAATAGATCTTCTATTCTGGGCAAAGGATACTTGTTCTTGATCGTGACTTCATTCAAAGCTCGATAATCGATACACATCCTCTTGGTGCCATCTTTCTTCTCCACAAATAGGACAGGGGCGGCCCAAGGCGAGGTGCTTGGCCGGATGTAACCTTTCTTTGACAGCTCATCAATCTGCTTCTTAAGCTCAACCAACTCTGGTCCGGATATTCTATAAGCTCTCTTAAAGATGGGGGCGGTTCCAGGAAGAAGCTCTATGGCAAACTCAACTTTCCGCTCTGGTGGCATACCCGGTAAGTCTTTTGGAAACACGTCTGGAAATTCAGACACAACCTTGATACTCTCAATTGGGTCTGCTTCACTGCTATTGACGGCCATCTGATAACAACTTCCTTTCTTCAGCTCAGACGGGACTAACTCGGTCACCACTTCCTCTCCTAGTGGGGACACCAACTTGATTGTCCTTTTATCACAACTGATAACTGCCTGATACTTATCTAGCCAATTCATCCCTAGGATGACATCTATTCCCTGAGTACCCATTACTATAAGGTTGGCGGGAAACGCTATCCCCCTTATTTCCACACTTATATTCAAACAAATGCTATCAGCTCGAATTCTACCACCGGCTGAGTCAATTTGAATGGGGGTTGACATGGTAGTAATTGGAAGATTATGTGCTTCTACCCATGATGCAGTAATGAAAGAATGTGTTGCTCCAGTATCAAATAACACTTCTGCAATATGGGAGTCGACTGGGAACATACCTACTATCATGCCGAGGGTCTCCTGAACCGCTTCAGCCTCCAAGTGGTTCAGCCTTCCATGATTATAGCGCGGTTGAGAGCAGTTACCTGCTCCAGGCTGAGACACATTCTGCTTTGCTGGGGCATTGGGGCCTGACTGCTGCTGGGCTGCCTTCTTCGGACATTGCATCACCCAGTGGCCTTGCTCTCCACAGTGGAAACATGCTCTGTTTCCAACCTGAGCTGGTGCTGCCTGACTGCTCTGCTGGGCTGCTGGGGCAGGAAGGCGAGGTGTCTGCTGATTCTGCCTCTGAAACTGACCTCCTGACTGATTGCTCTGACGGTTCTGGTACTGGTGCTGAGGATACTGCCTTTGGAACTGCTGATGCTGCTGAGGTGGACGCTGGTTCTGCCTGAACTGCTGAGGTTGATTGCCTGAGAAACAAGGACGGCTGCTGCTTCCAGGCTGAGGTCCACTGATCTTGCGCTTACGATCCTCCATCTCCTTACGCTTCCTTTCTGTCATGATTGCTCTATCAATCAGGTGCTGAAATGTCGGGAAGGTATGATTCATCAGTTGGTAGTGCAGAGGGTCAACCAAGCCTCTCAAGAAACGGTACTGTCGCTTGGCGTCGGTGTTGACATCCTCAGGAGCATAGCGAGACAATTGCAGAAACCTGTCTCGATACTCACTAACAGATGATGACCCTTGCTTAAGGGCCAGGAACTCCTCCTTCTTCACTGTCATCAGACCTGCAGGCACATGGTACTGACGAAAGCTACCTCTGAACTCTTCCCAGGTGATGGCATCGGGGTTGGCATGGGTGGCGAGATAAGACTCCCACCATGATTGGGCTGCTCCTCTCAACAGACGGGGACCATACAAGACTTTCTCCCTGTCATCACACTGAGCGGTATGCAACTCCCGCTCCACAGTGCGCAGCCAATCTTTAGCATCCATGGGGTCAGAAGAGTGAGCGAACGTTGGGGGATGACCTCTTATGAATTCAGCACGCTTGTCTCTGGGCATCTGGGGCATCTGAGGCTGAGGTGGTGCTTGCTGTTGTTGCTGCTGCTGCTGCTGAATGGCGGCCAGAGTCTGACCGATGGCTTGAACCGCCTGAGTCTGCATCAGAAACATCTGCTCGATCGACATCGGGGGCGGGGGTGGCAGGTGCTGCTGCTGAGGCACCTCATCCTGCAGAGCGGCTCACTCCTGCTGAGCACGCCTTCCTCCTCTGCGCCTGTTCTCTGACATCTGCAGAATGCAACCACACATCAGAACTGATCTGGCAGATCTTGCAGCATAAGAAAAGAGTATAGAATTCTCCAACAGCACTGAACAGATGAGCATCTTCACTGATCTCCAACACAGACCACGCAGCTTCTCAGATAGAGAGGAAAGTGGAATAAAAGGTTTCCCAACTATATAACTAACTCCATTAACATATAACAGGTAAACCATAATGCAGGGGATACCCACACTCTGGTGACAGTCATTACAAAGATCCAAACCAAACATAGTTCATCATGACAAACATAAATGCACAGGATATAGCAAACTACCCTGTCTAACTAAGACTAACTAACAGCGAGACTAACGCTAAGACTGTAGCTTCTACGTATGTATTTTGTATTAATTACAAGATCCAACTCTAACGATCTATGGTTCTAGATTTATCTTGGTCTTGCAGTCGGGATTGCCATAAGACTGGAGTCCACGCCGAGGTGAGCGGTACGGGTGCTGAGTCCCGACGGGAGCGGGGAAACCATCATCCAAGTGACGACGTTCCGCGCGCTCAGCCCGCAGCAGGGCGATCTCAGCACGAGCCCTACTCAGCTCGTCTAATGCATGGTCCAGCTCCGTGTTTAGCACGGCGGCTAGGTTGACTGTGCTGCTCAACCTAGGATTGTCCTCACCGACAGGTGAGACAATCAAGCCTCCTATGCTGCCAGATGGACGGCGGGGGTAATACTTCAGGTCAAGACCATCAGCTACCCCACCGAGAACCGAGCAGTAGTGCGAAAGCGCACGCCGTGCAGCATCCTGCATGGCTGCCTCAGCTGAGTCCCGCTCAGAGATAGAATAGTGCTCTGAGCAAGCCTCCGCGCCCTGGAGACTGTTCTCCGGACGGCGCACCAAACAGGTCGCCTCCCAGCGGTCCGGGTAGACCCCGCGACTATGCTGGTAGACCACACAGCGATACTCGATGGACCAAGTACGCCGATCAAGTGCCTGACATAGCAGGGTGTCGAGCGCGTCGTGGAAGTGACACCCGCGAGCAGCGTCGCGAGTGATGGGTCGAGCAACCCATCCTTCCGGCTCATGGTCAGCAGGGAAGTCAGTGTCGTGGCTCGAGCTGTCGTCGCCATCTCCGTCGTCTGGGTCTCCTCCAGCAGCTACTCCAGAAGCTGGGGCGCCCAGTGGTGGTGCAGGGGGCGCCTCCAGGGGAAGCACAGGAGAGCAGCTCCTCACGGACTCTATCTCCTGCTGGTGCGAGAAGGAAGAGCCCTGCTGCTCCTGTCGTCGATGTTCCTGCTCCTCATGCAGGCGGTGGTGCAGTCTCTCCAAGTGGCTGGACTGTCCGGCCACGGGACGGCGAAGCGGACGCTCAGCAAGGCGGGAGGGTAAGAAGGGGATGACAGACTTTCGTGCAGTGTGTCTAAGTTGAGCCATCTATAAAAGACACCGCAAGCAAAAGAGTGAGAACAGAATTAATATGAGCAGCAAATAATGAATCATAAATAAATGAAGGATTAGAATAAAACATAATTTTCAGCAAGGTATAATATATAGTAGAACATAGGTTTGGTCGGTATGACCACTTTTGAAGGGATATCAAAGTCAAGGCAGGGACAGAGGTCTATAGTCCTTAGAACGACCATTCTGCTCTAGGTTAGCGGTCCTACAGTCAGCACGGCTCTGATACCACTTATGTCACACCCGGCTTTAGAAGGCAAACCGAATGCGAACCATGTACGTGCCAGGATCAGTTATTCACGTACACAGCAGTTACATAACATGGACATCATCACACAGTGCTCAAAATAGTATTAAAAGGGAAATAATAGTCGATTACATCATACGTCTGAGACGTCCATATAGTCCTTACAATAAATCAAAGTGCGAAAAAGAAACATAGATAAACACGGCCTTCACAGGCAGCCGACTGGGGGTTGCCGCTAACCCACACCTAGAACTCGTCGTAGTCTTGGAACTCCTGGAAGTCTCCTTCCACGGCTTCATCTTCTCCTGAGCAGTGGTTGCAATGCTGACAACCTGGGGGGGTTTGGTGTGTAGAGCAAGAGTGAGTACACATCAACATACTCAGCAAGTATCCTGTTTGGCTGTAGTGGACTAGCTTTATGTGGGGATAAGTCAAGCAGTTGCTTTTAGTTGGTCAGTTTATTATTTACTAGTAGAAAGCCAGGTTTTAGCATTAACCCAAGTTATTAACCCAAAGTACCCTTTCCAAACGGAAAGAATACCACTTACCATTACCATAAGCACAATCATAACCATCCTCATTGTCATCTGTAAACCAAAATGTCTCTGATCAAGTACCACTAATCACTGGAGCTCCCTTGGCCGCTCATAACCGCGAGCACGGCTGATATATCAGTTTTCAAACACTCTGCAGAGGTTGTGCACTTTACCCACAAGCCGTGATTCCCTCTTGCCTCGGGCCGATCAAACCCTTAAACACTACCAAGGTGAATAGGCAGGGTCTCACTACGTAGCCTTTACAAAGATTTCCCCGGGGCTGTAGCCGCCCGTTAGGTTTCCTAAATGTACCGCACTCCTCCCCAAGGGACAAATCAACCTTGGCAGAGCGAGCCGCATACACCGAGCCCCATTGACGGCACAACGGCTAAGCGAACTACACCCGGTTCCTCTAATTATTCAGCTAAGGGCGTCCCATTCCACCCTCATGGTTGCACTGTTTTCCCGGGCGGTCATCCATAGAACAGGTCCTTACGGAGAGGCACTCGAGAAACCGCTCGAGCCCCCTTGAAGACCACAAGTACAACATCATAATAAGAGAAGGGAAAACAGCGTATCATATATAATCTCATCATGTTCATTGATTAGAGTTTGAGCAATAGCATAAAGCTAAACAATAATAATCCAACCCAAATAGGTAAACAAGGACATGGATAACAAAAGCTAGTAAATCCTTAGGTATAAATGTGTAATGCGGGAGGTGAATTAAAGAATGATTAGGACAGAGATAGGTCAAAGGACACTTGCCTCCACCAACCGACTGCTGCTCAGGGGCTTCTCCTGCGGGTTCTTCGGGTTCTCCGACCGGATCGTTCTCTATGCGAGCGCAAACATACATACATCCACATATTTAATACAAAAGAACAGTACACCATTCAATAGAATGCAATAAGTAAACAGACGTTTCACGCGGGCTCACGAGTACGGTTAAGAGAGAAAGAGGAAAAGACAGTCGAGAAACGATCACGTTACATGATTATAAATTAACCACTCGCTTAATGGAAGGAAATTTAATGTAGACACTATGTTTAGCGTAAAGTAAAGTCATGTTTCATGTCTAATCATTATAAGCAGGTGGAGATAAATAAAAAGGATGGTCGCGCGGCGAGACGCGCGACATAGCACTCTAAAACAAATTAAGAAGTTAACGACTCGTCGCGCGACCAGGCACGCAACGAGACACTTCGCCTTGGTTATGAGGAGACGTTAAGCGTCGTGCGACGAAACGCACGACGGCATACGTCGACTAAACTGAGTCCAAAGTGGAACGTCGCGTGAATACACACGCGGCGTTACACCTTAAACAACCTAAAATTAAAATGAATCGTCGCGCGACGAAGCGCACGACGCAACACACAGATAGAATCTGAAATTAGACAATCCGTCGCGCGGCGAAGCGCGCGACGCAGCACTCTAACTAACGGAGTTTGACATTAACCATCAACTAACAAAAATAATCACCACGAGCGCGGGCGAGCGGGGACACGGTCGGACGAGGCCGAGCGCGGGAACGGGCGGCTGGGCCGGCCGGGGCCGCGCCGGGGGCCGCGCACCGGCGAGCAGGGGCGGGCGGGATCGCCGCCGCGGGGCCGGGGAAGGGCGGGCGCCGCCGCCGCGGACGGGCAGGGGCGGGGAGCGCCGCCGCGGGCCGGGGGAGGGGCGGGCGAACGCCGCCGCGCGCGAGGGGAGGGGCGGGGAGCGCCGCCGCGGCCGGGGGAGGGGTGGGCGCCGCCGCACGGGGCCGGGGGAGGGCGGGGGCGTCGCGCCGCCGGCGAGCAGGGGCGGACAGGGGCGCGCGCGAGCAGGGGAAGAAAGGGGGGGGCGTGCGTGGGGAGGAAGAAGAGGAGGGAGAGAGAGAGGAGAAGGGGAGCTCACCTCGGGGTCCAAAATCCGGTGATCGCCGTCTCCAATTCCTAGGGCACCACGGGGAGAGAGAGGTGGAAGAGGGAGAGGAGAGGTTGTTGCGCGGGAGATCCAAATGAGAGAGAGAGGGAGAAGGGGGGCGCATGGGGGGGGGGGGGGGGTGGGGCGCCAGGGGCACGCAGGGCCGGGCCGGATCGGGCCGGGCAGGGCTGGACTGGGCTGGGCTGGGCCGGGCCTCTTCGTGGATCGAAAACCCGCGACACGCGCGGACCACTAAACGGAATTAAATCGCAAATTGAAATCCGGAACGGAACGAGACGAACACTCAACATCAGACCAAGAAATGTGCTTCGGCATGATGCAACACCCATGACACTTAGGTTTTGGTTTATACATGACACGAACACCTGTCACTATACTGGTTTGAAATTGGGAAGAATGAGCAAAACGGGGAAAGAGAAAAGAGAGTAACGCCAGAATTTGGTGAGAGAAAAGAAGAAAAAATTCTACCCCCAAATTCAGGGCGTTACAGCAGGCTACCCCATGGCCCCCATCATACAAGACCCCTTAGCTCCCCATGTATGATGGGCACTCAGATCCGAAGCAGTTTCTGATGAGCTACGAAGCAACTATATCTTCGTACGGGGGCAATACTGCAGTCATGGCAAAGTTCCTCGTCATGGCAGTTCAGAGTGTGGCCCAGACATGGTACTCCTCTCTCCGGCTAGGGACAATCACGTCACGGCATAAGCTTAAGGACATGCTGGTCACTAGTTTTCTAGGGTTTCAGACGAAGCCAGTCACTGCTCAGGCCTTGTTCCAGTGCACTCAAGACATGAGGAGTACCTTCAGGCATATGTCCGAAGGTTCATGCGCCTGAGAGCACAAGTGCCTACAGTGCCCAATGAAATCGTCATTGAGGCCATGATCAAAGGTCTTCGGCCAGGGCCTATGGCTCAATACTTCACCAGGAAGCCCCCCAGATTCTGGAGAAGCTGCTTCAGAAAATGGATGAGTACATCCGGGCTGACAACGACTTCCGCCAAAGAAGGGAGGAAGCTTACAGATTCTCTGAGATGACTAGGGGCTTCAGAGGAAGAATCCACCCTAGGCATGTCAGATCAATTCACAGCTCCAGTCAGAATGATGACAAAGGAAGCCAGCTTTAGAGGCCACAGCACACCTCACAGTCTTTGGGACAGTAGCAAAGCTCCTTCAAGCCACCAGCTCCAAGAGGCAGAGGCGGCAGGGGCTTCGGAGGAAGATATGGGGATCAGCCCAGAAAAATTTATTGTTTATTCTGTGGTGAGGACAAGGGCCACACTACAAGAACGTGCCAAATTACTATTCGGAAGCAAAAGGAGATTGCCGAAGCAGAAGCTCGGCAGAATCAGCCGAAGCAGGTCTTACACACTGCTTCGTGCCACTCTCCTTACATACCAGAATACGTGGGCAATCAACCTACAGCCTCTGTTGCTTCGGTAAGCCATTCACAGGCTTCTTGGCCTCAGCTCCCACCGCCACCACCACTGCAACCTACTTATTCCCGAAGCCAGCAGCTAGAAGGGCGCCAGCACTCCCAACAACAACGTGACTTCAGGGAGGAGTCCGAAGCTCGTACATTCAATAGTACTGTACCAGAATCAAAGCACATATACTGAACAATATCCTACTTCTTAAATACATTTATATTCTATGCTATTTTGTTTTTGAATAAGGAACAAGCAATGAAAACTTAGTTTTAAATTCTTGAGATGATTTTGCCTCTATCAGAATGAAATACATCTTCTTCATAGATTTACGAAGCTCAAAAGTCATTCCTAAGGGAATGCAGAACCAACATAAACGAAGCTCAAAAGTCGTTCCTAAGGGAATGCAGAGCTAAAATTCCGAAGCTACAAAAAGTCGTTCCTAAGGGAGCGCAGCGTAAGTTTTGTGCTCAAAAGTCGTTCCAAAGGGAATGCAGAGCTAAAATTCCGAAGCTACAAAAAGTCGTTCCTAAGGGAGCATAGCGTAAGTTTTCTGCTCAAAAGTCGTTCCAAAGGGAATGCAGAGCCAAATACCGCCGAAATATAACGCGAAGAAGTTCAAAAGTCATTCCTAAGGGGATGCAAAACTTATACCACCGAAATAGAAGGCGAAGAAGTTCAAAAGACGTTCCTAAGGGGATGCAGAACTTATATCACCGAAATAGAAGGTGAAGAAGCTCAAAAGTCGTTCCTAAGGGGATGCAGAGCTTGTGTGTTCCAGTGTGGGCGTGTGAGTGTGTGTCTTCGACATTCTCATCATTTTGCATCATACCATCACATCATTTCGCATAACATTACATCATACATCATATTGCATCAACGACACAAGAATCGAATACGAAGCCAATCTTCGTAACATGCTTTGTCAAAATGAAAATGTGCTAAGGCACGAAGTAAGCTTTGGGAAATACAAATTTATCAGCCTTGTCACAAGAAGGGATCTCTTTCTTTACGAAGCATGAAAAGAAGGGAAGGTGTTTTTTCGCCGAAGGCTCAAAGACGGTATGTGAGTAAGTTTCACGCATCACAAAGAAATAAATTACAATAATTTACATATTTAATTCAAAGTTACATACATCAAATATTACATAGTATTGTTACAATAGAAGCTTAATGTTCATTCCATTACATCGAGCATTTCGAAATGTTATTACAATGACGTCTACTCTTCTCTGAGAACTTTTTCCACAACTTCGTTTAGAAGTTTATCAACAACTTTGTCAATAATGGAGTCCGCCATGTTTATAATGTCCAGTGCCTCCTTCATTTCTGGATCAGCTAGGGGATCATACGGTTTCGGCAGTGGAGATAGTTCAGCTGAAGTATGAAAAATCGATTAGTCCGAAGCCACAGAGCAGGTACCAAAGCTAAAAAACCAAAAAATAATACCTATACGCCTTTCGCGTTCTGCAGCTTCTTCAGCTTGTCTTGCTTCTGCTCGGGCGTCATGGGTGTCTTTTTCACTCTTCTTTATAATCTCATGGGCCATCTCTCGGCCACCATTCACCCAGACATCACTGTAAAATTTCTCACCCATCAAGGTTGCTTCAGCTGAAGGATCCTTCGTATCATCTACGGAGAAGGCAGTTTCGGCCTAGGCTATGGCTTTAATGTGATCGCATCCAGCCTTCTCCAAGATGCCTGAAATTCCACGCGCATCGGAAAACACGCAAACATCCCCACGATCACTTAAAATTTCTTCGAAGGCTTCGACCTCTCCACTTATCCATTCAATAACGCCTTCGGGTCGCCTCGAATGAAGTTTTCTTCAGCAGAGTAGGCACCCACTTTGGCGAAGCTAGTTTTCAATTTCTTCACACAATCCAAGGATTTCTCGAAGCACCTTTCCTTGGATTTGTGAAGTTCTTCAACATTTTTCTCTAGATGATTTTCCAATATTCGCTGATTTCTTGATTAGCTTGTGCGAGCGTGCAGTTTTCCTTAGCTTCGGCCAGTTGTCTCTGAAGGTCTTCAATTTTGGTTTTTTGGGCTTCGGCGTAAGCCTTGAAGTTAGCTTCGTCTTCCTTTACTTTACTTACTAGTGAAATTAAGATTTTGTCTTTTTCCAGACCTTCTTTTCTCAGTTCAATCACTTTCAAACGAAGGTTATTAAGGGCCATTGTATAGCCTTCGTCTTCAATATTCTTCTGCGCCCTCAGGGCATTACTAAGAATTAAGCCCTGCAAAGAGGAGGAAAGAATTGAGCATGGTAACTAAAATACTCCATTCTAAAATTCAAAGTTAACTTTTTATACCTTTATACTATTGTATGCTAGGCTGTCAGCAAGTTCATCTTTCGACAAAATCGAAAGGTCGTCTTCCAACTTCGGGAATCCTATACTCTTACCTATCTCCCGGCAAACGGATATTTCTTTATTATCCGAGAGACAGTACAGAAAATCTTCTTCGTTACTACCATTGAACACTAGGGCCCCCTTCGGATATTTCAATCTTTGGGCATAGTGTCTGGCTTCTAATATTTCTTCTTGGGAGAGTTTCTTTCCCGAAGCATGACAAATGATGTAGTCAACGTTTTTGTTCAAAGCTTCGGGAGCAGGAGCTTCGATCTTTTCAGGTGCAATCTGCTCTGTCATTTTTTCCTCAGGCGCGGCAGGCTCCGTCTCGATAGGCACTGAAGGCCCAGCTTCGGCTTCAGCCTGGGCTTGCGTAGCTTCGGCTTCTGCTTGCCCAGTTTTGGCTTCGGCTTGCGTTTTGGCAGCTTCAGCAATTTTCTTTGTAGGAGCAGGGCTCAAGGCCTTTGTAGTCTCCAGCACAGCATCCAGCACGTTGGCCATCCTCCTCCTCTTGGGAGTTGTGGCAGAAGCCTTTTGCACCTTTGGCAGTTTTGCCTCTGTCGGAGGGCTCAGAATTTTGGCATTTTTATTATTTCTTCAACCTTTGGCTCTTCAGCCTTATCAACCTTATCTTCGACTAGCTCGACTGTATGGGTCTTTGGCATTACAGTTGGTTCTTCAACGCTCTATGTAATTGAAGCAACTTGTCTTGCTTCAGTAGTTGAAGAGGCTCCTTCGACAAAATCAGGCACCACGGCCGGTTCAATATAACGTGGCCGGTGGGTCAGAACCTTCACCTTTTTGCTCTTCGGCTCAGGTTTAGCTGGGGTGATCGAAGCGGCAGTCTTCCTCTTTTTCTCTTGCCCTCGTAGCGGGTAGCAGTAATCAGGGTATACGAAGCCAATAGCATCAAATACCCTTTTTAATCTTTTCCTGCCCCGACCCCCAAAGGCTGCAGATAGAGCATTATCTTCGGCCTTGGAGTATGCTCCAAGTAGCTCATCACTAGTAGCTTCGATACACTTCAGCCAGTCGTCATTTGGCTCACCAAACTTCTCCCTAAATCTGAAGGTATACTTCAGTCAGACCAGACCACCCTCACTAGAATCGGTGGTGGTCTCCTTTGGCATATCCCAGCTCTCCACAAGTGGCCATACCCTTAAGGATATATGCTCTTGAATCAAATCCCTTATGCCAATGAAGGCACACACAGTGCTGAAAGCCCTCTGACATGCTTCGACATTGCTATCAATTTCCACCTTTAGCCTTCGGAGGCTGAAGCGAGACCAGATGGGTCGCTGAATGATTTCTTTGATGTCTTCCCTTGCCTTTAAGTCATTTTTAACGTAAAACCATTCTCCCATCCAGGACCCAGGCCATCTTTTCTGGAATGTCGGTACTAGGTGGCTTGCATTGGGGCGAGCGATAAATCCATAACAACCGAAGTTGTTGTGGTACTGTTCTTTGCCAGTGGCCTTCGTCTCATATAAAAGCTCGTGCATACTACAGAAGCACTTTGCGCTTGGCTCCAGCCCCTGACTTCTTACAGCCCAGGCAAAAATCCCCATCCTAATAATAGCTTCGGGGGTGATCTGATGAAGGAAGATCTTATATATCTTCAGCACTTCAACCACAAACTTGCTCAGCGGGAACCAAAGACCTGCCTTTAAGAAGCTTCGGTATATAACAACTTCGTTTTCTTCCGGAGCAGGGGCAGTGCTGTCTCCTCCAACTCTAACATTAGACATGTCATAAAAATATCTCCCTCTCATGGCATCAACATGACTTTGCTTGATAGTCGATTTTCCGAAGATAGTATGGCTTGGGCGCCACGGCCGATCCTTGGAGTCTTCATCCCCACTTTCCACGTCATAACTATCACTATCATCAGTATCTTCAGACAAACCTTCTAGTATCTCTTTAGTAATCTTCTCTGTGTTTGTTTTTGACACAGACTCAATAAACCCGATGATAAAAGGATCCACAGCTTTCTTTTCTTCAAACAACTTCATCTCATCAGTTAGCTTTGTCTCCATAGTCATCTTCTTTTCCTCAGACATTTTTTCCTCAGACATGGTGAAAACACGTCTTTAAACCGAAGCTCGAAAAGCTTGAAAATCAGGCGAGAGCTAGTGAGCAAGAGTTAAAAAGTTTGAGAAAATAACGTGAATGCTAGAAATGGCGTATCAAATGTTGCCGGTGTGGGTTCTTATTTATACGCCCAGTGCCTTGCAATTTGGTGGACCCCATCTGTCATTGACTATTACTATTCTAGCAAAGGGAAGGTGTTTTTTTGGACCTTCGGCTTAAGGCCTTCGTTCATGTCGTAGTCTGAATTTGTTGTTATAACAAATTAATACTGCGAGGGGCTACTGTTGGGGGCCTTCGTCTTTCGAAGGTCCTCAAAACATGATTTAACAATGTTTCCCAAGTGTAACATATGTATAGGTACCTTCGGACTCGGAATAAAACTGTACACAATATGAAAAGCATGACCGAGACGAAGGATGATGCAGCTCCGAAGCTACGCACAAGGGAGCTACGGCTCAGCGGCAAAAAAAGGAACTAACTTAAAGGGGAAAAGGCTATCTAGTCCTTGTTGAATTGTCCTTAAGTCAATAGTAAACATAAAGGGCATGGATGTAATTTTACACAGGCTACGCCCTATGCCTAAAAATAGATGAACAGTATCCCCGTACTGTTCACGCTGACTTGTATTCGCTCGTGCGTCACGCTTGGACTTTTACCTTCTGTCAAGCCGAAGGTACAAATGTAATTCGATATTGTTTCTGTTTATCCATGATAATAAAAAGAAGATATATTAATAATGTCATATGATTATTCATGTTGTCTTTTATATTTCATATGCTTCTTCTTTCATTATCGTACACTGCGATGATGAAGGTACGTCCTTCATGACCTTCATCTGAAGATCATTATATCCTAAGGGAAATAATGCTTCGAAGGACGAAGGGCATTAACCTTTAACATTTTGTGTTGCCTTGTTCTTAACTCATAGCATTTGAGAACAAGTCCCCAACACTCAGGAAGTAGAAAAATGTGAAAATTTGTCTAATGAGCTTAGGATTTGCTATGATTCAATTTCCAACCTTAAAACTGAGAATGCCAATTTATTTGCTAAGGTTGAGAAGTTAAATGCTTGTGATGATTCAATTACCAATCTTAGAAATGATAATGCTAGTTTAATTGCTAAGATTGATAAATTGAATGAGTCTATTTCCTGCCTTAAAACTGAGAATGATAAATTAATTTCTAAGGCTAAAGATTTGAATGTTTGCAATGTTTCTATTTCCAATCTTAAAAATGAGAATGTCATGTTACATGCTAAGATTGATGAATTAAATGCTTGCAAACCCTCTACATCTACTGTTGATCATGTCACTATTGGTACTAGATGTAGAGATGTTAATATTGATGCTATAAATGATCACCTTGCTTTAATTAAACAACAAAATGATCACATAGCTACATTAACTGCTAAAATCAATGAGCATAAAATAGAAAATGAAAATTTTAAATTTGCTAGGAGCATGCTCTATAATGGGATATGCCCTGACTCTAAGGATGGTATTGGTTTCTGAAAGGGAAATATGCCCTTGGGCAATTTCTATAAGTATTTTGGTGATTAAGTGCCCAACACATATTCTTTAAGTCCTAATGTGCCAAAGATTGAAAAGTGCAAATCAAGGCATGAGGTATGTTTCTAGACTTAGTACATTTGTTTTTGAATATTAATGAGGTTTTCTAAGTGCTAGAAACAATGCTGAAGAAAATAGAATCGAATTGCAAAAGACTTGGCTGTGTGCAGCCAAACTCCAGTTCGGCCTGGCACACCGGACTGTCCGGTGGTGCACCTACTGTCTGGTGCGCGAGGCTGGTCCGCGTGAACTTGCCGCTCTCAAGATTCGACGGCGGCGTACGGCTAAAATTCACCGGACTGTCTGGTGGTGCACCAGACTGTCCGGTGAGCCAACGGTCGCCAGCGTCAACAGTCGGTCGTGAAATCTGCGGGTGACATGTGGCAGCTCCAACGGTCGGAAGGAGGCACCGGACAATGTCCGGTGTGCTAATGGGCCAAGAGCTGCAACGATCGTCTGTGCCCGTTTTGGAAGGAAATCAACCACCGGACAGGCTACAGTAGCTGTCCGGTGGCGCACCGGACTGTCCGGTGCGCCACTCGACAGAAGGCAAGATTGGCCTTCCAAGTTTATCTCCAACGGCTCCTAGCTGCCTTGGGGCTATAAAGGGGTCCCTAGGCGCATGGAGGAGATATACAAGCATTCACTAAGCATCCTAAGACTCCAAGACTCCAACTCCACGCATTTGATTCTCTGTGCCAGTGATTTGAGCTTCATTTGAGTTGTGAACTCCGTGTGTTGTGCTCAAGTCATCACTTGTGTGTGTGGTTGTGCTGCGTATTTTGAATCTTGTGTGTGTTGCTCTCCTAACCTTACTCTTGTGCCTTCTCTGTGATCTTTATTGTAAGGGTGAGAGGCTCCAACTTGTGGAGATTCCTCGCAAACGGGAGAAAGACTATAAGGAAGAAAGTCGTGGTATTCAAGTTGATCATTGGATCACTTGAAAGGGGTTGAGTGCAACCCTCGTCCATTGGGACGCCACAACGTGGAAGTAGGCAAGTGCTACTTGGCCGAACCACGGGATAAAAATCACGTGTCTCATGTGTTGCTTCTTGTGATCGTTTTGTTCGCACGAATGTGTTTTATAGCCACTTGATTTAACTAACACTTCAACAATCAAGTTTGTGGCTATTTAGTGTTTGATTTTACAAGGATCACCTATTCACCCCCCCTCTAGGTGCTCTCAATTGGTATCGAAGCCATACTCTTCATTCAAGGGACTAACCGCCCGAAGAGATGGATCCTAAGGGAAAGGGGATGGTGGTCAATGACAAGGAGGAGTCCCTCTTCAACGAGCCAAGGGACGACAAGCCCACTGACTCAGGCTCAAAGAGGGACAGGAAGAAGAAGAGGCACATCAAGAAGATCATATACTACGACAGCGATGCATCTTCCTCTTCACCAAGGGACGACGACTCCTTATCAAAGAAAAAGACGGTCAATCAAAACTATTCCTTTAATTATTCCTGTATTCCATACAACTCAAATGCCCATTTGCTTTCTATTCCTCTTGGAAAACCCCCACACTTTGATGGAGAGGATTACTCATTTTGGAGTCATAAAATGTGTAGTCATCTGTTTTCTCTCCATCCTAGCATCTAGGAAATTGTGGAAAATGGGATGCATTTTGATAGTACGGATAATCCTGTATTCATTAATGAACAAATTCATAAGAATGCCCAAGCTACTACTGTCTTGTTAGCTTCGCTTTGCAGGGATGAATACAATAAAGTGAGTGGCTTGGACAACACCAAGCAAATCCGGGACACCCTCAAGATCTCACATTAGGGAAATGATGCTACAATGATCACCAAAATGGAACTGGTGGAAGGCGAGCTAGGGAGATTCACCGTGATCAGGGGAGAAGAGCCAACACAAACCTACAATAGGCTCAAGACCCAGGTCAACAAGATTCGAAGCTATGGAAGCACAAGATGGACGGACCATGACGTCGTCCGACTCGTGCTCAGGTCCTTTATAGTTATTGACCCCCCATCTTGTGAATCTTATCCGTGAAAACCCTAAGTACACAAAGATGACGCTCGAGGAGATACTCGGAAAATTCGTGAGCGGGAGCATGATGGTAAAGGAGGCACGATACGTGGATGACGCCTTGAACGGTCCACTACCTATCTACGAGCCGCAGCCTGTTGCTCTCAAAGCAACGAGCAGCAAGGAGGCGCTACCAAGCAAGGTAGCTCAAGTGGAGGCTGCCGGACTCAATGAAGATGAGATGGCGCTTATCATCAAGCGCTTCAAGACCACACTCAAAGGACGCAAGGAGTATCCCAACAGGAATAAAACAAAGGGAAAACGCTCCTGCTTCAAATACAGCAAGACTGGTCATTTTATTGCAAATTGTCCCGATAATGATAGTGACTAGGGACAAGAAAAGAGCGGGAAGAAGGAGACAAAGAAGAACTACAGGAAGGCAAAGGGCAAGGCGCACCTTGGAAAGGAATGGGACTCGGACTGCTCCTCTTCTGACTTCGATGATGAAGGAATCGCTGCTTCAGCCTTCAACAAATCCTCACTCTTCCCAAATGAATGCCATACATGTCTTATGGCCAAGTAGAAAAAGGTACATGTTCGGGACACACCCAAGTACACTTCATCTAGTGATGAAGAATCCTCCGATGATGAAGTAGATTACTCTAGTCTATTTAAAGGTTTAGATAGAGCTAAGGTAGAAAAAAATAATAAATTAATTGATGCTCTAAATGAAAAGGATAGATTTTTAGAAAAGCAAGAGGATATTTTATATGAGGAACATGACAAATTTGTTAGTGTGCAAAAATCCCTTGCCTTAGAAATTAAGATAAATGAAATGTTATCCTCTGAATTGTCTGTTTGCCATGAATCTATCTCTAGTTTAAAGAGTTTAAATGATGAACTAAATGCTAAGCTAGAGGAAGTCAACAAAACTAGTTCATGTGTAGAGCATGTTGTTATTTGTAATAGATGTAAGGATTTTGATGTTGATGCTTGTGATGAACACCTTATTTCTATTACCAAATTAAATGATGAGGTGGCAAGTCTTAATGCTCAATTTAAGACTTGCAAAATTAATTTTGATAAATTAAAATTTGCTAGGGATGCCTACACCGTTGGTAGACACCCCTCAATTAAGGATGGGCTTGGTTTTCGAAAGGAAGCCAAGAACTTAACAAGCCAAAGGGCTCCCATTCCCAATAAGGAGAAAGTGAAGGCCCCTATGGTTAGTAATCCTCAAAGGAACCATGCCTTTATTTATGATAGGAAAATTGCTAATCGTGTTCATTATAATAAGAGTTATGTTGCTTTTAATTCACATGCTATGTTTGCCTCTAGTTCTACTTTTGTTCATGGTAGAAGTAGGCCTAGGAGAAATCATGTTGTGCATCATGTGCCTAGGAAAATGTGCAATGAATCTACTACTGTTTTCCATGCTTGCAACACTTCTTTTGTTCTTTCATGTAAGAATGCAAAAGTAGTGGCTAGGAAATTGGGATCCAAATGCAAGGGAGACAAAACTTGCATATGGGTTCCAAAATCTATTGTGACTAACCTTGTAGGACCCACAAGAGTTGGGCACCTAAAACCCAAGCTTAAATTCCTTGCAGGTTTATGCATCCGAGGGCTCTAGCTGGATAATCGAAAGCGGATGCACAAACCACATGACAGGGGAGAAGAAGATGTTCACCTCCTATGTCAAGAACAAGGATTCCTAGGATACGATTATTTTTGGAGATGGGAACCAAGGCAAGGTCAAAGGCTTGGGCAAGATAGCCATCACTAACGAGCACTCCATATCGAATGTATTCCTAGTAGAGTCGCTTGGGTACAACCTTTTGTCTGTAAGTCAATTGTGTCACATGGGTTACAATTGCTTTTTACAAACGTTGATGTATCTATCTTTAGAAGGAGTGATGGTTCATTAGCTTTTAAGGGTGTATTAGACGGCAAACTCTACTTAGTTGATTTTTTGAAAGAGGAGGCCGATCTAGATGCATGCTTAATAGCTAAGACTAGTATGGGCTGGTTGTGGCATCGCCGTCTAGCACATGTTGGGATGAAGAACCTTCATAAGCTTCTAAAGGGAGATCATGTGTTAGTACTAACCGATGTCTGTTTTGAGAAAGACAGACCTTGTGCAGCATGTCAGGCAGGAAAACAGGTGGGAAGCACTCATCACAACAAGAATGCGATGACAACATCAAGACCACTGGAGCTTCTTCACATGGATCTTTTTGAAACCCATTTCCTACCTTAGCATCGAGGGAAGTAAGTATGGTCTTGTTATTGTTGATGATTTTTCCTGCTTCACTTGGGTGTTCTTTTTGCAGGACAAATCAGAAACCCAAGGGACCCTAAAGCGCTTTTTAAGGAGGGCTCAAAATGAATTTGAGCTCAAGGTGAAAAAGATAAGAAGCGACAACGGGTCCGAGTTCAAGAATCTGCAAGTGGAGGAGTATCTTGAGGAGGAAGGCATCAAGCACGAGTTCTCCGCTCTCTACACACCACGGCAAAACGGTGTGGTAGAGAGGAAGAACAGGACGCTTATCGACATGGCAAGAACGATGCTTGAAGAGTTCAAGATGCCCGAGCGGTTTTGGTCGGAAGCTGTGAACACAGCTTGCCATGCCATAAACCGGCTCTATCTGCATCACCTTCTCAAGAAGACCTCCTATGAATTCCTTACCGGTAACAAACCCAACGTTTCTTACTTTCGAGTATTTGGGAGCAAATGCTACATTCTGGTGAAGAAAGGTAGACATTCTAAGTTTGCTCCCAAGGCAGTAGAAGGGTTTTTACTAGGGTATGACTCAAATACAAAGGCGTATAGAGTCTTCAACAAATCTTCGGGATTGGTTGAAGTCTCTAGCGACGTTGTATTTGATGAGACTAATGGCTCTCCAAGAGAGCAAGTTGATCTTGATGATGTAGATGAAGAAGAAATTCCGACGGCCGCAATACGCACGATGGCAATAGGTGATGTGCGACCATAGGAATTATAGGAACAAGATCAACCATCTTCCTCGATAATGGTGCAACCCCTAACTCAAGATGATGAACATGTTCCTCAAGAAGAAGGGCATGATCAAGGGGGAGCACAAGAAGATCAAGTGATGGAGGAAGAAGCACCACGGGTCCCTCCAACTCAAGTTCGAGCAACGATCCAACGACATCACCCCGTCGACCAGATTCTGGGTGACATAAGCAAGGGAGTAACTACTAGCTCAAGATTAGCTAATTTTTGTGAGCATTACTCGTTTGTCTCTTCTATTGAGCCTTTTAGGGTAGAAGAGGCCTTGCATGATCTGGACTGGGTGTTGGCCATGCAGGAAGAGCTCAACAACTTCAAGAGAAATGAAGTTTGGAGCCTGGTGCCATGTCCAAAACAAAACATTGTGGGAACCAAGTGGGTGTTCCGCAACAAGCAAGACGAGCACGGGGTGGTGACAAGAAACAAGGCTCGACTTGTGGCAAAAGTTTATGCCCAAGTCGCAGGTTTGGATTTCAAGGAGACTTTTGCTCCTGTGGCTAGACTAGAGTCTATTCAAATTTTATTAGCCTATGCCGCTCACCACTCTTTCAGGTTGTTTCAAATGGACGTAAAGAGCGCTTTCCTCAACGGGCCAATCAAGGAGGAGGTGTACGTGGAACAACCCCCTGGCTTTGAGGATGATAGGTATCCCGACCATGTGTTTAAGCTCTCTAAGGCGCTCTATGGACTTAAGCAAGCCCCAAGAGCATGGTATGAATGCCTTAGAGATTTCTTAATTGCTAATGATTTTATGGTTGGGAAAGTCGATCCCACTCTTTTTACAAAGACTTGTGATGGTGATCTCTTTGTGTGCCAAATTTATGTCGATGACATAATATTTGGTTCCACTAATCAAAAGTCTTGTGAGGAGTTTAGCAGGGTGATGACACAAAAGTTCGAGATGTCGATGATGGGCGAGTTGACCTACTTCCTTGGATTCCAAGTGAAGCAACTCAAGGACGGCACCTTCATCTCCCAAACTAAGTACACTCAGGATCTTCTCAAGAGGTTTGGGATGAAGGACGCCAAGCCCACGAAGACACCGATGGGAACTGACGGACATGTTGATCTCAACAAAGGAGGTAAGTCAGTTGATCAAAAGGCATACCGGACCATGATAGGTTCCTTACTTTATTTATGTGCTAGTAGACCGGACATTATGCTTAGTGTATGCATGTGTGCTAGATATCAATCCAACCCCAAGGAATGTCACCTTGTGGTCGTTAAGCGAATTCTTAGATATTTAGTTGCTACGCCTTGCTTCGGGATCTGGTATCCAAAGGGGTCTACCTTTGACTTGATTGGATATTCAGACTCCGATTATGCCGGGTGCAAGGTTGATAGGAAGAGTACATCAGGGACGTGCCAATTTCTAGGAAGGTCCCTGGTGTCCTGGAGTTCTAAGAAATAGAAATCCGTTGCCCTATCCACCGCTGAGGCCGAGTACGTTGCCGCAAGACAGTGTTGCGCACAACTACTTTGGATGAGGCAAATCCTCCGGGACTTTGGCTACAATCTAAGCAAAGTCCCACTCCTATGTGACAATGAGAGTGCAATTCGTATGGCGGATAATCCTATTGAACACAGCCGCACTAAGCACATAGACATCCGGCATCACTTCCTGAGAGACGACCAGCAAAAGGGAGATATCGAGGTGTACGATATCAACACCGAGAACCAACTAGCCGATATCTTCACTAAGCCTTTAGATGAGAAAAGGTTTTGCAGGTTGCATAGTGAGCTAAATGTCCTAGATTCGCGTAACTTGGATTGATCTATAGCATACATGTGTTCTATGCCTTTGATCATGTTACTCTATGCATTTCAATCAATTATTGTTATTTATGGTGCTCAAGTTGTACAAGTGATCCCCGGACCTCATAAGTCCATATGCGAATGATGCACATATTAAGGGGGAGATGTGCTACAACTTGACCCTTTGAGACTAACATGTTTGGTTGAGTACTCTTGATGTAGTCTCAAAGGTGCATTGAAAGGGAAAATAGACTTGGACGATGCAAAGACTTCCACTGCACTTCGGTATTGGTGTATTTAATTCCAAGTTCATTCTTATGCTCTATTTGTCATTTGCTCTTAATTGACATTTTTGGTGAGGCAATGGGGTTAAAAGGGCCAAAAATGATCTCGTTTTGGTGCTTAATGCCAAAGGGGAGAAATTAAGGCCAAAGCAAATGGATCAGCCAACCACTTGTGAATTTTGAAAACAATAGAGTTAGAACTCTTGATTTGTCCAAAATACTCTTATTGCAAAATTTGGTCTCTTGTGGGGGAGAATTTTGATTATGGGAAAAAGGGGAAGTTTTTGGCACTTGATCAATTTTTTCTCTTGGAATATCTCTCGTTTTGCCCAAACAAGTGTGTTTGACTTAGAGATAAGAAAAAGAATTGGATTTGCAAAAACAAACCAAGTGGTGGCAAAGAGTGATCCAAATATACCAAATTATAGTAAAAAACAATTGGATCTTCAATTTGAAGTGATGTTGCACTTTTTTTTGTTGCTTTTTGATGTGTTGGCATAAATCACCAAAAAGGGGGAGGTTGAAAGGGAAATATGCCCTTGGGCAATTTCTATAAGTATTTTGGTGATTAAGTGCCCAACACATATTCTTTAAGTCCTAATGTGCCAAAGATTGAAAAGTGCAAATCAAGGCATGATGTATGTTTCTAGACTTAGTACATTTGTTTTTGAATACTAATGAGGTTATCTAAGTTCTAGAAACAGTGCTGAAGAAAATAGAATCGAATTGCAAAAGACTTGGTTGTGTGCAGCCAAACTCCAGTTCGGCCTGGCACACTGGACTGTCTGGTGGTGCACCAGACAGTGTCTGGTGCGCCAGGCTGGTCCGCGTGAACTTGCCGCTCTCGGGATTCGACAGCGGCGTACGGCTAAAATTCACCGGACTGTCCGGTGGTGCACCGGACTGTCTGGTGAGCCAACGGTCGCCAGCTTCACCGGTCGGCCGCGAAATCTGCGGGCGACGCGTGGCAGCTCCAACGGTCGGAAGGAGGCACCGGACTGTCCGGTGTGCACTAGACAATGTCTGGTGCGCCAACGGGCCAAGAGCTGCAACGGTCGTCTGTGTCCATTTTGGAAGGAAATCAACCACCGGACAGGCTACAGTAGCTGTCTAGTGGCGCACCGGACTATCCGGTGCGCCACTCGACAGAAGGCAAGATTGGCCTTCCAAGTTGGTCTCCAACGGCTCCTAGCTGCCTTGGGGCTATAAAAGGGGTCCCTAGGCGCATGGAGGAGATACACAAGCATTCACTAAGCATCCTAAGACTCCAAGACTCCATCTCCACGCATTTGATTCTCTGTGTTAGTGATTTGAGCTTCATTTGAGTTGCGAACTCCGTGTGTTGTGTTTCGAGCTCAAGTCGTCTCTTGTGTGTATGGTTGTGCTGCTGAAAGGGAAATGTGCCCTTGGGCCATTTCTAGTACAGTTTTGGTGATTAAGTGCCCAACACATATTGAGTGAGTAATTATATGCCAAGTGATGGATGAAGTGCAAATCAACAAGAAGGTATGATTCTAGACTTAGTACATTGGTTTTTGTGTACTAATATATTTGTCTAAGTGCTAGAATCAGAGAAAAGAGAAAAAGGAAAAGACTTGGCTGGAGCAGCCAAGACTCAGCGCAGTCTGGCACATCGGACTGTCCGGTGGTGCACCGGACAGTGTCCGGTGCGCCAGGCTGGCTTCTGGCGAACTAGCCACTCTCGAGAATTCGTCAGTGGCGTACGACTATATATCAACGGACTGTCTGGTGGTGCATCGGACTGTCCGGTGAGCCAACGGCCGCCAGCGCAACGGTCGAACGCCAAATCTGCGGGCGACGCGTGGCTCGCTCCAACGGTCGGCAGGAGGCACCGGACTGTCCGGTGTGCACCGGACAGTGTCCAGTGCGCCAACGGCTACATTTCTGCAACGGTCGGTTGTGCCATTTCAGGAAGGCGATCTGCACCGGACCATGAACAGTGCCTGTCCGGTGGTGCACCGGACTGTCCGGTGTGCCACCCGACAGAAGGCAAGAATTGCCTTCCCAGATTGCCTCCAACGGCTCCTAGCTGCCTTGGGGCTATAAAAGGGACCCCTAGGCACATGGAGGAGTCACTCAAGCATTCTTTGATCATCTCTAAGCACCAAGACTCCATTCTCGCGCATTTGATTCTTTGTGATAGTGACTTGAGCTCTATTTGAGTAGGGAACTCCTCTCATTGTGTTGTGAGCTCAAGTTGTGGCTTGTGTGCATGACTGTGCTCGTGCTTTGAGTCTTGTGTGTGTTGCTCTCCCCTCCCTTACTTCCGTGCTTCTTTGTGATCATCAATTGTAAGGGCGAGAGGCTCCAAGTTGTGGAGATTCCTCACGATCGGGAGATAGTAAAAGAAAGGAAAACACCGTGGTATTCAAGTTGATCATTGGATCACTTGAAAGGGGTTGAGTGTGACCCTCGTCTAGTGGGACGCCACAACGTGGAGCAGGCAAGTGTTATACTTGGCCGAACCACGGGATAAATCACCGTGTCTCTTGTGCTTGTTTTCTTCGTGACCATTGTGTTTCACAAGAGCTTGGTCCTTAGCCACTTGATTCTATTGAGCTAACACTTAACCAAGTTTTGTGGCTACAAGTATTTGATTTTTACAGGATCACCTATTCACCCCCCTCTAGGTGCTCTCAATTGGTATCGGAGTCGTTCTCTTCACGCAAGGGACTAATCGCTCGAAGAGATGGATTCTAAGGGAAAGGGGATGGTGGTCAACAACAAGACAAAGGAGTCCATCGTCAACGAGCCAAGAGATGATAAGCCCTCGGACTCTGGCTCGATTCATAAGAAAAGAGACGGGAAGAAGAAGAGGCGCATCAAGAAGATCGTCTACTACGATAGCGACGAGTCTTCTTCTTTCCAAAGAGACAACGACTACGACGAGAAAAAGAAACCGGTTAACTCAAATTTTTCTTTTGATTATTCTCATATTCCGTTTAACTCCAATGCTCATTTACTTTCAATTCCACTTGGGAAACCTCCGCACTTTGATGGAGAAGACTACTCATTTTGGAGTCACAAAATGCGTAGTCACCTATTCTCTCTCCATCCAAGTATTTGGGAGATTGTTGAAAATGGAATGCTTTTTGATAGTACTGACAACCCCGTTTTTATTAATGAGCAAATCCATAAAAATGCACAAGCTACCACTGTTTTGCTAGCATCCTTGTGCAGGGACGAGTACAACAAGGTGAGCGGCTTGGATAACGCCAAGCAAATTTGGGACACCCTTAAGATTTCTCATGAGGGGAACGACGCCACCATGATCACCAAGATGGAGTTGGTGGAAGGCGAACTGGGAAGGTTCGCAATGATCAGGGGAGAGGAGCCAACACAAACATACAACAAGCTCAAGACCCTGGTCAACAAGATCAGGAGCTATGGAAGCATGAGATGGACGGACCACGACGTCGTCCAACTTATGCTCAGGTCCTTCACTATTCTTGATCCTCATCTTGTGAACTCAATCTGTGAGAATCCTAGGTACACAAAGATGACGCCTGAGGAAATACTCGGTAAGTTTGTAAGCGGGCGTATGATGATCAAGGAAGCAAGATACGTTGATGAGTCATTGAATGGCCCAATGCCCATCTACAAGCCTCAAACCGTTGCTCTCAAAGCAACAAGCAGCAGGGAGGCACTACCTAGCAAGGTGGCACAAGTTGAGGCGGTCGGGCTAAATGAGGATGAAATGGCCCTCATTATTAAGCGCTTCAAGACGATGCTAAAAGGACGCAAGGAGCATCCCAACAAGAGCAAGACAAAGGGAAAGCGCTCCTACTTCAAGTGTGGTAAGACTGGTCACTTTATTGCTAACTGTCCCGATAATTATAGTGACCAGGGACAAGAAAAGAGCGGGAAGAGGGAGAAAAAGAAGTCCTACAAGAAGGCGAAGGGCGAGGCACACCTTGGCAAAGAGTGGAATTCGGATTGCTCTTCGTCCAACTCCGATGACGAAGGACTCACCGCCTCGGCCTTCAACAAGTCGTCTCTCTTCCCCAACGAGCGCCACACCTGCCTCATGGCAAAGGAGAAAAAGGTAAGCGCTCGAGATACCCCTACATATGCTTCTTCAAGTGATGATGAATCTAGTGATGATGAAGTAGACTACACAAGTTTATTCAAAGGTTTAGATAGAACTAAAGTTGATAAGATCAATGAATTGATTGATGCTTTAAATGAAAAGAATAGATTGTTAGAGAAGCAAGAAGATATTTTATATGAAGAGCATGACAAGTTTATTAGTGTACAAAAATCTCTTGCTTTAGAAACTAAAAGGAATGAGATTTTATCTTCTGAAATTTCTGCTTGCCATGAGTCTATTTCTAGTTTGAAGAGTGTTAATGATGAGTTAAATGCTAAGTTAGAAGTAGCTAATAAGTCTAGTTCATGTGTGGAACATGTCGTAATTTGTAATAGGTGCAAGGATTTTGATGTTAATGCTTGTAATGAACATATGACATCCATTACTAAATTAAATGATGAAGTTGCAAGTCTTAATGCTCAACTTAAGACTTGCAAGGTAGATTTTGATAAACTAAAATTTGCAAGGGATGCCTACACTGTTGGTAGACACCCCTCTATTAAGGATGGGCTTGACTTTCGAAAGGAAGCCAAGAACTTAACAAGTCAAAGGGCTCCCATTTCCGCCAAGGAGAAAGGGAAGGCCCCTATGGCTAATAGTGCTCAAAGGAATCACACTTTCATCTATAGTGATAGAAAATTTTCTAGAAATGCTCATAGGAGTTATGCTTATGATTCACATGCTATGATTGCTTCAAGTTCTTCTTTTGTGCATGGTAGAAATATGCCTAGGAAAAATGTTGCTCATGTACCTAGGAAAGTATGTAATGAACCTTCTACAATTTACCATGCTTGCAATACTTATTTTGCAATTTGTTGTAAGCATAAGAAAGTGATTGCTAGGAAGTTGGGGGCCAAGTGCAAGGGAGACAAGACTTGCATTTGGGTCCCAAAGACTATTATAACTAACCTTGTAGGACCCAACAAGAGTTGGGTACCTAAAACCCAAGCCTAATTTGCCTTGCAGGTTTATGCATCTGGGGGCTCAAGCTGGATTATCGACAGCGGATGCACAAACCACATGACGGGGGAGAAGAAGATGTTCACCTCCTACGTCAAGAACAAGGATTCCCAAGATACAATCATATTTGGAGATGGGAATCAAGGCAAGGTCAAAGGCTTAGGCAAGATAGCCATCACAAATGAGCACTCTATCTCTAATGTATTTCTAGGCTATAATCTGCTGTCTGTTAGTCAATTGTGCCACATGGGCTACAATTGTTTATTTACAAATGTTGATGTGTCTATCTTTAGAAGGAGTGATGGTTCATTAGCATTTAAGGGTGTACTAGATGGCAAACTCTACTTAGTTGATTTTTCAAAAGAGGAGGCCGATCTAGATACATGCTTAATAGCTAAGACTAGCATGGGCTGGCTGTGGCATCGCCGTCTAGCACATGTTGGGATGAAGAACCTCCATAAACTTCTAAAGGGAGAACATGTGTTAGGACTAACAAATGTGTATTTCGAAAAAGATAGACCTTGTGCAGCATGTCAAGCAGGTAAACAGGTGGGAAGCTCTCATCACAGCAAGAATGTGATGACCACATCAAGACCTCTGGAGCTACTTCATATGGACCTCTTCGGACCCGTCACCTACCTCAGCATCGGGGGAAGTAAGTATGGTCTTGTTGTTGTTGATGATTTTTCCCGCTTCACTTGGGTATTCTTTTTGCAGGATAAATCTGAAACCCAAGGGACCCTCAAGTGCTTTCTAAGGCGAGCTCAAAATGAATTTGAACTCAAAGTGAAAAAGATTAGAAGCGACAACGGGTCCGAGTTTAAGAACCTTCAAGTGGAGGAGTTCCTTGAGGAGGAAGGAATTAAGCACGAGTTCTCCGCTCCCTACACACCACAGCAAAACGGTGTGGTAGAGAGGAAGAACAGAACGCTTATAGACATGGCAAGGACGATGCTTGGAGAATTCAAGACGCCCGAGCGGTTTGGGTCGGAAGCTGTGAACACAGCTTGCCACGCCATAAACCGGGTCTACCTTCATCGCCTCCTCAAGAAGACGTCGTGCGAACTTCTAACCGGTAACAAACCCAACGTTTCATATTTTCGTGTATTTGGGAGTAAATGTTACATTCTAGTGAAGAAAGGTAGGAATTCCAAATTTGCTCCCAAGGCTTTAGAAGGGTTTTTGCTAGGTTATGACTCAAATACAAAGGCGTATAGAGTCTTCAACAAATCATCGGTTTGGTTGAAGTCTCTAGCGACGTTGTATTTGATGAAACTAATGGCTCTCCAAGAGAGCAAGTTGATCTTGTTGATGTAGAGGAAGATGATGTTCCAACGGACGCAATTCGCACCATGGCGATTGGAGATGTGCGACCACAGGAACACCAAGAGCAAGATCAGCCTTCTTCCTCAACCATGGTGCAACCCCCAACTCAAGATGATGAACAGGTTCCTCAAGAAGAGGCGTGTGATCAAGGGGGAGCACAAAAAGACCAAGTTGTGGAGGAAGAAGCACCACGGGCCCCTCCAACTCAAGTTCGAGCGACGATTCAAAGGAATCATCCCGTCGACCAGATATTGGGTGATGTTGGGGACTTGTTCTCAAATGCTTCGGATTAAGAACAAGGCAACATAAAAAGTGTTAAATGATAAGGTCCTTCGTCCTTTGAAACATTATTTCCCTTCGGAATATAATGTGCTCCGGACGAAGGTCATAAACAATATATCTTCGTAAGCACGATAAGTTATGACGAAGGACTTACGCGCAACATAAAAAGTAATGTAAACATTTAAATTTTACCACAATGTCATTCCTATTTCATTATTATATAACAATAGAAATGACTTCAAATTACAAATGTACCTTCGGATTGCAGGAAGACAAAAGTACAAGGATGACGCAAAAGCAAATGCCAAGTCAGCGTGAACAGTACGGGAGTACTGTTCATCTATTTATAGACGTGGGACGCAGCCCATGTAAAATTACATTTATGCCCATTACATTTGCTAATGACTTATGGGAATCTGTCAAGGCCTAAGTAGTCTTTTCATCTTTAAGTCGGTTCCCCTTTCTGCTATCGCGACGAAGCTTTCCTGCGCACAGCTTCGGCTGTGCACCATCCTTCGTACAGCTTGGTAATCAGCCCGTCCTCCATCTCAATCCCCCTTCGTCTGGCTTAGGCTTCGTCCTGACCGTACTCCATGTTCATAATTCTGAGTCCGAAGATACCTGTTCATATAATCCACTTGGAAAACATTGTCAAATCATGTTTTTGAGGACCTTCGGAGGACGAAGGCCCCCAACAGTAGCCCCTCGCAATATTAATTTGTTAATGATAAATTCAGATTGCGATATGGACGAAGGCCTTAAGCCGAAGGTCCGAAAAAACACCTTCCCTTTGCTAGAATAGCAAAAGTCACCGACACGCGGGACCACACAGTTTCCGTCATATCGAGTGTATAAATAGGAGCCCGCCACAATTTGTTTGGTACGCTCTCTTGCCATCTGCTCCCGCTCACTAAATTTTTAGCTCTTGCGCACTAGGATTTGCTGATCTTTTGGTTTTGAAGCTTCGGCCTTGAAAACAGTTTTTTAGTGTTTCCGAAGATGTCTGAAGATAAGAAGGTCACTGCTGAGATGAAGCTGAGTCTCGACGAAGAGAAGAACTTGGGGTTCCTTATAGCGATGGCGGAGACCAATACGGAAAAAATCACCAAGGAGATTCTGGAAGGTCTGTCTGAAGATACTGGTGACAGCGACAGTTATGATGCAGAAAGCTGTGGGGGAGAGTCCGAAGATCGACCATGGTGGCCAAGTCACACGGTTTTCGGGAAAACCACTATTAAGCAGAGTCATATTGACAACATGAGGGGGAGATATTTTCGAGATATATCTATTGTGAGGGCTGATGCTGGAGAAAAAACTTCTCCCACTCCCAAAGAAGATGAAGTCGTAATCTTCCGAAGCTTTCTCAAGGCTGGGCTTCGATTCCCCCTAAGCAGCTTTGTTGTCGAAGTCCTGAATACATTTCAAATCTACCTTCATCAAATTACTCCCGAAGCTATCATTAGAATGGGGATCTTTGTCTGGGCTGTGAGAAGCCAAGGTTTAGAACCAAATGCTAAAAGCTTTTGCAACATTCATGAGTTGTTATATGAGACGAAGCCCTGGGGGAAAGAACAATATCACAACAACTTTGGTTGCTACAGCTTCGGTGCCCGCACCGGGTCAAGCTGCCCCGTGCCAACCTTTCGGAAGAGGTGGCCCGGTGCCTGGATGACAGAATGGTTTTATGTAAAGAATGACTTGACAGCGTAGGAAGATATTAAAAGTATCATTATGCGTCCTATTTGGCAACGCTTCGGTCTCCGAAAACTGAAGATTGAAATGGATGAAGCAGCCGAAGAATGCCAAAGAGCCTTCGGCGTAATCTGCTCTTTTATTGGGACAAGGGACTTGGTCCAAGAGCATATTGCCTTCAGGGTGTGGCCACTTGCAGGAAAGTGGGAAATGCCGAAGGAGACCATCAAAGAGTCCGACGAAGGCGGACTGGTCAGACTGAAATACACATTCAAATACGGGGATAAGTTTGCTGAACCTGATGACGACTGGTTAAAAAGCATTGAAACATTAAGTGACGAACTGCTTGGGGTATATTCGAAGGCCGAGAACACTGCATTATCGGCAGCCTTCGGAGGCCGAAAGAAGAAAAGGCTCAACCGGGTATTTGATGCAATCGGGTTTGTCTACCCTGACTACCATTATCCGGTGCCGGGCCGCAAAAGAAAAAATACTTCTCCTGCAACAGTAATTGCCACAAGTGCTTCTAGTGAGCCAGCGCCGCAAAGAAAAAAGATGAAGGTGCTCACCCACCGGGCACGTTTTATTGAGCCGGCCATAGTGCCCGAATTTACCGGTGAAGTTTCCTTGGCCACTGAAACTACAGAGCCAGCTCCAGGGCCGAAGATCGAAGAAAAAACTGAAGCACCTTCAGCAGAGAAGGCAGAGAAACCGAGAATTGAAGGACCAAAAATATTGGAAATCTTAAGTCCTTCTGCAAGTGTTGAGACAATAAAAAATCAAAAGGGTCCATTGATGACTCCGAAAAGAAAAAGAATGGTGAACGTGCTAGATGTTTTGGAGACAATTAAGTCTTCAAGCATAACCCCAAAGAAGACTGCTGAACTTGCTGAAGCGTCTACTGAAGCTTTAGTTGCTGAAGCTTCGAAGCAACAACCTGAAGCTGAAGCTGGGCCTTCAGAGCCCACCAAAGAACAATCTTTGGAAACCGAAAAAATAAAAATATCAGAACCAGTTTTGGTTAAAGAAATTGACACTGCCGCCCCCGAAGCTCCTTCCAACATATGCGATTACATCGTGCGACATGCTTCGGGGAAGAAATTATCTGAAGAAGAGACTTATGAAGCCAATCACTATGCCAGAGAGTTAAAATATCCGAAGGGGGCAGTAGTGTTCAATGGGACAAATGAAGATGACTTCCTATACTGCCTCCCTGATAACAAAGAATTATCTGTCTGCCGGGAGATGGCTAGAAGTATGGGGTTTCCAAAGCTCGAAGCTGGATTATGTGCTATGACGAAGGAGGATCTCGCGGACAGTCTTGCATACAATAGCCTAAAGGTATGGGAATTGGGCGCTTGAAAAAATTTTTTAATTCGTAACTATTCTTTTATTCTTATACCAACTTTTTTACATATAGGGTTTAATCCTAAGCAACGCATTGAGAGCACAAAAGAATGCCGAAGATGAGAGCTATGAAATTGCGTTCAACAACCTACGGTCAGAAGTTATTAAACTGAGAAACGAAGCTCTGGAAAAGGATAAAATTCTGCTTACATTGGTAGACAAGGTAAAAAAGGACGAAGCTGCCTCAAAGGTCCAGGCCGAAGCCCAAAAACGTGAGATTAAAGATCTTCAGAAACAGCTAGCTAGAGCTAAAGAGGAACGTGTGCTTGAAGAAACAAAACGAGAGCTTAGTGATCAGTTGGTCAATCATTTAGAGTTAAGTGTTAAGGAGCTTCGTGCATCCCAGAGGAAATGCTATGTTAAATCTATAGAATGCGTCAAAAAGATAAAATCCAGCTTCGCCAGCGTTGGCGCATTTTCTAGTGAAGAGAATTTCTCAAGAGGCAATCCCGAAGGTCCAATGGAATGGATCAGCCACGAAGCAGAGGCCTTCGAGGAAATCCTGAGTAGCCGTGGTGACATCTGCGCTTTTTCGGGCGCTAGAGGAGTTGCTACTGTTTTGGAGAGAAAAGGTTGTGAGCATGTAAAATCCTTAGCTCAGTCCGAAGCTGCCTTGTCCTCCGAAGACATCAAAGACCCCTCGGCCGACGCAAGCATGGTTGGCGGGAAATTCTTTACTGATATCTGGGACAACGGCGGCCGAGAAATGGCGCAAGAAATTATTCAAAAGAGTGAAAAAGGCATCCATGATGCTAGGAAAGTGACAGAAGTTGCTGAAAAAAGTACAGAGCCCGAAGGGCAAATAGGTATTAATTAGTCGTTCTTATTGTGTTGTAATTTTCTATTTCAAACTTTGTTCGCGGTCTGTGATAGTAATGTAGACATATTCTCTTCCCTCAGAACCTGTTGGATCGTCTGCTGACCCTCACACGAAAGGGGATGACGAAATTAAACAAATGGCCGAAGCTATCATGGATAAAGTTGTTGAACAACTTCTAAATGAGGCTGCCGAAGTAGTACTAAGAGAAGACTAGATGTTATTAGAAAAAACATTTGAAATGTGATCTATGTAATATTTTGTACATTTGAATGTAATATACAAGTTTCTTTTCATTATTCAATTCTTTACGATGCATGAAACTTTACATACGTACCGTTTGTGAGCCTTCGGCGAAAAAACACCTTCCCTTCTTTTCATGCTTCGTGAAGAAGACATTCTCCTTTAATACTATTCTGATGACGCACGTCCACGCTTCGTGAAAATATTCTCCGAAGCTGTACAATTTCGATATTACTCTGATGAAACACGTCCATGCTTCGTGAAAACATTCTCCGAAGCTGTATTCCGAAGATCAACATTGTATTCCCTCGTGACTTTGCACGATTTTCACTTTCTCAAAGCGTCCTTTCGAAAGTTGATACTGAGTCCCCTTCTTTTGCCACATGCAACATGATGTATGATGCTTATGCTATGCAAAATGATGTGATGATGCTATGTTATGTAGATGACATTTGTTCCGAAGATACACATATCCCCATAAAACACAAAATATTTTTATATCAGCGCTGACTTTTCGCTGTAAGCTCTGCATTCCCTTAGGAACGTCTTTGGAGCTTCTTCGCCTTTTACTTAGGCGGTATCAGCGTTGACTTTTCGCTGTAAGCTCTGCATTCCCTTAGGAACGTCTTTGGAGCTTCTTCGCCTTTTACTTAGGTGGTATCAGCGTTGACTTTTCGCTGTATGCTCTGCATTCCCTTAGGAACGACTTTGGAGCAGAAAACTTACACTGCGCTCCCTTTGGAACGGCTTTTTGTGACTTCAGCAACTTACTCTGCGTTCCTTAGAACGACTTTTTGTGGCTTCGAAGGATTTTTAATAATTCGAAGGTCCTTCTTGTTATCGCAACTTTTTAAGCTTTAGCAACTTAAGCCTGTGGAGAAAATAGGTTTTCCTCGTGACCAACAACGAAACTATTACATGAAAACTGAAATGTTCTTTATTACACAGAAAATAGAACTAAATGGAAAAGACTGCTATCAAGGTAAGATATTTGTCAATAAATGTGCTTCGACTCTGGCACAGTGCTATTTACTGTACGAGCTTCAGATTGTTCTCTGAGATCCCTTTGGTGTGGAACATATTGGCTCCCTTCCAGCTGTTGGCCTTGTTGCAGCGGTGGTGGAGGCGGGGGCTGTTGCCATGAAGCTTGAGGTTGACTCGCCGAAGCTACAGAAACTGCAGGGTGGTTGCCCACGTACTCTGGGATGTAAGGCTGATGGTACGAAGCAGTATGCATGACCTGCTTCGGCTGAACTTGTTGCGCTGCAGCTTCGGCTATCTCCTTTTGCTTTTGGATGGTAACATGGCACATCCTGGTGGTATGGCCCTTGTTTTCACCACAGAATAAGCAAAATACTCTCCTTGGTTGATCTCCAAATCTTCCGCCGAAGCCCCTGGCGCCTCTGCCTCTTGGAGCTGGTGGCCGGAAGAAAGTTTGTTGTTGCCCCGAAGCCTGTGAGGAACACTGCGGCCTGTTCTGCTGACTCCCCTTATCATCATTTTGAGTAGAGTTGTGGATGGACCTGACATGCCTCGGATAGAATCTTCCTCCGAAGCCCCTGGTCATTTCAGAAAATCTGAAAGCCTCCTCCCTTCTTTGGCGAAAATCATTGTCGGCACGAATGTACTCGTCCATCTTCTGGAGCAGCTTCTCCAAAGTCTGAGGAGGCTTCCTAGCAAAGTATTGAGCTGAAGGTCCAGGACGAAGCCCCTTGATCATGGCTTCGATGACAATTTCATTGGGCACCGTTGGTGCCTGCGCCCTCAAATGCAAGAACCTTCTGACATACGCCTGAAGGTATTCTTCATGATCCTGAGTGCACTGGAACAAGGCTTGAGCAGTGACCGGCTTCGTCTGAAACCCTTGAAAGCTGGTTAACAACATGTCCTTCAGCTTTTGCCATGAAGTGATCGTTCCTGGTCGAAGGGAGGAATACCAGGTCTGAGCAACATTCCTGACAGCCATAACAAAAGACTTTGCCATGACTGCAGCATTGCCACCATACGAAGATACTGTTGCTTCGTAGCTCATCAAAAACTGCTTCGGGTCTGAATGGCCATCGAACATGGGAAGCTGGGGCGGCTTGTAGGACGGAGGCCAAGGTGTAGCCTGCAGCTCAGCGGACAGGGGAGAATCATCATCGAAAACAAAATTTCCATGATGGAAATTGTCATACCAGTCATCTTCGTTGAAGAAGCCCTCCTGATGAAGGTCTTTTTGTTGAGGCCTTCTGTTCTGCTCATCGTGAGTAAGATGGCGAACTTCTTCAGAAGCTTCGTCTATCTGTCGTTGCAACTCAGCTAGCCTGGCCATCTTCTCCTTCTTCCTCTGCACCTGTTGATGAAGCATCTCCATATCCCTGATCTCTTGATCTAGCTCATCCTCCTGAAGCGTCGGGCTGACAGCCTTCCTCTTCTGGCTTCGGGCCTCCCGAAGAGAGACAGTCTCCTGGTTGGGGTCCAGCGGTTGCAGAGCTGCAGCCCCAGTCGCTGAAGCTTTCTTCGGCGCCATAGCGAGGGTCTATGGCTTTCGAAGGTGTTCAAAAAAAACTCAAAGTGGAAGTGAGTTCACCGGAGGTGGGCGCCAATGTTGGGGACTTGTTCTCAAATGCTTCGGATTAAGAACAAGGCAACATAAAAAGTGTTAAATGATAAGGTCCTTCGTCCTTTGAAACATTATTTCCCTTCGGAATATAATGTGCTCCGGACGAAGGTCATAAACAATATATCTTCGTAAGCACGATAAGTTATGACGAAGGACTTACGCGCAACATAAAAAGTAATGTAAACATTTAAATTTTATCACAATGTCATTCCTATTTCATTATTATATAACAATAGAAATGACTTCAAATTACAAATGTACCTTCGGATTGCAGGAAGACAAAAGTACAAGGATGACGCAAAAGCAAATGCCAAGTCAGCGTGAACAGTACGGGAGTACTGTTCATCTATTTATAGACGTGGGACACAGCCCATGTAAAATTACATTTATGCCCATTACATTTGCTAATGACTTATGGGAATCTGTCAAGGCCTAAGTAGTCTTTTCATCTTTAAGTCGGTTCCCCTTTCTGCTATCGCGATGAAGCTTTCCTGCGCACAGCTTCGGTTGTGCACCATCCTTCGTACAGCTTGGTAATCAGCCCGTCCTCCATCTCAATCCCCCTTCGTCTGGCTTAGGCTTCGTCCTGACCGTACTCCATGTTCATAATTCTGAGTCCGAAGATACCTGTTCATATAATCCACTTGGAAAACATTGTCAAATCATGTTTTTGAGGACCTTCGGAGGACGAAGGCCCCCAACAGGTGATATAAGCAAGGGAGTAACCACTCGCTCTAGATTAGCTAATTTTTGTGAGCATTACTTGTTTGTCTCTTCTATTGAGCCTTTCAGGGTAGAAGAGGCCTTGCTAGATCCGGACTGGGTGTTGGCCATGCAGGAAGAGCTCAACAACTTCAAGCGAAATGAAGTTTGGACACTGGTGCCACGTCCCAAGCAAAATGTTGTGGGAACCAAGTGGGTGTTCCGCAACAAACAGGACGAGCACGGGGTGGTGACAAGGAACAAGGCTCGACTTGTGGCAAAAGGTTATGCCCAAGTCACAGGTTTGGACTTTGAGGAGACCTTTGTTCCTGTGGCTAGGCTAGACTCTATTCGCATTTTGTTAGCCTATGCCACTCACCATTCTTTCAGGTTGTTCCAAATGGATGTGAAGAGCGCTTTCCTCAACGGGCCAATCAAGGAGGAGGTGTACGTCGAGCAACCCCCTGGTTTTGAGGATGAACGGTACCCTGACCATGTATGTAAGCTCTCTAAGGCGCTCTATGGACTTAAGCAAGCCCCAAGAGCATGGTATGAATGCCTTAGAGATTTTCTAATTGCTAATGATTTCAAGGTTGGGAAAGCCGATCCAACTCTTTTCACTAAGACTTGTGATGGTAACTTATTTGTGTGCCAAATTTATGTCGATGACATAATATTTGGTTCTACTAACCAAAAGTCTTGTGAGGAGTTTAGCAGGGTGATGACACAGAAACTTGAGATGTCGATGATGGGTGAGTTGAACTACTTCCTTGGGTTCCAAGTGAAGCAATTCAAGGACGGCACCTTCATCTCTCAAACGAAGTACACGCAAGACTTGCTCAAGCAGTTTGGGATGAAGGACGCCAAGACCGCAAAGACTCCAATGGGAACCGACGGACATGTCGACCTCAACAAAGGAGGTAAGTCCATTGATCAAAAGGCATACCGGTCTATGATAGGGTCTTTACTTTATTTATGTGCTAATAGACCGGATATTATGCTTAGCGTATGCATGTGTGCTAGATTTCAATCCGACCCAAGGGAGTGTCACCTTGTGGCCGTTAAGCGAATTCTTAGATATTTAGTTGCTACGCCTTGCTTCGGGATCTAGTATCCAAAGGGGTCTACCTTTGACTTGATTGGATACTCAGACTCCGACTATGCTAGATGCAAGGTTGATAGGAAGAGTACATCAGGGACGTGCCAATTCCTAGGAAGGTCCCTGGTGTCTTGGAGTTCAAAGAAACAAACTTCCGTTGCCCTATCCACCGCTGAGGCCGAGTATGTTGCCGCAGGACAGTGTTGCGCGCAACTACTTTGGATGAGGCAAACCCTCCGGGACTTTGGCTACAATCTGAGCAAAGTCCCACTCCTATTTGATAATGAGAGTGCAATCCGCATGGCGGACAATCCTGTTGAACATAGCCGCACAAAGCACATAGACATTCGGCATCACTTTTTGAGAGACCACCAGCAAAAGGGAGATATCGAAGTGTTTTATGTTAGCACCGAGAACCAGCTAGCCGATATCTTTACCAATCCTTTAGATGAGAAGATCTTTTGCAGGCTGCGTAGTGAGCTAAATGTCTTAGATTCGCGTAACCTGGATTGATCTATAGCATACATGTGTTTTATGTCCTTGATCATGTTCCTTTATGCATATTATTGCTTATTTATGGTGCTCAAGTTGTGCAAGGGATCCCCGGACCTCACAAGTCCATGTGTGAATGATGCACATATTTAGGGGGAGAAATGCTACAACTTGACCCTTTGAGACTAAATGTGTGCTTGAGTTTACTTAATTTAGTCTCAAAGGTGGATTGAAAGGGAAAGGTGAACTTGGACCATGCAAGACTTCCACTACACTCCGATGAGAGGGTAATTTACTCCAAGTTCATCTCCATGTTCTTATTGCCTTTTTACTCTTAATTGACGATTTTGGTGAGGCAATGGGGTTTAAGGGCCAATAATGATCCTGTTTTGGTGCTTAATGCCAAAGGGGAGAAATTAAGGCCAAAGCAAATGGATCAGCTACCACTTGAGAACTTTGAAAATAGTAGAGTTAGAACTTCTGATTTGTCAAAATACTCTTATTGTCAAAATTTGGTCTTGGTCACTTATGGGGAGAATTTATGATTATGGGAAAAAGGGGGCGTTCTTGGATCTTGATCATTTTCTCTCTTGGATTATCTCTCTTTATGCCCAAACAAGTGAGTTTGACTTAGAGATAGGAAAATGAATTTGATTTGCAAAAACAAACCAAGTGGTGGCAAAGAACGATCCAAATATGTCAAATCTTGTAAAAGACAATTTTTGTTCTCAATTGCATTGATGTTGCACTTCTATTTGTTGCTTTTTGATGTGTTGGCATAAATCACCAAAAAGGGGGAGATTGAAAGGGAAATGTGCCCTTGGGCCATTTCTAGTATAGTTTTGGTGATTAAGTGCCCAACACATATTGAGTGAGTAATTATGTGCCAAATGATGGATGAAGTGCAAATCGGCAAGAAGGTATGATTCTAGACTTAGTACATTGGTTTTTGTGTACTAATATATTTGTCTAAGTGCTAGAATCAGAGAAAAGAGAAAAAGGAAAAGACTTGGCTGGAGCAGCCAAGACTCAGTGCAGTCTGGCACACCGGACTGTTCGGTGCGCCAGGCTGGCTTCTGGCGAACTAGCCACTCTCGGGAATTCGTCGGTGGCGTACGACTATAATTCACCGGACTGTCCGGTGGTGCACCGGACTGTCCGGTGAGCCAATGGCCGCCAGCGTAACGGTCGGCCGCCAAATCCGCGGGCGACGTGTGGCCCGCTCCAACGGTCGGCAGGAGGCACCGAACTGTCCGGTGCGCCAACGGCTACATTTCTGCAACGGTCGGTTGTGCCATTTTAGGAAGGCGATCTGCACCGAACCATGAACAGTGCCTGTCCGGTGGTGCACCGAACTGTCTGGTGTGCCACCCGACAGAAGGCAAGAATTGTCTTCCCAGATTGCCTCCAACGGCTCCTAGCTGCCTTAGGGCTATAAAAGGGACCCCTAAGCGCATGGAGGAGTCACCCAAGCATTCTTTGATCATCTCTAAGCACCAAGACTCCATTCTCGCGCATTTGATTCTTTGTGATAGTGACTTGAGCTCTATTTGAGTAGAGAACTCTCATTGTGTTGTGAGCTCAAGTTGTGGCTTGTGTGCGTGATTGTGCTCGTGCTTTGAGTCTTGTGTGTGTTGCTCTCCCCTCCCTTACTTCCGTGCTTCTTTGTGATCATCAATTGTAAGGGCGAGAGGCTCCAAGTTGTGGAGATTCCTCGCGATCGGGAGATAGTAAAAGAAAGGAAAACACCGTGGTATTCAAGTTGATCATTGGATCACTTGAAAGGGGTTGAGTGTGCCCCTCGTCCAGTGGGACGCCACAATGTGGAGTAGGCAAGTGTTATACTTGGCCGAACCATGGGATAAATCACCGTGTCTCTTATGCTTGTTTTCTTCGTGACCATTGTGTTTCACAAGAGCTTGGTCCTTAGCCACTTGATTCTATTGAGCTAACACTTAACCAAGTTTTGTGGCTACAAGTATTTGATTTTTACAGGATCACCTATTCACCCCCCCCCTTTAGGTGCTCTCAGCTACGTATTTTGAGTCTTGTGTGTGTTGCTCTCCTAACCTTACTCTTGTGCCTTCTCTGTGATCTTTATTGTAAGGGAGAGAGGCTCCAACTTGTAGAGATTCCTCGCAAACGGGAGAAAGACTATAAGAAAGAAAGCCATGGTATTCAAGTTGATCATTGGATCACTTGAAAGGGGTTGAGTGCAACCCTCGTCCATTAGGACGCCACAACGTGGAAGTAGGCAAGTGCTACTTGGCTGAACCACGGGATAAAAATCACGCGTCTCGTGTGTTGCTTCTTGTGATCGTTTTGTTCACACAAACGTGTTTTATAGCCACTTGATTTAACTAACACTTAAACAATCAAGTTTGTGGCTATGTAGTGTGTGATTTTACAAGGATCACCTATTCACCCCCCTATAGGTGCTCTCAGTTTCCAACAGGGAAACAATGTCAAGCTTAATGTCCCTAAGGAATTGTCTAATTTTGTTAAGGGTAAGGCTCCCATGGTTCAGGATAACGAGGGTTACACTCTATATCCTGCTAGTTATCCTGAGCACAAAATTAGGAGAATTCATGGTAGGAAGTCTCATTCTATTTCCCATCATGCTTTTATGTACAAGAATGAGGCATCTAGTTCTAGGCAATCAACCCATGTTAAATTGCCTAAAAAGAAATCTCCTACTGCATCAAATGATCATAACATTTCATTTAAGACTTTTGATGCTTCTTATGTGCTGACTAACAAATCAGGCAAAGTAGTTGCCAAATATGTTGGGGCCAAACACGAGGGCTCAAAGACTTGTGTCTGGGTACCCAAGGTGCTTATTTCTAACGTCAAAGGACCCAAGACTGTTTGGGTACCTAAGAACAATGCCTAAATTGTTTTACAGGTTTATGCATCCGGGGGCTCAAGCTGGATAATTGGTAGCAGGTGCACAAACCATATGACTGGGGAGAAAAGGATGTTCTCCTCCTATGAGAAAAACCAAGATCCCTAAAGAGCTATCACATTCGGGGATGGAAATCAAGGTTTGGTCAAAAGACTTGGTAAAATTGCTATATCACCTGACCATTCTATTTCCAATCTTTTTCTTGTAGATTCTTTAGATTACAATTTGCTTTCTGTATCTCAATTGTGCAAAATGGGCTACAACTATCTTTTTACAGATGTAGGTGTTACTGTCTTTAGAAGAAGTGATGATTCAATAGCATTTAAGGGAGTGTTAGAGGGTCAGCTATACTTAGTTGATTTCAATAGAGCTGAACTCGACACTTGCTTAATTGCTAAGACTAATATGGGTTGGCTCTAGCATCGCCGACTAGCCCATGTTGGGATGAAGAATCTTCACAAACTTCTAAAGGGAGAGCACATTTTAGGACTAACCAATGTTCATTTTGAGAAAGACAGGATTTATAGCGCATGCCAAGCAGGAAAGCAAGTTGGTGCTCATCATCCACACAAGAACATCACATGACGATGGATAGGCCACTAGAGCTGCTCCACATGGATTTATTTGGTCCGATCGCTTACATAAGCATTTGCGGGAGTAAGTACTGTCTAGTTATAGCGGATTACTATTCTCGCTTCACTTGGGTGTTCTTTTTGCAGGATAAATCACAAACCCAATAGACCTTAAAGGGATTCTTGAGATGGGCTCAAAATGAGTTTGGATTGAGGATAAAAAAGATTAGAAGCGACAATGGGATGGAGTTCAAGAACTCTCAAATTGAAGGATTCCTTGAGGAGGAGGGCATCAAGCATGAGTTCTCTTCTCTCTACACACCTCAACAAAATGGTGTAGTGGAGAGGAAGAATAGAACTCTACTGGACATGGCAAGAACCATGCTTGATGAATACAAGACACCGGACCGGTTTTGGGCTGAGGCGATTAACACTGCCTGCTACTCCATCAACCGGCTCTATCTTCATCGAATCCTCAAGAAGACATCATATGAACTCCTCACCGGTAAAAAGCCCAATGTTTCATATTTTAGAGTCTTTGGTAGCAAATGTTTTATTCTTGTTAAAAGAGGTAGAAAATCTAAATTTGCTCCTAAGGTTGTAGAAGGCTTTTTACTAGGATATGATTCAAACACAAGGGCATATAGAGTCTTTAACAAGTCCACTGGACTAGTTGAAGTTTCTTGTGACATTGTGTTTGATGAGACTAACGGCTCCCAAGTGGAGCAAGTTGATCTTGATGAGCTAGATGATGAAGAAGCTCCATGTGTGGCGCTAAGGAACATGTCCATTGGGGATGTGTGTCCTAAGTAATCCGAAGAGCCTCCACAAGCACAAGATCAACCATCATCTTCAAATCAAGCATCTCCACCAACTCAAGATGAGGAACAGGCTCAAGGTGATGATGAAGAAGATCAAGAAGATGAGACACCTCAAGAGGAGGACAAGGATCAAGGGGGAGATGAAGTTGATCAAAACAAAGAAGATGATCAAGAAGTGCAGGGTCAAAGACCGCCACACCTAAGAGTCCACCAAGCAATCCAACGAGATCACCCCGTGAACTCCATCCTCGGTGACATTCATAAGGGGTAACCACTAGATCTTATGTTGCTCACTTTTGTGAACATTACTCGTTTGTATCCTCTATTGAGCCATACAGGGTGGAGGATGCACTAAAAGATTTGGATTGGGTGCTAGCCATGCAAGAGGAGCTCAACAACTTCACGAGGAATGAGGTATGGCATTTGGTTCCACGTCCTAATCAAAATGTTGTAGGTATCAAATGGGTATTCCACAACAAGCAAGATGAGCATGGTGTGGTGATAAGGAACAAAGCCCGACTTGTGGCCAAGGGTTATTCACAAGTCGAAGGTTTGGATTTTGATGAAACTTATGCACCCGTAGCTAGGCTTGAGTCAATTCGCATATTACTTGCCTATGCTACTTACCAGGGCTTCAAGCTTTATCGAATGGACGTGAAGAGTGCCTTCCTTAATGGACCAATCAAGGAAGAGGTCTACGTTGAGCAACCTCCTAGCTTTGAAGATAGTGAGTACCCTAACCATGTCTATAAGCTCTCAAAGGCGCTTTATGGGCTCAAGCAAGCCTCAAGAGCATGGTATGAATGCCTGCGAGACTTTCTAATCACTAATGGCTTCAAAGTCGGTAAAGTCGATCCTACTCTCTTTACTAAAACTATTGCAAATTATTTGTTTGTGTGCCAAATTTATGTTGATGATATCATATTTGGGTCTACTAACAAATCTACTTGTGAAGAGTTTAGTAGGATCATGGTTCAAAAATTCGAGATGTCAATGATGGGGGAGTTGAGATATTTCTTAGGATTCCAAATCAAGCAACTCCAAGAGGGCACCTTCATCAGCCAAACAAAATACATTCAAGACATTCTTAAAAAGTTTGGAATGAAGGATGCCAAATCCATCAAGACACCCATGGGAACAAATGAGCATCTCGACCTCGACACGGGAGGTAAATCCGTAGATCAAAAGGTATATCGGTCGATGATAGGATCCTTACTCTATTTATGTGCATCTCGACCGGATGTTATGCTTTCCGTATGCATGTGTGCAAGGTTCCAAACCGATCCTAAGGAAATTCACCTTAGGGCCATGAAAAGAATCATGAGATATTTATTTTACACTCCTAAGTTTGGGCTTTGGTACCCCAGGGGATCAACCTTTGATTTGATAGGATATTCCGATGTCGATTGGGCATGGTGTAAAATTGATAGAAAGAGCACATCAGGGACTTGTCAGTTTCTGGGGAGATCCCTGGTGTCTTGGGCTTCAAAGAAACAAAACTCAGTAGCTCTTTCTATCGCCGAAGCCGAGTATATTACCGCAGGCCATTGTTGTGCGCAATTGCTTTGGATGAGGCAAACCCTCAGGGACTATGGCTACAAATTGAGCAAAGTCCCTCTCCTATGTGACAATGAGAGTGCTATCCGCATGGCGGAGAATCCCGTTGAACATAGCCACACTAAGCACATAGACATTCGGTATCACTTTTTGAGGGATCAACAACAAAGGGGGGATATCGAGATAGTCTATATTAACACCAAAGATCAATTAGCCGATATCTTTACCAAGCCTTTAGATGAGAAAACCTTTAGCAAACTTAGAAATGAGCTAAATATTCTTGATTCTCGGAATTTTGATTGACACATTGCTCATTTATATACCTTTGATCCTATCTCTTTCACTTGCTACGACTAATGTGTTTCCAAGTGTGTTTATATGCTAAGTCATAGATTGAAAGGGAAATGGAGTACTCGACGAAGACAAGGCTTCCACTCCACTCTATCTATATCATTTACACTTTGTCGTTACTTCACATCACTCCAATTTGGTATAATCCTTCACTCATATATTGTTTACCAAAGGGGGAGAAAATATAAAGGGCTCTCCAATGTCTCCGTTTTTGGTGATTAATGCCAAAGGGGGAGAGAGTATTAGCCCAAAGCAAAAGGGCTGCACCACCACCAAATTTTAAAAGAAATTTTCAAATTAGTATCTTAATGTGTTTTTCAAAAGGGGAGAAAGTTATTAGTGTTTTCAAAAATTTGAAAACCCTCTTGAACACTAAGGGGAGAATTTCATTCAGGGGGAGTTTTGTTGTAGTCAAAGGAAAAGCATTTGAAACAGGGGGAGAAATTTCAAAGCTTGCAATCTTATTCATATACCTTTGACTATTTGCAAAAGGATTTTGAAAAGACTTTTCCAAAGAATTTTCAAAATCAAAACAAGTGGTGCAAGCGTGGTCCAAATTGTTAAATAAAAGAAAGCAATCCATGCATATCTATTGAAATTATAAATTGGTTTAATTCTAAGTAACCTTTGCACTCACCTTATGCAAACTAGTTCAATTCTACACTTATATATTTTCTTTGGTTTGTGTTGGCATCAATCACCAAAAAGGGGGAGATTGAAAGGGAAATAAGGTTTAACCTTTTCCTAAATATAATTTTGGTGGTTGAATGCCCAACACAAATATTTGGACTAACTAGCTTGCTCTAGATTATATATTCTACAAGTGCATAAAGGTTCAACACAAACCAATAAAAGATCAAAGTTAGGGTTCAAAAGAAAGGAGCAAAAGAAACCGAAGAGAACCCTGGTCTGGCGCACCGGACTGTCCGGTGCACCAGGGGCCGTACAGTCTGAACTCTTCACCTTCGGTTTCTCAGGCGCCGCTCCGCTATAATTCACCGGACTGTCCGGTGTGCCACCGGACTGTCCGGTGCACCAAGCGGAGCAACGGCTAACAGCGCAACGGTCATTTACAAAAGCGTGAACAGTGCTTGCAGAAGTCAGAGCAGGCGTCAGAGGCGCACCGGACAGTGAACAGTTCCTGTCCGGTGCAGCATCGGACTGTCCGGTGCGACATGAAGTCAGCGCTCCAACGGTCAGAATCGTCAGAACCCTAATCGTCAGAATCGTCAGAATCGTCAGAATCAAAGTTAGGGTTCAAAAGAAAGGAGCAAAAGAAACCGAAGAGAACCCTGGTCTGGCGCACCGGACAGTGTCCGGTGCACCAGGGGCCGTACAGTCTGAACTCTTCACCTTCGGATTTCTCAAGCGCCGCTCCGATATTGAAAGTTGCCTAGAGGGGGGGTGAATAGGGCGAAACTGAAATTCTCAAAAATAATCACAACTACAAGCCGGGTTAGCGTTAGAAATATAATAGAGTCCGCGAGAGAGGGTGCAAAACAAATCGCAAGCGAATAAAGAGTGAGACACGTGGATTTGTTTTACCGAGGTTCGGTTCTTGCAAACCTACTCCCCGTTGAGGAGGCCACAAAGGTTGGGTCTCTTTCAACCCTTACCCTCTCTCAAACGGTCCCGCGGACCGAGTGAGCTTTCTCTTCTCAAATGTTTGGAACACAAAGTTCCCACAAGGACCACCACAAGATTGGTGTCTCTTGCCTCAATTACAAGTGAGTTTGATCGCAATGAAGACTCAAAGAAGAAAGAAAGCAATCCAAGCGCAAGAGCTCGAAAGAACACAAGCAAATCTCTCTCACTAATCACTAGGGCGTTGTGTGAAGTTTGGAGAGGATTTGATCACTTTGGTGTGTCTAGAATTGAATGCTAGAGCTCTTGTAAGTAGTTGAAGTGGGAAAACTTGGATGTCTTGAATGTGGGGTGGTTGGGGGTATTTATAGCCCCAACCACCAAACTAGCCGTTTGGTGCAGGCTGGCTGTCGAATGGTGCACCGGACAGTCCGGTGCACACCGGACAGTCCGGTGCACACCGGACAGTCCGGTGCGCCAGCCACGTCACCAAAGCCGTTGGGTTCCGACCGTTGGAGCTATGTCTTCTGGGCCCGCCTGGATGTCCGGTGGCGCACCGGACATGTACTGTAGAGTGTCCGATGCGCCAGCATGGGCGTGCCTGACCTCTGCGCGCGCTGGCGCGCAATAAATGCGCTGCAGGTAGCCGTTGGCGCCGGAAGTAGCCGTTGCCCCGCAGTTACACCGGACAGTCCGGTGTACACCAGACAGTCCGGTGAATTATAGCGAAGCAGCCGAAGCGAATTCCCGAGACTGGCGAGTTCCTGAGGCCGCTCTTCCTTGGAGCACCGGACACTGTCCGGTGTACACCGGACAGTCCGGTGAATTATAGTGGAGTTGCCTCTGGATTTTCCCGAAGGTGACGAGTTTGAGTTGGAGTCCTCTGGTGCACCGGACATGTCCGGTGGTGCACCGGACAGTCCGGTGCGCCAGACCAAAGGTGCCTTCGGTTGTCCCTTGCTCCTTTGTTTGAACCCAATACTTGGTCTTTTTATTGGCTAAGTGTGAACCTTTGGCACCTGTATAACTTATACACTAGAGCAAACTAGTTAGTCCAATTATTTGTGTTGGGCAATTCAACCACCAAAATTAATTAGGGACTAGGTGTAAGCCTAATTCCCTTTCAATCTCCCCCTTTTTGGTGATTGATGCCAACACAAACCAAAGCAAATATAAAAGTGCATAATTGAACTAGTTTGCATAATGTAAGTGCAAAGGTTGCTTGGAATTGAGCCAATAAATGTCACTTACTAGATATGCATGGATTGTTTCTTTATTTTTAACATTTTGGACCACGCTTGCACCACATGTTTTGTTTTTGCAAATTCTTTTTGTAAATCCTTTTCAAAGTCCTTTTGCAACATAGTCAAAGGTAGATGAATAAGATTTTTGCAAAGCATTTTCAAGTTTGAAATTTTCTCCCCTTGTTTCAAATGCTTTTTCCTTTGACTAAAAACAAAACTCCCCCTCAATCAATTCTCCTCTTAGTGTTCAAGAGGGTTTTAAGATATCAAGTTTGAAAGTACTACTTTCTCCCCCTTTAGAACACAAAGAGATACTAATTTGAAATTTATCAATTTGAAAATCATTTTAAAATTAGGGTGGTGGTGCGGTCCTTTTGCTTTGGGCTCATACTTTCTCCCCCTTTGGCATGAATCACCAAAAACGGATACTATGAGTGAGATATAAGCCCTTGCTAGCTACTTTCTCCCCTTTGGCAAATAAAACATATAAGTGAAGATTATACCAAAGATGGAGAGTGATGTGGAGCGACGGCGAAGGATGAGTAGTAGAGTGAAGTGGAAGCCTTTGTCTTCGCCGAAGACTCCAATTCCCTTTCAATATACCTATGACTTGGTTTGAAATATACTTGAAAACACATTAGTCATAGCATATATAAAAGAGACATGATCAAAGGTATACTTATGAGCAATGTGTGCAAATTAGCAAAAGAAGTTCCTAGAATCAAGAATATTGAGCTCATGCCTAAGTTTGGTAAAAGTTTGTTCATCAAGAGGCTTGGTAAAGATATCGGCTAATTGATCTTTAGTGTTAATGTATGAAATCTTGATATCCCCCTTTTGTTGGTGATCCCGAAGAAAATGATACCGGATGGCTATGTGTTTAGTGCGGCTATGCTCAACGAGATTATCCGCCATGCGGATTGCACTCTCATTATCACATAGAAGGGGAACTTTGGTTAGTTTGTAACCATAGTCCCGCAGGGTTTGCCTCATCCAAAGCAATTGCGCGCAACAATGGCCTGCGGCAATATACTCGGCTTCGGCGGTAGAAAGAGCGACCGAATTTTGCTTCTTTGAAGCCCAAGACACCAAGGATCTTCCCAAGAACTGGCAAGTCCCCGATGTGCTCTTCCTATTAATCTTACACCCCGCCCAATCGGCATCCGAATAACCAATCAAATCAAATGTAGATCCCCGAGGGTACCAAAGCCCAAACTTAGGAGTATAAGCCAAATATCTCAAGATTCGTTTTACGGCCGTAAGGTGTGATTCCTTATGGTCGGCTTGGAATCTTGCACACATGCAAACGGAAAGCATAATGTCCGGTCGAGATGCACATAAATAAAGCAATGAACCAATCATCGACCGGTATACCTTTTGATTGACGGATTTACCTCCCGTGTCGAGGTCGAGATGCCCATTTGTTCCCATGGGTGTCTTGATGGGCTTGGCATCCTTCATTCCAAACTTGGTTAGAATGTCTTGAGTATACTTTGTTTGGCTAATGAAGGTGCCCTCTCGGAGTTGCTTGACTTGGAATCCTAGAAAATACTTCAACTCCCCCATCATAGACATCTCGAATTTCTGTGTCATGATCCTACTAAATTCTTCACATGTAGATTCGTTAGTAGACCCAAATATAATATCATCAACATAAATTTGGCATACAAACAAATCATTGTCAAGAGTTTTAGTGAATAAAGTAGGATCGGCCTTGCCGACTTTGAAGTCATTTGCAATAAGGAAATCTCTTAGGCATTCATACCATACTCTTGGGGCTTGCTTGAGCCCATAAAGCGCCTTAGAGAGCCTATAGACATGGTTAGGGTACTCACTGTCTTCAAAGCCGGGAGGTTGCTCAACATAGACCTTCTCCTTGATTGGTCCATTGAGGAAGGCACTCTTCATGTCCATTTGATAAAGCTTGAAGCCATGGTAAGTAGCATAGGCCAATAATATGTGAATGGACTCAAGCCTAGCTACGGGTGCATAGGTTTCACCAAAATCCAAACCTTCGACTTGTGAATACCCCTTGGCCACGAGTCGAGCTTTGTTCCTTGTCACCACACCATGCTCGTCTTGCTTGTTGCAGAAGACTCACTTGGTTCCTACAACATTTTGGTTAGGACGTGGAACTAAATGCCATACCTCGTTCCTTGTGAAGTTGTTGAGCTCCTCTTGCATCGCCACCACCCAATCCGAATCTTGGAGTGCTTCCTCTACCCTGTGTGGCTCAATAGAGGAAACAAAAGAGTAATGCTCACAAAAATGTGCAACACGAGATCGAGTGGTTACCCCCTTATGAATGTCGCCGAGGATGGTGTTGACGGGGTGATCTCGTTGTATTGCTTGGTGGACTATTGGGTGTGGCGGCCTTGGTTCTTCATCCTCCTTGTCTTCATTATTTGCATCTCCCCCTAGATCATTGCCGTCATCTTGAGGTGGCTCATCATTGTGTTCTTCCTCTTTATCAACTTGAGCCTCGTCCTCATTTTGGGTTGGTGGAGATGCTTGCGTGGAGGAGGATGGTTGATCTTGTGCATGTGAAGGCTCTTCGGATTCCTTAGGACACACATCCCCAATGGACATGTTCCTTAGCGCGATGCACGGAGCCTGTTCTTCACCTATCTCATCAAGATCAACTTGCTCTACTTGAGAGCCATTAGTCTCATCAAACACAACGTCACAAGAAACTTCAACTAGTCCTGAGGACTTGTTAAAGACTCTATATGCCCTTGTGTTTGAGTCATATCCTAGTAAAAAGCCTTCTACAGTTTTAGGAGCAAATTTAGATTTTCTACATCTCTTAACAAGAATAAAGCATTTGCTACCAAAAACTCTAAAATATGAAATATTGGGCTTTTTACCAGTTAGGAGTTCATAGGATGTCTTCTTGAGGATTCGGTGTAGATATAACCGGTTGATGGCATAGCAAGCAGTGTTGACCGCCTCGGCCCAAAACCGATCTGGTGTCTTGTACTCATCAAGCATGGTTCTTGCCATGTCCAATAGAGTTCGATTCTTCCTCTCCACTACACCATTTTGTTGTGGGGTGTAGGGAGAAGAGAACTCATGCTTGATGCCCTCTTCCTCAAGAAAGCCTTCAATTTGAGAGTTCTTGAACTCCGTCCCGTTGTCGCTTCTAATTTTCTTGATTCTCAAGCCGAACTCATTTTGAGCCCGTCTTAAGAATCCCTTTAAGGTCTCTTGGGTATGGGATTTTTCCTGCAAAAAGAACACCCAAGTGGAGCGAGAATAATCATCCACAATAACTAGACAGTACTTACTCCCGTCGATGCTTATGTAAGCGATCGGGCCGAATAGATCCATGTGTAGGAGTTCCAGTGACCTGTCACTAGTCATGATGTTCTTGTGTGGATGATGAGTGCCAACTTGCTTCCCGGCTTGGCATGCGCTACAAATCCTGTCTTTCTCAAAATGAACATTTGTTAGTCCTAAAATGTGTTCTCCCTTTAGAAGCTTATGAAGATTCTTCATTCCAACATGGGCTAGTCGGCGGTGCCAGAGCCAACCCATGTTAGTCTTAGCAATTAAGCAAGTGTTGAGTTCAGCTCTATTAAAATCTACCAAGTATAGCTGACCCTCTAACACTCCCTTAAATGCTATTGAATCATCACTTCTTCTAAAGACAGTGACACCTACATCAGTAAATAGACAGTTGTAGCCCATTTGACATAATTGCGAAACGGAAAGCAAATTGTAATCTAAAGAATCTACAAGAAAAACATTGGAAATGGAATGGTCAGGAGATATAGCTATTTTACCCAAACCTTTGACCAAACCTTGGTTTCCATCCCCAAATGTGATAGCTTGTTGGGGATCTTGGTTTTTCTCGTAGGAGGAGAACATCTTCTTCTCCCCCCTCATGTGGTTTGTGCACCCGCTATCGATGATCCAACTTGAGCCCCCGGATGCATAAACCTACAAAACAAGTTTAGTTCTTGACTTTAGGTACCCAAACGGTTTTGGGTCCTTTGGCATTAGATACAAGAACTTTGGGTACCCAAACACAAGTCTTGGAGCCCTTGTGTTTGCCCCCAACAAACTTGGCAACTACCTTGCCGGATTTGTTAGTCAAAACATAAGATGCATCAAAAGTCTTAAATGAAATGCCATGATCATTTGATGCACTAGGAGTTTTCTTTCTAGGCAACTTAGCACGAGTTGGTTGCCTAGAGCTAGATGTCTCACCCTTATACATAAAAGCATGGTTAGGGCCAGAGTGAGACTTCCTAGAATGAATTCTCCTAATTTTGCTCTCGGGATAACCGGCAGGGTACAAAATGTAACCCTCATTATCCTGAGGCATGGGAGCCTTGCCCTTAACAAAATTAGACAATCTTTTAGGAGGGGCACTAAGTTTGACATTGTCTCCCCTTTGGTAGCCAATGCCATCCTTGATGCCAGGGCGTCTCCCATTATAGAGCATACTTCTAGCAAATTTAAACTTTTCATTTTCTAAGTTATGCTCGGCAATTTTAGCATCTAATTTTGCTATATGATCATTTTGTTGTTTAATTAATACCATGTGATCATGAATAGCATTGATATCAACATCTCTACATCTATCACAAATAGACACATGCTCAATAGTAGATGCAGAGGGTTTGCAAGAATTAAGTTCAACAATCTTAGCACGCAAAATATCATTGTTATCTCTAAGATTGGAAATTGTAACATTGCAAACATCTAATTCTTTAGCCTTAGCAATCAATTTCTCATTCTCATTTCTAAGGCTAGCAATAGAGACATTCAACTCATCAATCCTGGCAAGTAAATCAACATTATCATTTCTAGGATTGGAAGTTGAATCAATACAAACATGAGAATCAACCTTAGCAATTAATTTAGCATTTTCATTTCTAAGGTTGGCAATAGTGTCATGGCATGTGCTTAGCTCACTAGATAATTTCTCACATTTTTCTACCTCAAGAGCATAAGCATTCTTAACCTTAACATGTTTCTTGTTTTCCTTAATTAGGAAGTCCTCTTGGGAATCCAAAAGGTCATCCTTTTCATGAATAGCACTAATTAATTCATTTAATTTTTCCTTTTGTTCCATGTTAAGGTTGGCAAAAAGGGTACGCAAATTATTTTCCTCATCACTAGCATTATCATCACTAGAGGACTCATATTTAGTGGAGGATTTAGATTTAACCTTCTTCCTTTTGCCGTCCTTTGCCATGAGGCACTTGTGGCCGACGTTGGGGAAGAGGAGTCCCTTGGTGACGGCGATGTTGGCGGCGTCCTCGTCGGAGGAGGAGGAGTCAGTGGAGCTCTCGTTGGAGTCCCACTCGCGGCACACGTGGGCATCGCTGCCCTTCCTCTTGTGGTACCTCTTCTTTTCTCTCCTCTTGCCCTTCTTGTCGTTATCCCTGTCACTGTCACTTGATAATGGACATTTAGCAATAAAGTGACCGGGCTTACCACACTTGTAGCAAACCTTCTTAGAACGGGATTTGTAATCCTTCCCCTTCCGTTGCTTGAGGATTTGGCGAAAGCTTTTGATGATTAAAGCCATCTCCTCATTGTCGAGCTTGGAGGCGTCAATTGGTTGTCTACTCGGTGTAGACTCCTTCTTCTCCTCTATCGCCTTAAATGCCACCGGTTGTGCTTCGGACGTGGAGGGTTCATCAAGCTCGTTGATCTTCTTTGAGCCTTTAATCATACATTCAAAGCTCACAAAATTCCCGATTACTTCCTCGGGAATCATTAGTGTATATCTTGGGTTACCACGAATTAATTGTACTTGAGTAGGGTTAAGGAAAATAAGTGATCTCAAAATAACCTTAACCACCTCGTGGTCATCCCATTTCTTGCTCCCGAGGTTGCGCACTTGGTTCACCAAGGTTTTGAGCCGGTTGTACATATCTTGTGGCTCCTCCCCTTGGCAAAGACAGAAGCGACCGAGATCCCCCTCGATCGTTTCCCGCTTGGTGATCTTGGTGAGTTCATCACCTTCGTGCGCGGTCTTGAGTAAGTCCCAAATCTCCTTCGCATTCTTCAATCCTTGCACTTTGTTATATTCCTCTCTACTTAGAGAGGCGAGGAGTATGGTTGTGGCTTGGGAGTTGAAGTGCTCGATTTGGGCCACTTCGTCCGTATCATAGTCTTCATCCCCTATGGATGGTACCTGTGCTCCAAACTCAACAACATTCCATATACTTTTGTGGAGTGAGGTTAGATGAAATTTCATTAAATCACTCCACCTAGCATAATCTTTGCCATCAAAGGTTGGCGGTTTGCCTAATGGAACGGAAAGTAATGGAGTATGTCTAGATGTACGAGGATAGTGTAAGGGGATCTTACTAAACTTCTTGCGCTCTTGGCGCTTAGAAGTTACGGACGGCGCATCGGAGTCGGAGGTCGATGTTGATGAAGTGTCGGTCTCGTAGTAGACCACTTTCCTCATCCTCATGTGCTTGTCGCCTTTCCGATGCGACTTGTGGGAAGAAGATTTTTCCTTCTTCTCTTTGTGGTGTGAAGAAGAAGATCTTTTCTCCTTCCGTTTGGAGGAGTCCTTCTTCTTCTCCTTCCTCTTGGTGTGGGACTCTTCCGATGAAGTGCTCCCGTGGCTCGTAGTGGGCTTGTCGCCGGTCTCCATCTCCCTCTTGGTGTGATCTCCCGACATCACTTCGAGCGATTAGGCTCTAATGAAGCACCGGGCTCTGATACCAATTGAAAGTTGCCTAGAGGGGGGTGAATAGGGCGAAACTGAAATTCTCAAAAATAATCACAACTACAAGCCGAGTTAGCGTTAGAAATATAATAGAGTCCGCGAGAGAGGGTGCAAAACAAATCGCAAGCGAATAAAGAGTGAGACACGTGGATTTGTTTTACCGAGGTTCGGTTCTCGCAAACCTACTCCCCGTTGAGGAGGCCACAAAGGCCGGGTCTCTTTCAACCCTTACCCTCTCTAAAACGGTCCCGCGGACCGAGTGAGCTTTCTCTTCTCAAATGTTTGGAACACAAAGTTCCCACAAGGACCACCACAAGATTGGTGTCTCTTGCCTCAATTACAAGTGAGTTTGATCGTAATGAAGACTCAAAGAAGAAAGAAAGCAATCCAAGCGCAAGAGCTCGAAAGAACACAAGCAAATCTCTCTCACTAATCACTAGGGCGTTGTGTGGAGTTTGGAGAGGATTTGATCACTTTGGTGTGTCTAGAATTGAATGCTAGAGCTCTTGTAAGTAGTTGAAGTGGGAAAACTTGGATGTCTTGAATGTGGGGTGGTTGGGGGTATTTATAGCCCCAACCACCAAACTAGCCATTTGGTGCAGGCTGGCTGTCGAATGGTGCATCGGACAATCCGGTGCACACCGGACAGTCTGGTGCGCCAGCCACGTCACCAAAGCCGTTGGGTTCCGACCGTTGGAGCTTTGTCTTCTGGGCCTGCCTGGATGTCCGGTGGCGCACCAGACATGTACTGTAGAGTGTCCGGTGCGCCAGCATGGGCGTGCCTGACCTCTGCGCGCGCTGGCGCGCAATAAATGCGCTGCAGGTAGCCGTTGGCGCCGGAAGTAGCCATTGCCCCGCAGTTACACCGGACAGTCCGGTGTACACCGGACAGTCCGGTGTACACCGGACAGTCCGGTGAATTATAGCGAAGCAGCCGAAGCGAATTCCCGAGACTGGCGAGTTCCTGAGGCCGCTCTTCCTTGGAGCACCGGACACTGTCCGGTGTACACCGGACAGTCCGGTGAATTATAGTGGAGTTGCCTCTAGATTTTCCTGAAGGTGACGAGTTTGAGTTGGAGTCCTCTGGTGCACCGGACATATCCGGTGGTGCACCGGACAGTCCGGTGCGCCAGACCAGAGGTGCCTTCGGTTGTCCCTTGCTCCTTTGTTTGAACCCAATACTTGGTCTTTTTATTGGCTAAGTGTGAACCTTTGGCACCTGTATAACTTATACACTAGAGCAAACTAGTTAGTCCAATTATTTGTGTTGGACAATTCAACCACCAAAATTAATTAGGGACTAGGTGTAAGCCTAATTCCCTTTCAGATATAATTCACCGGACTGTCCGGTGCACCAAGCGGAGCAACGGCTAACAGCGCAATGGTCGTCTGCAAAAGCGTGAACAGTGCGCGCAGAAGTCAGAGCAGGCGTCAGAGGCACGCCGGACAGTGAACAGTTCCTATCTGGTGCAACATCGGACTGTCCGGTGCGACATGAAGTCAGCGCTCCAACGGTCAGAATCGTCAGAACCCTAACGGTTGGGTGACGTGGCTGGCGCACCGGACAGTGTCCGGTGGTGCACCGGACTGTCTGGTGCGCCCATCGACAGACAGCCTTCCCAACGGCTATGTGGTGGTTGAGGGATATAAATACCTCCCAACCACCACCACTCCAAGCATCCAAGTTTTTCAGACATCTCATTCAATACAAGAGCTAGTGCAATCAATACAAGACACAATTCAAAAGAATCAAAGCCTCTCCAAGTCTCAAATTCACTCCAAACTCCTAGTGACTAGAGAGAGAGAGTTTTGCTCGTGTTCTTTGAGCTCTTGTTCTTGGATCGCTTTCTTCTTCCTCTTTCTTGTTCTCAAGACACTTGTAATCAAAGCAAGAGACACCAAGTTGTGGTGATCCTTGTAGGGGTCTAAGTGACCCATTTGATTAAGGAGAAAGCTCACTCGATCTAAGTGACCGTTTGAGAGAGGAAAAGGGTTGAAAGAGACCCGGTCTTTGTGACCACCTCAAAGGGGAGTAGGTTTTCAAGAACCGAACCTCGGTGAAACAAATCACCATGTCATCCGCTTTATTTCTTGGTTGATTTGTCTTCACACTCTCTTTCGGACTCGATTTTATTTCTAATGCTAACCCTGTTGGGGCCATGCTTCGTTGCGCCGAAGGTCTTGTAGGAAGAAGCAGCTTCGACTGAAGTTGTCCCCAGGAGATGACCGAAGGTTCCTCTTCATGAAGCTTCGGTATTACAAACCGACTTAGAGATAGAATGACCTTTTAATCCATAAAGGTCTGAGTCAATGTTGTAAACTTTTATGAGGGGCATAATTGTAATTCTTCACAGGCTGTGTCCTGTGTCTATAAATAGATGAACAGTACCCCCGTACTGTTCACGCTGACTTGTATTCGCTCGTGCGTCACGCTTGTATTTTTGCCTTCCGTCAAATCGAAGGTACAAATGTAATTCAATATTGTTCTTATTCCTCCATAATCATATAATGATGACACTTAATAATGATATATGATTATTCACGTATTCTTTCATGTTTCATGTGCCTTTTCTTTTATCAATATAAATTATGATGATGAAGGTATGTCCTTCATAACCTTCGTCCGAAATCGTTATATCCTAAGGGAAATAACACTTCGAAGGACGAAGGACATTAACCATTAACTTTTCTGTGTTGCCTTGTTCTGAATTCATAGCATTTGAGAACAAGTCCCCAACATTGGCGCCCACCTCCGGTGAACTCACTTCCACTTTTTTGAGCTGATGGCTTCGTTCAACGATCAAGCTGGAGCTGCTTCGGCTCCGAAGCTGCTGTTTCCGATAACAGGCGGTTCATGTTCAGAGCCAGCCAACAAGAAGCAGAAGAAGGAAGCACAGAGAAGGGTACAGCATGTTGGGGTGCAAGGACCCTTCATCAAATCAAGATGGTCTCACATTCCTATTACCTTCTCTCAAGAGGACCTTCAACTCAAGGATTACCCACACAACGATGCCATGGTTATCTCTTGTGTTATCAAAGGATTTCTGGTTCACAATGTCTTGGTTGATACAGGTAGTGCAGCTGATATCATATTTGCTAAGGCCTTCAGGCAAATGCAAGAGCCAGAAGATAAGATTCATGATGCTACGCACCCTCTCTGTGGCTTCGGAGGAAGACAGATTGTAGCGCTGGGCAAGATCACCATGTCAGTGACCTTCGGGTTCATCAACAACACTAGAACTGAGCAAGTTGTGTTTGACATTGTTGACATGGAATACCCTTACAATGCAATTATTGGCCGTGGCACCCTCAATGCTTTCGAAGCAATCCTTCATCCTGCCTATCTTTGCATGAAGATACCTTCGGATCAAGGACCCATCGCTATTCATGGAAGTCAGGAAGCTGCCAGAAGGGCCGAAGGAAGCTGGACTGACTCCAAGGCAATCCATAACATAGATGGAGCTGAAGCTTGTGAACAGTACAAATTCAGAAGGGAGAAAGCAGCTTCAGCAGATCAGCCGAAGCCCATGCTCTTATGTGAGGACATAGCAGAGCAGAAGGTGTTGTTGGGCTCTCAATTATCCGAAGACCAGGAGAAAACCTTGATAAGGTTTTTGTTCAACAACAAAGATGTTTTTGCATGGTCAGCTAATGATCTCTGCGGAGTAAATCGGGATGTTATTGAACACTCGCTCAATGTTGACCCATCCTTCAGACCCCGAAAGCAGAGGCTTCGGAAAATGTCCGATGATAAGGCCGAAGGTGCTCGTAATGAAGTAAAAAGACTCCTCAGTGCAGGAGTTATCAGAGAAGTAAAGTACCCAGAGTGGCTAGCTAACACTGTTATGGTAAAGAAGGCCAATGGAAAGTGGAGAATGTGTATCGATTTTACAGATCTCAACAAGGCTTGTCCGAAGGACGAATTCCCATTGCCAAGAATAGACTCTTTAGTTGATGCAGCAGCTTCTTCAGAGCTCATGAGTCTGCTAGACTGTTACTCAGGCTATCACCAAATCTGGATGAAGAAGGAAGATGAGCCGAAGACTAGCTTCATAACCCCAAATGGCACATATTGCTATCTTCGGATGCCTGAGGGACTCAAAAATGCTGGAGGAAGTTTTAGCAGAATGACTGCGAAGGTCCTCCAGTCTCAGATAGGCAGGAATGTGCTAACTTATGTTGATGACATCATTGTAAAAAGCACGAAACAGGAAAATCATATTGCTGATTTGCAGGAGACCTTCGCCAGTTTCAGACAAGCTGGCTTAAAGCTGAATCTAGAAAAATGTGTCTTCGGAGTAAAGAAAGGGAAATTTCTTGGATGCTTGGTTTCAACAAAGGGAATTGAAGCTAATCCAAGTAAAATTGAAGCTATACTTCGAATGGAGCCACCAACTACAAGAAAGGGGGCCCAAAGATTGACAGGGAGGCTGGCATCTCTCAATAGATTCATATCCAGATCAGCAGAGAGAAATTTACCATTCTTCGAAGTACTGAAATCAGCCGAAGTCTTTCAATGGGGACCAAGCCAACAAAAAGCTTTTGAGGAACTGAAGCAATATTTGATAGATTTAACAACATTAACTCCACCAACGCCAGGGGCTCCTTTGTTGTTATACGTGGCAGCTTCGCACTCAGCAGTAAGTGCGGCACTTGTCCAGGAGAAGCTTGATGGCCAAGTCAAGAAGCAGGTTCCAGTGTATTTTGTATCTGAAGTCCTTAGTGTATCAAAGAAAAACTATACAGAACTGGAGAAGGTACTATATGCCGTTTTGATGGCATCCAGGAAGCTTCGGCATTATTTTCAGGCATACAATATTGTTGTTCCTTCTTCGCAGCCGTTGAAGGATATTATGAGAAATAGAGAAGCTACTGGACGGATTGGAAAATGGGCTACAGAGCTCAATGAATTTTGCATTGATTATGTGCATAGATCCTCGATCCAGTCTCAAGCGTTGGCAGATTTCATTGCCGATTGGACGCCAGGGGCTCAGGATGAAGAAATAAATAAAGATGCCGAAGTGTGGACAGTGTTTTGCGATGGATCTTGGGGAACCTTCGGAGCAGGAGCAGCCGCTGTGTTGGTCTCACCATCCAAAGTTAAAACTTGTTATACGGCAAGACTTGATTTCAGCTGTACAAACAATATTACTGAGTACGAAGCCCTGCTCCTGGGCCTTCGGAAATTAAAGGCAATGGGAATCAGAAGGGCGATTCTTAAAACTGATTCCTAGGTTGTTTCGGGTCATATCGACAAGAGTTGCAAGGCTAAAGATCCGAAGCTTGAAAAATATCTGGACACGGTCCGAAGAATCGAAGCTTCCTTTGAAGGATTTTCTGTCAAAAATATCCCTCGAGGACAAAATGAGCATGCTGATTTGCTAGCTAAGTCAGCAGCACAGGGGCTGCCTTTACCTTCGGATGTGTTCTTCGAAACAATAAAGGCACCTTCAGTGGAACTCCTTGAAAGAGCAGTCCTCAATATATCTCCTGTTTATAGCGAAGATTGGAGAACAGAGATCATCTCTTACCTTCAGGGTAAATTCCTTTCAGATGACGAAGCTTATAACAGGAGGATAGAGGCAAGAGCTCGTCCATATGTCATGATAGAAGGGGAGTTGTACAAGCATGGAGTTTGTGCTCCGCTACTCAAGTGTTTATCTAGAGCCGAAGGTATAGAGTTGATGAAAGAAATACATGCAGGCCTGTGTGGATCTCACATTGGATCTAGGCCGTTACTTGGAAAAGGTTTCCGCCAAGGGTTTTATTGGCCGAAGGCAGCTTCGGATGCAGCGGAATTAGTTCAAAAGTGCGAAGGCTGTCAGAAATGTGCAAGAGATCAAAAACAACCTTCGTCTTTAACACAGCTCATACAACCCATCTGGCCATTGCAAAGGTGGGGCCTTGACTTATTAGGTCCATTACCACCGGCTCAAGGGAATTTAAGATATGTTATAGTGGCTGTGGAGTATTTTTCTAAATGGATTGAGGCAAAACCATTAGCCACAATAACTTCGGCCACTGTCCAAAAGTTTTTCTGGCAGAATATTGTTTGTCGTTTCGGGGTACCGAAGGCCATCACTGTAGATAATGGAACACAATTCGACTCCGAAGCTTTCAGAAATTTCTGTGATCAAATTGGTACGAAGATCCATTTTGCATCAGTCAGGCATCCGGAGTCAAATGGGCTCGTTGAAAGAGCCAACGGCATCATAATGACAGGAATAATGAAGTTAATCTTCAATCAACCCAGGGGAAGTGGCCAGATCAGTTAACCAAAGTGGTGTGGAGCCACAATACAACAACATCAAGGTCTACAGGCTTTACTCCATTCAAGTTATTATTCGGTGACGAAGCAATAACTCCGGAAGAAGCTAAAACTGGATCAATAAGAGTAGTAGCTTCGACAGAATCAGGTCCTGAAGATGCTTGTTTTGTGGAAAAAGATGCTTTAGAAGGGATCAGGCTTCAAGCTGTGGAGAATATCAATAAATACCAAGCTGAAACAGTCAAATGGCGAGATAGAAAAGTTCGGCTAAAAAATATTGAGCCGGGACACTTGGTGCTTCGGAGAGTGGCCAACCCAGACACAGTGGGCAAGTTACAGTTGAAATGGGAGGGACCTTTCTTGGTAGCATCTTCGTCAAGACCTGGTTCATACAGATTGAAGGACATGGACGGCAACGACATTCCAAGATCTTGGAATGCGGATGAGCTTCGGCGATATTATGTGTAACTTGATGTAACTTTTTTATGTTTTTTTCTTTTTCATGGCACCCTTTTCCTTTCTAAAGGGGAAGAAAGGTTTTTAATGGGGCCATCATATGTAATTTCCTTTTTTAGTTCTATAAGAGCAAAATCCCCCAAGGAATGTAAATGTAAAAGCTGAGAACGCACCATCGAGTGTCGAAAACTGAAAAGGCGAAGAAGCTCCAAAGTCGTTCCTAAGGGAATGCAGAGCTTACAGCGAAAAGTCAACGCTGATTCCGCCGAAAGTAAAAGGCGAAGAAGCTCCAAAGTCGTTCCTAAGGGAATGCAGAGCTTACAGCGAAAAGTCAACGCTGATTCCGCCGAAAGTAAAAGGCGAAGAAGCTCCAATGTCGTTCCTAAGGGAATGCAGAGCTGATGTGTGATTGTTTCTAAGGAAATAATGGCTGAGGGTATGGCTTCGGATATGTGTTTGGATATTAATTCGCACATCACATTACATCATAACATTTGCATTCATAAACATTCATTCAGGCATATATAGGATAATCATCATCATGGCATAAGTGGTTGTTTCGGCATAAGAGAAGAACTTCTTCGCGTACAAAAAAAAGAAAGGTTTCAGCAAAAAAGAAGAAGCGGTCTTTTATGCTTCGTTGTGTACAAAAAAGAAAGGTTTCAGCAAAAAAGAAGAAGCGGTCTTTTATGCTTCGTTGTGTACAAAAAAGAAAGGTTTCGGCAAAAAAGAAGAAGCGGTCTTTTATGCTTCGTTGTGTACGAAAAGAAGGGAAGGTGTTTTTTCGCCTTCGGCTCAAAATACTAATTTCGTCCACATCAAAGCGCCTCAATGGAAGGGTAAGGATATATTACAAGGTATGAACAAAGTTCATTAAGAACAGTTTAGCTGTATTTACAAAAGTTATTACAAAAGTCTCTTGAGTTTTTTACAGTCTACTCCTACTGATCTTCACCGGGCTTCAGCTTCGGCGGCATATTCTTTAAGTATCAGTTTCAGCTTCGTCATCCTACATGAATCAAGGTATTGTGAGTAAAAATCAAGTTTGAAGGAGAAGGTAAGCACAAGGTATGATTTCTTACTGGTTCAAGATGACTTCGAGCTTCGTCTCCAGCCTTTTCTCGCCCGCCTTTTGTCCATATCATTTTTATAAATCTGTTTGAAATGCTTCGGGCGAGGTCAGGAATATCGTCTAGAATTGATGGAGATAAAGTGAAATTAGGCCTATTGACAATTTTTCCATGATCACAGCCAGCTTTTAGGAAGGCAGCAGCAGTGCCCCGAGAAGCTACCCAGGCACAGAAGTCACCGTGCCCGGCTATAACTTCGTCAAGCTCATCAATTTCACCTTCAATATGTTCGAAGGACTTTAGTAAATCTTCAGCTGACGGGGTAAATTTCTCGCTGCTAGCTCCAACTGAGTGGAAGACTTTTCTCAGTCGTTCAATACATTTGTTGCTAAATCCCAAACATTTATCTTGGAGGCTCGCCAATAATTTTTTCAAAACTGAATTTTCTTGGACTTCGGCTTCAAGCTTCGCATTTAGTTCTTGTTTTTCTTGTTCAAACTGTTCAGATTGGCAGAGAAGCTTCGTATTCAATTCCGCTATTTTAGCTTCGGCTTCTGCCAATAAGCCTTCATTTGCCTGAAGCTCAAAGTTCTTTTTTTCAATAGCAGCTAATTGTTCTTTTATTTTGCTCTCTAAATTTTCAATTATAACCTCGTGCTTTTTGTCTTCCAGATCTTGCTGCATTTTCAAAGCCTTGCTCAGCAGCATACTCTGCACGTAAACAACCTTCGTTAAGACAGGTCTACATTATTGAAAATAATAAAAGTCAGAGAAAAGTTGCTTACCTTGAAATTGGAATAAAATAAACTACCAACGATATGTTGTCGTCGGTAGCGGCTGATATCTGTTTCCAGCTTCGGAAAACCGATACTCTTTGATAGAGTACCGATGACCTTAGCTCCAGTTTGATCCCGGATGCAGTCCAATTTCTCATCGTCAATACCTCCGAAAAGAAGAGCTCCTGGCTTATATCCGCAAGATTTGGCATATTCTTTAAGCTCTTCTATTTCGGCCTTCGACAGTTCTTGCCCAACTAAATTTTGAAATATGAAGGCTTCGTCCTCCGAAGTATCTTCGGCTATTTCCTTTCCCTTCCCAGGCACTGTGGCCATGGTTTCTTCGGCAGCAGTGGTAGCTTCTTCTGCGGCCATGTCTAGCAGTATTTTGTCGATGTCTTCAATTGTAGTTTCCAAGTTCAAATCTTCGACCGAAGCGGCTTCGGTAGCCGCGACCTCCGAAGGTGCGACTTCGACATTTGTTGTGCCCTCAACCGCTGGCGCTTTCCGAGTTGAAGCCCTCGGTGGCGTCTTGTCAATGACTTCGGTCACTGCAATAATTCTTTGTCTCTTTGTTTTGGTTATCTTCTTCGTTTTTTCGGGCTCCTCCACCTTTCGAAAAAGCTTCGTCAGTTGAGGCCCTAATGGACTTAGCTTCGCGGGCAGGGGTTCAGTCATTACCTTTAAGATTTCCTCCACGTCGGTGGTAGAGGGTGATGCAGAAGTCCCCTCTTCGTCAGATACTTTTCGCTTCGGAGATGATATTTTCTTCTTCGGAACATTCTTCTTTTTTGGTGGTTCTTCCTCATCTTCATTTAAAGCTTCGGCTCCCCTTTTCCTTTTTTGGCCCCCGGCACCTTTGCTCAGATTTTCATAATCAGGGTACTCAAAACCCAGGGCGTCCAGCACTCGATTCAGCCTTCGCTTCGGACGGGTGCCGAAGGCCGCAGTCATCAATTGATCTTCTTTTTTCGAGTAATTCCCAAGAATTTCATTGCACATTACTTCAACTGTGTCCAGCCACTCTTGGCAAGGTTTTTTAAAGTATTTCTTGAACTTGAAATGGTAAGGAAGCCGGACAAGTTCCCCTTCTTTCTTCTCCCCTTCCAGCTTCGGCATTTTCCATTCTTTTAAAGTAGAGAAAACCCTGAAGGCCAAGAACTCTTGAACCAGGTCCCTAGTACTAATATGCTCTGAAATAATTTTAAACTCACCCAGTGCAGCCCAGGTGGGACCTTCTAATGTCATGTGGCATCGCGGTCTTGTTTCTCCAAAGATCAATTCAAGTGGGCTTTGTACCAACTTCTCTTTGTCTTCGTCAACCTTCACATAAAACCACTCTGACTTCCAGCCTGCCGGCCATTTGCTTCGGTAGCTAATAACAGGAAACTTTGTGGTTTTCCGATAGGCAAAATTGTAGCAACCAAAGTTATCATGTAATCCATCTTTTCTAGCCTTCGTCTGGTAATGCAGCTCATGAACTCGACAAAAGCTGTCGGCAAACGGCTCCACCGCCTGGCTTCGGAGGGCCCAGATATAAACACTAAGCCTAACGATAGCGTTAGGAGTCAACTGATGAAAGTAGATACCAAACTTCTTCAATACATCTGCAATAATCCCATGAAGGGGGAATCTCAACCCAGCTTTTAGAAAGCTCTTGAAAATGACTATTTCATTCTTCTCTGGCTTCGGGGTAGTTTCTTCTCCCCCGAAGCGAAGTAGCTTCTTCTGACTTTCACTGAAATAACCTGACTTTACCATCTTGGAGAGATCAGCCTTCGAAACGGTCGACTTTCCGAAGTCCAAGTGGCTGGGCTTACTTGGCATGGCAATGCGATAATCATCTTCGGGATCAGTTTCTTCAATGATCTCATCTTCTGCAGTTGCTTGTTCTGCTTCAACAGTGGGGATTTCCTCCGAAGTTACCAGTCCGGATCGTTGCATTGCTTCGGAGATGGGAATAGTCTCCGAACCTTCAGCTTCGTCTCCTTCACGCTCAACCCTGGCGGTAGATCGCACTCTGACCATTTAATTCTGAGTTTGTGGAAATTGAATACTTTTTTCTCCCGAAGCTTTTTCCTTCTGACGAAGCAGACTTCGAATTGGACCTTCGTTCGATTCTGGGAGTCAAGCTTCGACTATGGTTAAAAATTTTGGCAGCAAAACAGTGCAAATAGCAATGAATGCTGTGGTAACTTCACACCTACTCGTCTGTTTATATAGTGCTGCAGGTAAGAAGGCGAAACGCCAGGATTTTTACACCAGGCGGACAGTCAATTGCACTCGCTGCGCGGTGGACCGCAGAGACCAAACAGTAACTCTGCAAGGTGGGCCTGACACGCGCTCGAAAACTGAATCGTTTCTCGACAACGAGCTCAGGGAAGGTGTTTTTTGGACCTTCGGCTTCCCGAAGCTTAAGAGGATTTTTTCACGGATCAAGCTCGTTACGAAAAACGATCTAGCACCGCGAAAGGGGCTACTGTTGGGGCCATGCTTCGTTGCGCCGAAGGTCTTGTAGGAAGAAGCAGCTTCGGCTGAAGTTGTCCCCAGGAGATGACCGAAGGTTCCTCTTCATGAAGCTTCGGTATTACAAACCGACTTAGAGATAGAATGACCTTTTAATCCATAAAGGTCTGAGTCAATGTTGTAAACTTTTATGAGGGGCATAATTGTAATTCTTCACAGGCTGTGTCCTGTGTCTATAAATAGATGAACAGTACCCTCGTACTGTTCACGCTGACTTGTATTCGCTCGTGCGTCACGCTTGTATTTTTGCCTTCCGTCAAATCGAAGGTACAAATGTAATTCAATATTGTTCTTATTCCTCCATAATCATATAATGATGACACTTAATAATGATATATGATTATTCACGTATTCTTTCATGTTTCATGTGCCTTTTCTTTTATCAATATAAATTATGATGATGAAGGTATGTCCTTCATAACCTTCGTCCGAAATCGTTATATCCTAAGGGAAATAACACTTCGAAGGACGAAGGACATTAACCATTAACTTTTCTGTGTTGCCTTGTTCTTAATTCATAGCATTTGAGAACAAGTCCCCAACAAACCCCGGCTTGTAGTTGTGCTTCAAGTTTGTAATTTTCAGATTCCGTCTATTCAACCCCCCCCCCTCTAGGCGACTTTCACCATCGCTTGGCCTTCACCTTCGCCTGGTCACTCGAAGCTCTTTCCTTGCTATCTTCACCCTATCAAGCCATTCTTGAGTCACATCATATTCAGCATCCATTGAGAGAACCATTTCTTCAATATTGTGAACCTTACTTGAATGTCTTCTAGATATAAATGCTAAGATCAATCAAGCTCTACTATGATTCTCATAGAAGCATATATAGACTAATAGTAATATGGTCAAGCCAATTCATGATTCCTCATATCTTATTCACTTTGGCTTGACCAATCCTCTTAATCACTTCAACCTCTATTCTAATCATATGTATGTAGTGATTTCTCTAGTCTTGTCCATATATGTATATTCAAACCAATACAGAGACATATTATATCCATTTGCATTGTCTCGTTGGTTATTTGACCTTGTGTTGAATCTTTGTTCACTTATCATTATACACTATTCAGGTTTATTTTTATCATACTGAATTTCCTGTTCAACACTTAGCAAACTTGTTAGACCTTTAAATGTGGTGTTATCCAAATCACCAAAACTCACAAAAGGGATGAATGCACTTTCAGATGTCAAGAATATGCGATGAAAGGAAATGGATTAGCATGCATGAAAACAAAAATATGATTTAAATGCTTTATTTCGTCCATAAATATAGGATATGCACAACAGCTATGCAGCTAGACTCGTTAGAACCAGTTTATGACATATATTGATACTAATTATGTTACACGATTTAAGTATTTATGCAATGTGGTACACTGTGTAAAAATTTGTTTCCTGCTGCATGCGCACAAATTTAGGATGACAAGAATATGCGTCGAAAGGAAATGGATTGACATGCAAGAAAACAAAAAATCCGATTTAAATGCTTTAATTCCTCCATAAACATAGGATCTCTCCAACAACTATGCATCTAGACTAGTTAGAACTAGTTTATGATATAAGCCACACGGTGAAGTTATTTATGCACCGTGGTACGCTGCGTAAAAATCTGACATATGGCTTGAATTAATAGTCCCCGTGTCCATGCAGGCAACATAAATCAAAAGAAATTTGATTAGGAGAGTTGATGATTAGGGATTTAATTATGTGAGTTGATTAGAGAATTTAACTTTTTTGTCAGTAATGGACACCATAAATCAAGGGATTGCATACACAAGATTTTATGGAACCGTGGCAAATGACCTTATTTCTTAGAGCGATTACATTTTTCTAAATTTCTATTCCGTTGCATAATTGTGTGTGTCATAAATATTTTATACATATGGCGTAAAATGGTAGGAACCCAATATACACTGGATTAGGTAAGGATATAATGCATAAAATCAACAAATGTTTACATAAAATATGAATAGAAATTTCATAAACATAAGAGGACCCATAAACTGACAATGTATCGTAAAAATTTATTGATGTTGGCATTTATATGTATACAAAGTAACATAAAAATATATACTCGATTGTATGTCATCCCTCCACTAGGCGCACACATACAGTCGCGTCCCCACCAAGCGTATGCATGAGATCCTATTTTTATGGCAGATCCAAAAAAATATGACAACCACCAGACGCATGCATTCAGTTACTACTTTTTTGCAGATCCAAAAATTATGGTAGACCGTAGAAGTTTCCATTGCATGCGTGTAAATTTTTAATGACATTTTCGTTCCCATTCTATACACATAAAAATTGGATGACATGAATCGCACAAAAATATAAATCCTTATAGAAAATTACATAAATATTTACACAACGCATCATAATTGACAAAAAAAAGTCCTAATATATGCCCAACCAATAGCCCCATGCATAAACAATGATTGGAGCAGGCCGTCGCCGCGCGAGCGTCTCCGGGGAGCCGATGCCACACGCGCGCCTCTAGGATCCGCAGTCGTCGCTCGTGCCAAGGAGAGGCTGCCACCGCATCTTGCGCCTAGGGGAGGTCGTTGCCGTCGCCACTCCCGCCTCGGATGGCGTGATCATCGCGCGCCTTAGGGGGGCTGCCGCCGCTGCGCTCCCTCAGGGGACAATCACTGTGCTCGCGCCTCGGGGAGTACGCCGCCGCTGTGCGTGCCTCAGCGGGGTGGAGGCGCCGTCTCTCGTGCATCGGGGTGGGGGCACCACCATCGGTGACGCTAAAAAATAAACCCTATCTGCTTGGGCTCTTTTTATAGATGCCCCGGATCTGGTGCAGTTGAACGGGATGCAACGTTGAACCAACACTTCTCTGGTTATTTAAATAACATCATTATTCTGTTTATTTTTAAAATAAAATCTTTTAATACAACAATATATAAGCATCGATTGTTAAATAAACATATGATTACAGAAATAGCTCATAAAGCTGGATAGTCGACGCCCTTGATCACCACAACGACGTAGCAGCATAGGCCCGGCGGCTGACGCCCTGGCCACTCTCTCATTATCTGTGTACTATACTAGTAGCTATGTAGGTTGTAGGCAATATGAAACAACCAACAGAAATGTATCAGACAGGTAGACGTGTTAGGATCCTATGAAGTTTTATTCTTTGTCACAGTGCTCGACTATTCTGCTTCCACACAACAACAGGGTAGAGACGAAGATAGGTGCTACATATTAATAGACGTGTGGTAGAAGATTATAAAACTAGAATATATTTGCTAACTTTGATACCCTCAATTTTTGAGGCCGTGTTGGCACATGCATAGGCCCGAGCCTCAAGATGAATGAGTTTTATGAGAATGAAACCATATCAACTCGTTTTTAAGGTCTTCGAAATCATGTGAAACCTCCATTGTAAGTGATTTATTCCATTTTTGCATATTTTACTAACTTTTATTAGTCATTTAGTTGCATCATTTAATTACTATGTTAATCCATAAAATAGTGAAGTGAAATTTCACATGCTATTCCCAGTGGAAATTTCATTTGAGTTCCATCTTCATCAAATTTCCTGTCACATAAGCAAGTACGATGACATGACAATAATTTAACAAGAAGAAAGATAGAGGAGGGTTTCATGAGAGGTAATAGAGTCTCAAGATACACAGTTTCATAAGCCCTAAACCCTAAAAAAACTGATGTCATTTTTTAGAACCGTGCAATGAAATGAAACCCTGCGCGCTGAGAATAACATTGTTTCACTCTTAGTCTCATAGCACTTTTAAGATGTAAAAGTGTTGGAAAGATAGTTACGAAATTTTCATTGGCAATAGCCTCCCTCTTCCTCTGCAGCACTGTAGGGCCGTGGATGCGTAATAAACATTGCCGAACTCAATAGGCACCATGAAGAGTAACTTCCATTGAAACTTTAAAACAGAGCTGTTGAGTTGTTCTGTCTGCTAGACTGGGAGACAGTGATTGCGGCAAGGGGGGAGGAGAAACGTCCGGACGGAATTCTCGTTCATCCAGAAAACAGGCGGCAACGGCGAGCAAGATGAATCGTCTCAAGCACTTGGCTCCATCGTCCGTCCGTCCCACCAGGCCGTCAAACCATCTGCATCCACGCGGACTTGCGGTCGACGCGAGGCCACTCCAGGCAGGAGACCAGCCACCGTTCTTCCTCCTCCTCCTCCTCCTCCTCCTCCTCCGCGTCGCGCGCCGCCGCCGGCCCGAACGCCCAGTTCTCCGGTCGCCGTTCACGCGCCGCCGCATCCCGTTCCCGTCCCTCGTCCGCGCCCGTGAGTTCCTCGTCATCGGCACTGATGACAATGGCTCGCAGGAACAGGAGGAGGGAAGCCATCGTCCAGTGGACCGATCGATGGGATGGGACGGAATGGAATGTACTGCTCAGAACGCAGGTGGATGGAGATGGCAGTGCTCGCAGCTGCCCAAGCATCAGCAGTCGTAGTAAACGGCTTCATATAGTAGTGGCCTACGAGTGATCTGACAGCGCACGGACCTATCTTTCCTTTTTTTTTAATACTGGTTTCAGGTGGATCTGCATTTCTTGCAAGAAATTTTGGCATGTGTTCGTGCAGCTGTGCAAGGCTGCCTTCTCCGGTCCATCAGGTGCATCACACAAAGGCCATGGTCAGCGTCCGGCTGTCCGCTGGGCTGTAGGTGAGCTGAGCCGGTTGGGGGTGTGGTTGGTGCTGGGCAGTGATGTCGTGAAGATCTCTTCGTTTCTGCATGTGTGTGCTCTTGCAGTGTGTGCGTTACCTGACTGAATTAGTTTTTGTGAAGCTCACTTAGCTAGCTGAATTTCATGTGGGTGAGCTCGGTAGATTCGTGCACTGCATTGGCCAGTGGAGTGTACGTCTTCACTAGTGACCTCCTGGTCATACCAACTGCTGCACCGGCGTGTTTGGAACTCTTTCCACAACATGTTAACAACACAGCAGCAGCAGTGGGGGAGCGGAAGGGAGAAGAGAATTGGAGAAAGGCAGCAAGGAGTTGGGGAAAGAGCACGGACTTCACGCTGTTCATAGCTTGGACTTAGACTATCCGCAACAGTTTCTCTAAATTTCGCCTTTCTATATTCCACTTTTGTCCTTTACTACGGGGTCTATTCTGGATAGAAACAGGAGATGGTCTATTCTGTCCTTTATTACCGGGTCTTGTTTTTAGCCGAATTGAATCGAATTTTATAAATCCGAGATTAGCCCAACAATACATTAGTGCGTTAGCTAAAACCCCATATTCTTACGTGACAAATTATAGCACAAGAAACCATTATATCCACCGACTCTCCTCAATGACGAAACATCGATCGTAGCTCTAGTAAGCAAACAATGAAGTATTGCCTCTCTATATCTATGTTTCATGTTGTGGCCATGCCAATCATTCACTAGTTAGTCATCAATAATTATAAGTTTTCGCTCAATAATTATAAGTTTTCACTTAATATTCACATCCCCGTTCTTTTCCATGCACTTGTTTATCCCCTCCCGTTTCTATTCGAGACTATTCCAGATTTGGTCTCATTTCCGGCGACAAAATGCGGAAACAAAAATGGTAGAGGTTTTCTCGTCCATTTCCATCCGTTTTTATCCATATTCACAGGAAACACATGCCATGAGTCACGATACAAAATAAACGAAGCGCAACATGTAATCTCTGCAGTAGGGAGAAGCTGCTTCCCACAGAATTGAGAAATAATCGAAGTGTTTGGGTGGGACTATCGTTTATTTCCAGCTATAATCCGTTTATAAGCGGGTCCAAACAGGACCAATGCAATGATGCAATCTCCTCGAACACTTTCTAAAATACTATTTCACTCACATGAAACAGTTTTTCTTCTAAAATTCGATTTTCACTCAGCAAGGATTTACAATACAACCTCCATCCACCAATCAAACATTCCGATGTATATGGGACAGTGCAGTGCCTGTTGAGATTGACACAAAACAGTACCAATCCGAAGGCACTGGCCTAGTCACCACTACAGTAACGAGTGGTGGAGAGGGGCAACCAGATGGTGCTTGGCAAGTTCTGACCAAATTTCACGAAATAGCTGACTGTAGAGGATATGTCAAGTTCTGACCAAATTTCACGAAATAGCTGACTGTTCCACATGTTCTAACTTTCATATCGTGTGCCAAACCTTCCAAAACAATGGGATGATGCAAACAACCATTCGGATAGACCCAGCATAGCGATATACCAGGTTTGAAAAAAAAAATACTAGGTTCACAGAAACGCCAACTCAGGGAGATTTTTTCCAAGCAGATAAAACAGTCATACAGGTCAATGTTTTTTTATAGCATTTCAGTTTAGTTCATTGGAAAGCAGCTTGTTACGATGCCTGAAACAGCTCCTCAGTCCGTTGCGGTTGTAGACGCTGCAAAGAAAGTAATTGGGAGACAGTTCTGCCTATATATGAATGCTTACCTCCTCAAGCTACATAACAGCAATGGGTGATAAGTAGGTCTAAGCGCACCATTGACACTGATTCCTCACAAAATCGCCCTGAAAATTTGGAACCTCTTTTAGGACTCAAAAGAGGAAGGGAACATTTGGTCAACATTTTCTAATAAGACGGAGGCTTCCCAAGCCTGTAGCTATTGACAGTCACAGCTCTTTAATTAGCTTACCTAGCAGGACACCAATTGCTCAAACAACGAAATGATTATCTCTAGCTACATTAGAACTGCAGGGCTTAACATCAAAAATCTGAAATGGGTAATTAACTAAATAACTCACCACTATTCACAGCTAATATCGCCTATAGGCCCTCCCAAGATCATCATGCCTCTCATGTTGAAACTCACCATATGCTGCATGAGCCTTTGGGGCTGAATAGCTATCAGAAGCATACGGATATGTGCTCTTCGAATCCATTGGTTGATGTGTAGCTGAAATATGTGCCGTTCTCTGCTCAAAACCTAGATATCCGGTTTGTATGTATGAAGGCTGTGCTTGTTGTTGACTTTTAAAGGTGTCAAGAAATTCTTCCCACTTCTTTGCATGCACATTCCTCAAGGTAATCACTCTCTCCATGTAATTTTCTCTAATCACTCTCAGCGACTGCAACACAAAGGACATTGACATATCAACAAATGATAACAACAAATACACTAGTGGAACTTTTTGCTACAGAGAGCCCATTACAAAACATGAATTGAGCAAACAAAATAAATAGCACAAACTTGACTTCAGTGAAAATAGTTATTTGACCTAGCCCTTATACAACAAAAAGTAGAGTAAATTCCACAAACCTACCACTATTTTGGTCTAATTATCACTAAACATCTTGTGGAGTGACATAGCACTTAAAATACACCCATTTAGACCTTATCATGGGTGGCAAGCACAACAAACCTGACCAGAACAACAAAAGCGACAAACCTGACCTGAACTGTGCCTCTGATGACACCGATTTCCAGCCAGATATGATTGCAAGGTGAGAGCTCGAGCTCCGATATTTGACCAGGAACTCGATTAAAATCTGAAAAATACTCGACTGACCCATCTCTTTTTTTTTTCTCGAAAGCGCAGGAGAGCTGCGCATCATTATATTAAGAAAGGAAAGGTCCAAAATGGACCGAATTACAACACCAAGACCAAGCCCTCAAGCCTCCCCCACAAGGGGAAGCCTGACGGGCCCTACTAGACCCTATTTAAAGCGACAATAATTCCCAAACTGTCTAAATGCTTCGCTCCCGCCTTACTCCAACTAATCAACTCATCTAGAAACAACCTCTTTGTCAAATTAATGGAAGGGCTCACTCCATCAAAAACAGCCCTATTACGAGAGAGCCACAAGCACCAAGCTCCAAGGATAATGACACTATTGAAACCCCTCCTCTTGCACCTATGGACTCTTTTAGCGACCCTCTCCCACCACGCAACAAAGGACTGTTCAGCAGCAATAGGAGTGAAGTTACCAAACCCGATGGACGACAAAATGAGATGCCAAAAATCCCTAGAAAAACTGCAGCTGCAAAGGATATGCTGGATAGTTTCCTGCTCCTGATCACATAGGGGGCAACTCGCCGGGTAATGTAACCCTCTCCTCTGAAGTCTGTCTGCAGTCCAACATTTATTCCTTATAGCCAGCCAAAGAAAAAATTTGCATTTAGGGGGGGCCCAAGTCTTCCACAATCGTTTCCAAGGCTCAAATAAAATGGACCCCAGGAAGAAGGCATTATAGCAAGATTTTGAGGAAAACTGCCCAGAAGTCGTGTGCCTCCAAACAAGCCTGTCCGCCTCTTGTGAAAGAGTCACCTGTCCAATCTCATCCCATAATTTTAAATACTGCTGCAGCCCAAGCATAGAAAGATGACTCCCAATATCCCTAACCCAACGCCAGCTGTCCAAAGCTTGAGCAACCGTCCGGGTCGAGCTGACTCTACTGTCCACCAAACAGACAACCTCTGGTGCAATATCAAAGATAGCCTTCCCATCCAACCATTTATCAAACCAAAAGAGAGTGCTAGATCCATCTCCGACCACATGAAAGACCGAAAGATTGAAAAACTGCCTCACTTGCTGCTGTATAGGAAGATTCATTCCCTGCCAAGGTCTGGACGGATCAGTTCTTTGCAGCCATAACCATTTCACCTGTAAAGCCCAACTTTTGAATTGTAAATTAGAAACTCCAAGACCGCCATACTTTAGAGGCCTGGTTACTATCTCCCAAGGAACAAGACAGCTTCCACCATTAACATTCTTCCTTCCTTTCCATAGAAAACCTCTCCTGAGTTTATCAATGGACTTGATCACCCATTTGGGAACACTCATGGCCATAAGGATATAAACTGGAATTGCCGAAAGCACATGCCTCACTAACGCTGTCCTACCAGCCAGACTCAGCAAACGAGCCTTCCAGTTGGGAAGCCAGTCAGCAATCTTATTAACCCACACCATAAAATCCCTTTTCCTCAGTTTTTTATCCGAAATAGGCAGCCCCAAATAGCTGCACGGAAAGGATCCCGAACTGCATTGCAAGATATTGCAGCCAGCCTGACTCTCCAGCCCTCCACATCTAATTGGAATAGCACAACTTTTACGCAGATTTGTTACCAGCCCCGTTGCTTCACCAAAACAATCCAAAATCAATTTAACACAATTCAGATCATCCACCAAAGGTTTAACAAAAAGCACCACATCATCAGCGTAGATCGAGAGCCTATTCTGAATCCCAGCTGCCTCCAATCCTTGTAACAGCCCCCTGCTTTCAGCTGCCCTGAACAGACTATTAAGAACATCCATGACCATCACAAACAGCATAGGAGAAAGGGGATCACCCTGACGAAGGCCTCGCCGATGAGCAATACGAGCACCAGGCGAGCCATTAAGAAGTACTTGCGTAGAAGACGTGAACATTAGGGAGGAAATAAGATTCCGCCAGATTGGACCAAAACCAAGATGGACAAGAATTTCAATAATGAAGGCCCATGACACGGAATCGAAAGCCCTTGAAATATCTAATTTTAAGAATAGGCCCGCAATCTTCCTCTTGTGCAGCGACTTAATAGACTGCTGAACCAGCATGAAATTATCATGAATTGATCTCCCTCTCACAAAAGCGCTTTGGTTGGCTGCCACCAACTCATGAAGATGAGGGCCCAACCTGTTGGCCAGCAGCTTGGTGACCAACTTAGCAAAACTGTGGATGAGACTAATGGGCCTATAATCACTTGCAGTCATAGCATCGGACCTCTTAGGGAGAAGAATAATATAGGCTGAATTCAACAGTCCAAGATTATGAGCATTTCCTTGGTGCAGAAAATTCAGGGCAGCCAGCAAATCTTCCTTAATAATGCTCCAGCAGGTCTTGTAAAACCTCCCTGTAAACCCATCGGGCCCAGGAGCCTTGTCAGAAGGCAGGTCAGCAATCGCATCCCTCACCTCCTTCTCCGAGAAAGGGCTATCCAGTTCACTGAGATCCGCAGCAGGCCTATGACAACCCAATAAATCAATAGTAACAGACCTTGGAAGAACAGTGCCTAGAAGGTTGGTAAAGAAACCGTCCAGAACTCCTTGAATATCCTCATGATTTGTGTACACCCTTCCATCCTCCTCTAGATTTGAAATGAACTTCCTTTTTTTACGGTAGACAGCCTGTCGGTGAAAGAAATGAGTATTGGCATCTCCTTCTTTTAAAAATTGAATTCTGGACCGCAATCGTGCAATAGTTCTTTGCAAGGACGCCAATACCAGACAATGCTGTTTCAGCTGTCCCCAAAGCCAAAGCTCCTCCCTGGATAAGGATCTGATATCTTGCGCCATCTCCAGCCTATGCAAAACCTCACGGGCAAGACCCAACCGGGCATTGACATTCCCCACCTCTTTGTGACCCCAGGACTGCAGGCACTTAGCTAATCTTTTAAACTTCAAAGATATCTTCTCAAATGGACAAAGAATTTGCAGAGGTAGACTCCACGATGCAGCCACCACCTCCAAAAACCCCGGGATTTTTGGCCAAAAACTCTCAAAGTGAAATCTTCTCCTCCCCACGCCCCCCTCTCTAAATCTAAGAGTTAGGGGACAGTGATCCGAGACAGCAGTAGCATTACTGTGAAGAGAACAATCTGGAAAAAAATCCTCCCACTCCGTAGTGCAGAAAACATGATCTAATTTCACAAGAGTAGGCACCTCCCTCTGATTTGACCAAGTGAATCTTCTACCAATCAAAGGAATCTCTTTTAGCTCCACAGAATTGACAAACCCCCTGAAGCGACCCATCAATAGCATATTAATGTTGGAATTATTCTTATCTTCCTCCCGGAGGATCATATTAAAATCCCCACACAAAAACCATGGCCCCACACATTCATCACGAACCGTTCTCAATTCATGGATAAACTCCTGCTTAAAAATATCCTGGTGAGGTCCATACACACCTGTGAACCACCAGGAAGAACCAGACTCATCCTGAAACTGGACTGAGACAGAGAAATTCTTCACAACCGAAGCCACAGAGACAAAAGACCCATCACGCCAAGCAATTAGTACTCCTCCTCTAGTACCCTGGGCGGGACTATACACAAAATTACTGAAACCAGTCCCAAGAATAGACAGCATGTCAAAGTCCGAGATAGCACACAATTTGGTTTCCTGTAGACAAACAATGGAAGGCTTGATATCAAGGACCACAGATTTAACCGAGTCCCTCCTGGCACGATCATTTAGACCCCTCACATTCCAAATAAGGAAACAGCTATTCTCCATTGGAAACAAATCAGATCGCCCCCACCTGAGGGACCTCCCAACCAAACAAAGCTGCCAAAGCAGCCACATGTGCACTCGAAAGCCCAGAATCAAATAACTTTGCATAATTGCAGGCATCATCGAGAGAAATATTCTCCATTTCATCACAAAAACCCAGATGTCTACATACTTGTGCAGCCGCATTGGATCCAAGTTCTGGAGGGAATTTGGCTACCCTCCTACTTCTCCGTGGCCGAAAATCACTTGGCATTACCTTTTTCCTGCTTTTGGTCCTTCGGTGGGGAGGGGGTGGTAACAAGCCATCAGAAGGCTTAGTAACCGCAGACTTGAACTCCCCCAAAGGTGGAACCATTTCCACCACAGATTGCAGTAAAAGGTCTTCCTGTACCACCTGAGCCTGAGATAGTCTTCTTCTAGAATAAACTTTGAACACGGGTGGCTTTGAACTCCATCTATCAGCCCGGGAAGACTGACAAGACTCAAACCTCCGCACCCTGGCAGAGACAACAGCAGGAGAACCAACAGCCACCAATTGGGAGCCCCCGGAACCATGCTGCCCAGCAGTGACTGCCTCCTCCACATTAGCAAAAACACCATCGGACAGCAAATAGGAGAACCCGGAACCATGCCTCCCAGCAGTGACAACCTCCGCCAAGCCGGACATAAGGTCCCCCACCAAAGGAATGTCCAAGCAAGGCCCAGCCGGCGATAAAACAACATGCGAAGACCAGTCTTCATGACAACTGACCCCCAAATCCTCTGCCAGATCCAATGCTAACACTGGAGGGTGATCAGGCGCCTCCAGCTCTGCAACCGAAATTTCCGGGAGAGCCAGGGCATCAACTGATCCCAAATCTGGAGGGTGACCAGGCGCCTCCCGCTCCTCAACCGAAACAATCGGGAGAGCCGGAGCATCAACTGATCCCCCCTCCACCAAATCCAGATGAACAGCCTCAACAGACATGTCATCCACCAGCCCCGAACGACTGCGCTGACCCAGACGCAAATGAATTGGAACCCGAACAGAAGACGCAGGGCGCCCCGACCGCTCCACATGATGTTCATGATCACTATCTTCGTCGACAAAGCCCGAAGGGGGTGGCGCAGGAGGATCCATACCAGAAGCTGAACTTCCATCAGAATGAAGAACCACCACAGAAACAGGGAACACCAACGTGCTAGGAACCCAGCTCCCATCCTCCCCACAGACCATCGGCTCTTCAACAAGGAGATCCACCACCGCCGGCAGCAGCACAGGTGACCAGCACCATACCTTCAGTCTGAGAACAGACATATCATCCTCCTTAACCAAGCCAGGCAAAAAACCATGAATCAAACAGAATGCACCAAGAACAGCCTCAGCCGCCTCAATCCCCCAGAGATGCGCAGGAATTCCACGAAGTTCAACGCCAACGGGCACAAGCGGCTGTCCACCTCCAGAAGCGAAAGCCTGACGAGACCACCTTCGAATATGCAACCTGAGCGGAGGGACATGAAGAGATTGCCCCTCCCCAAGCACCCGATCAGCCACGGCAACCGAGGGGAAGAAGACTAGGAAAGAATTAGGCGCAGCACGACGTATGCGGAGCGACCCTGCTTCAAGGCAAAACCTCAAGGCGATCGCGTCACGCACCTCCACGGCGCAGCCAGAATCCTCCCTGCCTACAACACTGACGATCAGTGCACGACGGAGTTCCTCCTCGGCCCGATCAATTCTTCCACAACGCCTGACAAAGCTCACCGGTTTATCCAGGCTGAAGGCAGGCGGAGGAGGCAACTGCTCCCCAGCGCCCGACTTCCTCTTCCTCTGTCCACGGCGAGTTCTCTTCTTTGCGCCTTCACCAGTCGTTGTAACAGGTCCAGACCCGCCAGCCACAGCCATCTCTCGACCGCAGACAGACTTCTCCGAAGGTCTCATAGCCACAGGTCGCCACACCGAAGTGCGTCCAGGGTTGGGAGGGTCCGTCCGCCGGCGCGGGCACACGCCCACACGGTGCCCCGGCAACCGGCAGAAAAAACACCGCACGCGATTACGGCACACAGCCGCACGGTGCTCAGACGAGAAACAATTGAAGCATCTTCCGCGCAAATCCACCGGGACAGGTCTGGGGAGGGACTTCAAGGTGTTCGAACGCCGACGAACCACCGTCACCCAACCACCAACGTCCCTGGACGCAGCAGGCCTGGGAGAAAACAGAGCCTCCCTATAGGATTTCTTCCCCACGTCACCCTGAACTAGTGACGCAGCAGAGGAGGCACAAGCTCCACCGTCCTCCAGCCAGCGCTGCTCCTTCGATCTTCCGCCGTGCACAACACCAAGGGGATAATCCTCCGACGCCGGGGAGGGAAGTTGAGTGGTCGCCGGTCTTGGAGTAAGAGCCGGCGAGAGGCCAGAGGAAGGAGGACACGGCGCGTAGCGCAGCACCTCCGGACGTCCGCCGCGCTGAACACCAGGGGAGGGGTCCCGCGACGCCGGCGAGGGGAGAGGGGTGGTCGCCGGTCTTGGAAAAGGAGCCGGCGAGGGGCCAGTGGGGGGTGGAAACGAGGCGTCGGGAGGGGGAAGGCCAGAGGGCGGGAGCGGGAGCGTGACCGTCATAACGGCCCCCACTGACCCATCTCTAGCCTAAAGTATTTGGCCTAATTATAAGCTCGGGCTTCAAAGTTTGCAGTGAGTTTTTTCAAATCCAACCTGAAATCAACCCAACCCAGAAAATAAACAGGTCTGTACCTGTAATATGCATCCATGTCAGCAAATGATGCTTGCTAGCCAAGCCGGTCCTATGGAGAAAAGGTACCCAAGCACAATGATGTGGAATATGGCAGAAGCTAACATGGATGTGCAGTAGTGTAATTCAAGTGATCTGCCAGACATTGTTGCATAATCCATCTTGGTTTATTTTTTCCTTCTTAGTTAATTGATTATTTTCTTTCTTAGCTAATTAATAGCCGATTGGTTAGTTTCCTTTTTAGCTAATTGATAGCTGATTAGATAGTTTCCTTTCTTAGCTGATTGATTGATGATTGGTGACGTGATTTATAGATGTGAGCATTTGTAATTGTGTATATAAACATATCAATAGAATACACCTATTGAAACAGTGTAGTTTGGCAGCGTAAAAAAACTCAATGTGTTCTTCCAGTGTTCGTGTTGAGTTTTGTGAGCGTTTGAATGACCCAGGGATCATCTTCTTTGTCTCCGGCAAGACACGCCGACGAGTAGAAGGCTACAAGTGGTATGAAAGCCGCTATCGTTGTTGGGGACATGCTTCCAGTCATGCAGTGCGAACGAACAGCATTGCCACCGCGACGCCGTCAGGAGACAGAGGCTCTAGCATTGGCGATCGCGGCCTAGTGATCCATCGGGTCGTGAGGGAGAGTGGCGGCAATGGGCAGAAGTTGAAGCTGCAGGCGAGAGGAACATCGGCACCACCAACTACATCGACGATTGCGACGCTCTAGAGGCAATCACCCTCAGGGTACCTCTAGAGATGCAAGGGGCGGTCGAGGAACGTCGGCACCACCGACTACATCGACGATTACGACGCTCTAGAGGCCAACACCCTAGGGGTACCTCTAGAGATGCAAGGGGCGGTCGCGAGCAAGGCGACCACCAAGATCACATGGAATGCACTCAAGAAAATGCACCTCAACGTGGACAGAGTGTGCCAAGCAAAGGCGAACATGCTACGGCAAGTTTGCTCGCTTAGGTTCAAGGATGGTGAATCTGTTGACGACTTTGCCTATGCATCACCGACCTGGTCAACCACTTGGAGGTCCTCGATGCAAGGTACTAGGAGTCAGAGATCGTGCAAAAATTACTATAGGTCACTCCACCAAAGTACTCGTGGATTTGATCGCGATCAAAACCCTTATCGATCTCGATACATTGATTTGTGGAGAAGTTTATCAGGAAGCTTAAGGCGACGAAAGAATTGTACAATCTCAGTGGCAACAGCAGTGGCAAAGCCTTAGTTGGCTTGAACATGACTGAGGATGAGTTGGTGGCACGTGTTATATCGTGTCTCCAACTCTCCAGCAATGGAAGCTCAAGTGGCAATAGAACGTTGTCGGGCATGAGCCTTGGGCGTGGTGGCAAGCGCAGCAAAGACAGTGGCAGCTTGAGGCCCACACAAAACACTAGTAGCAGCGAAAAGGGAAGTGGATTGCTGCCAACAAATGTAAGTATTGTTGCAAAACGAACCATTGGGCTCACGAATGTCGCAAGAAGAGGGACAAGTAGGCCCATGCTAGGGAGGAACCCACTGAAGGGGCACTAATGCTAGGCCTTGCCACCATCATGGCCCAAACTGAAGAATAGGTGGGCAAGGGGGCACCGATCCAACTGTCTTTTCCAAATTCATCACCTTCGATGGACACCGCGTCGCTAGGAGCTCGAGATGGACTTACTGTCTAGATCGAAGGCGAAGGCAACACGCGATGGGCATTCACCGAAGAGCCAGAACATGTGGCACTCAGGCTCTAGCGTCCGCTAGCAACACTAGGCCACCCCTCCACGAAGGCAGACCCACCCTGACGCTGGAGATCCACCTCGATGAGAACCAATTCTTCATCCGGCTCGAGGAGAAGGGCGGTGGCGGGAGCACATGCTGAATCCCAGACATCGGCGCAACGAACCACGTGACGAGGGAGCACATATCCTTCTCCAAGCTCAACATATGCGTCTGCATGACCGTTCCATTCGATGACGGCTCTATGGTCGCCATCGAGGGCCACTACACTGTCCTTTTCAAGTGCAAGAGCAACAAGCACCAGGTGTTGGCTGGTGTCTACTTCATCCCTTGGCTGGCATCAAACATCATCAGCCTGGGTCAGCTCAACGATGGCGGCAACAAGGTCCTCATCGAGAATGGCATTCTCAGGATCTTGGACTAGCACCAACGGTTGTTGGTCAAGGTACAACATTCAGTGAGTCACCTCTACGTCCTCGACATCAACATCGCTCAGTCCGTGTGCTTTGTCGCTCAAAGCTCGAAGGTGTCCTAGCACTGGCATGCCAGGTTCAGACATCTCGGGTTCCAGGAGCCCAAACTACCATAGTGCCACATATCCACCACGTCAACTAGGTTTATGGGAGTTGCTTGGCCGGGAAGCAACGACGACGTATGTTCCCTACAACCAACAAGTATTGTGTGCCTCATCTGCTCGACCTGGTGCACACGAACTTGTGTGGTTCGATCACCCCGGAGACACATGGAGGAAAGTTGTTCCTCCTCATCAACGACAAGAGTCGCTTCATGTGGCTCGTGCTACTAGCGTCAAAGGACCAGGCCGCGGCCATCATCCAACTCTAGGGACGAGCCAAGGGGGCGAGATGAAAGATGGGCACGCTCCTCACCGACTGCAGTGGCGAGATCACGACACGCACGTTCAGTGACTACTGCGCCAAGAACGACATCCAGCGTCATATCACCGTGTCATACACGCCCCAGCAAAACATGGTGGTGGAGAGGGGCAACCAGATGGTGCTTGGCATGGCCAAAAGCATGTTGAAGGCCAAGGGGACGTCAGGCTGGTTGTGGGGAGAGGCAGCCACCACCATAGTCACAAGAAACAGGTAAAGTTGTAGCGACCCTCGATCCGGAAACGTCGTCCCGACCCAAGTACGCAGGGTCATTTTCGTTCCTACCATGTAAAAATCTCTCACAGGTAGTGTACCACGTTCCTCGACCCTATCGATCCAGGAACTTGGTGACTATGGTCACCACAGCCTCTTCATACCCAATCGGTCATTGACAAGGTGTTGAAAAAAAGAACATCGTACAAAGCCTGGTATTATATAAAGCCTACGGTTCACTTCCTAACTACTTCTGGGTGTGGCATATGTGAAGGTGGTCAGAAAGCACCAAAGAAGCTGAATGAACGGAGTACACCGATGGTGTTCATCAGATATGAGCCAAGGTCCAAGGCGTACAAGTTCTACAATTCTAACATCGCGTGATCATCTCAAGCGACGTGGTGTTTGAAGGAAAGGTGTGGGAATAAAGTAATGTCAACGGGTCCAACGCAACAGGGGCATAACTGTTCCACGTCGAGTTTTCGACAGTGATGCTCCAGGGCACGAACATCGTCGAACCAGAACAAAAAAACGTGGAAAACAGACAACATGTTTGCTTGGCTTTAATCTGTATCGGCTTCTACTACTTCTACAGTGTTTTGTCTCTATGGATTGCAGTTGCAGCAGTCCGAACAGTTGGCTTTAATCTAAAGCGAACAACCCCAGAGAATCCATGTCAGGAAAAAGCAACATGGTGCCTACATCGGGCTCGTCGGGGCGCACAAGTCGCGCAGCATCAGCACCAGGCTCGCCAAGGATGCCAACATTAGGCGGCACATCTACACCAGCGCTTGATACACATGTAGCGGCAGATGAAGTTTGTGTCACCACATGACACTACTCGATACCTAGACACCGGCCACGATGGTGAGACGCTTCTCCAATTCAGAATGTTGGACAATGTGCTCGGACCGGTGGAAATTCCTAGGTTGGAAGAATGGGAGTTTGTGGTGGATGAGGACTTTCTCCTTACCATCAGCGATGATGAACCAGACACGTTCAAGGAGGCTCGAGGCAATGCCGGTTGTCGCAAGGTAATGATAGAGATGACATTCATCAAGGCGAACAAGACGTCGGCTCTTGTCGACCTTCCTCCAAGCCATCACCCAATTGGCCTAAACTCTAAAGTTGGTGTACAAACTGAAGTGTGATGAGCAGGGCAGCATCGTCAAACACAAGGCCCAATTCGTCGCCAAGGGTACATCCAACAACCGAGGATAGACTACAACAAGGTGTTTGCTTCAGTCGCATGGATGGAATCTGTGCAGATGTTGCTTGTTGTTGCGGCACTGGGGGGTTGGCTTGTGCAACACATGGATATCATGTCAGCGTTCCTGAATGGCGAGCTCAAGGTGTACGTCCAACAGTCGTTAGGCTTTGTCGCTAGGTCCTACGGCTAAAGGCGTTGTATAAACTTTGCCACAAGTCACGGTCACGAAACATAAAGCTGGTCAATGGCCTGTGTGAACTCGACTTCACTAAGTGCGTCAACATGCATGGGATGTACACCAAGTGCATCACGTCAGGTGTGGTGGTAGGGGTCTATGTTGACGACTTGGTCATCACTGGAGCAAGACCGATGGATGTTGATGCACTCAAGGGACAGATGCGTCGTCTATTTCAGATGAGTGACCTTGGTCTCTTGTCCTTCTATTTTAGGCTAGAGATCAAGCACAGGCGCGACCCTCGTCACATTGGGACATTGGGACAAGCAACGTATGCCTGCAAGCTGTTGTAGAAGGCTGGCATGGGGAAATTCTAACTCATCATACATGCCAATGGAGGTCAGACTGGAGTCCTCGACAAAGAGCTCAACACCGAAAGTTCATGCAACGATTATAGAAGTTTGGTGGGGAGTCTATGCTATTTGATTCATACCAGGCTAGACATTATGTTTGTGGTGGGTTTTGTGTGTCGCTTCATGGAGAAACTGCGACAAGAGCATCTAACCATCGTCAAGCCATCTTGCGCTACATTGTTGGCACAATTGACTACGACCTTGTCTAGCCCAAGCATTGCAATAAGTTGGCAGGCTACGCGCTGACTAGATACACAGGCAACGACATAGGGGGAGACATCAATGAGAGGAGAAGCACCAATGACATTATCAGTATATGGCAAATGCGGCTACAGCATGCCAAGCTATGTGGCTCGTGCGATTAGTGGGGGACACCACCGGCACCAAAGCCAAGTTGTCACTGCTGAAGATGGACAATCCACAATTGCACTCATCAAGAATCATGTTCTTCATGATCGAAGTAAACACATTGACATTAAATTCCATTTCACTCGTGAATGTGTGGAGAACGTGAAGATCTACATGGACCATGTGAGTACTCTTACGGTTATTCTGACGAAATCACTTAGGCGCGCACGATTCGCTGAAATTCATGGCAAGATTGGCATCACCAGGCTTAGAAGGAGATTGTTGCATTAATCCAGCTCAGTTTATTTGTTTCCTTCTTAGGGTTTGTTTGGTTGAAAATCTGATTGTAACTATGAGCTGTGAGAAAGCTGTTGCAAGCTGACGATTGTGGGAAAGCTAAAATATGTTTGGTTGAAACAACTATCAATTGTAGATTCTGTAAAAGCATGATATCTTGGTAACATGGATGACAGGAATCTGAAAATTTTGAGATAAAAGGTGATTCCGAATTGAACTAGAGAAATTTGTAGATTTTCATAAATCTATTTTGCTGTTGTAGCCTTTGGTTGAGATTCCAGATTTTTAACAGCAAATCTAGTTCAGAAAGCTGAACCAAACACACCCTTAGTTGATTGATTAGTTTTCATTCTTAGCTAATTGATAGTCGGTTGGATAGTTTCCTTCCCTAACTAATTTATTGTTGATTGGTGCCGTGATTTATGGTTATGAGCCTTGTAATTGTGTGTATAAACTAATAAGCATATCTATAGAATACACCTATTGCAGCGGTGTAGTTTGGCAGTGCCAAAAAAACTCGATGTGTTTTTACAATGTTCATGTTGAGTTTTGTGAGCGTCTCAGACAATGATCCAAGGATCATCTTCGTCGTCTCCGGCAAAGCATGTCGGCTAGTAGATGGCTACATCCTACAGACATGAATCCACTGGCTAGGAGCAGCAGACCTAAAAAGTGGTAATTTTGTGAAGAAACCCCTAAAAGTAACTATGGGCCTATGTAAATGGGTTCTCAAGAAGTTGTAGCTTTCTAACAACTAGACAAAATAGAGTGCATTTCTGAAATTTACTATGCACCTGTTTTGGTTCAGCTTCTGGGCGCCAGAAGCAGAAGCTGGAGCCAAACGGGTAGATACTCGCGCCGCTTCTCCGCGACGCGCTTGCGCACCAAGCCGCCCGACCACGGAACGCTAGAAGCGCCCGTCAGTTGGCTTCGGTTCGAAGCCGCGCCCACTTCGCTAGGGTTCTAGCCCACACGCAACGCTCCTCCGCCGCCGCGAACCCATCGCGCCGCCGCCGGTCCGTCTCCTCCCCGCATCGTGGTAGGTACAGACGACCTCCTCCGCGCTGGTGTGTGTTCTCCTACGCGGCGTCTCATTCTCGTCTTCCCTAGGGTTCGCGCTCCGAGGACGCAGCCTCAACCCCGTCGCGAAGGAACCTCTCCCCCCCGTCGTCGTCGCAGGTACGACCTCTCTCCTCCATCCGGACCCTCTCATTCACCACCGCCGCCGTGGTCGTTCCTTGACCCTTTACTCTCGCTAGGGTTGCCGCACCCACACCGGCGCCGCTGCTCCATCGTGAAGCTTCCTCTGCTCCCCCCGTCGCGTCGTCATCTGCGCAGGTACGGTGTTGCTCAACTCGATCCCGACCCTCGACGCCCCCTCCGGTCGTGTAGCTAGGGTTCGTACTGCCCTGTTTATTCAGTACACGGCCGCCTGATCTGCAGTTAATTCAGTACATCAAAAAGGGTATGGATGGAAGTAGTACCTAATTGTTTCTCCATTGTTGCATGCAGATTTCCTTATCAACTCGGGGTCTTCGTCTTCGGTTTCAATTTCCAGTGCAACCAAGGTATTCTCATACTCAATTTGTTGCGCAGTTTACTGTCAACATGGGCTCAACCAATTACTGTTTAAGGTTTACTAGGGATGGCATTGCTCTGTTGCATCGGTATTATTTGTTCAGGGATTAGTTCTTAGTTTGTTTGTTAGAACCTGTTGGGTCAGGGTTCAGTTCATACTTTGTTCATACTTTTGTTTGTTACTAGTTGTATGTTAGTTGCTTCAACCAACATTTGTCCCTTGTCGGCAATTCATGTCAATACATGGAAGTTAGTAGATTGTCCCCTTGTCTAGTACACTAACCAACCTAAATCCACATCAGATGGATTCAGCAGACTCCATATGAATGGATTCCAGTTAAGAATTGCCTATCTCAGTATCTGTATGATTGTAGCTTGAACCCTACTTTTGTCTATGTACACACAGAAATAATGTGATTACATGGATGTTAGTACATTGTCGTACTGTCTAGTTCACTAACCACCTAAATCCACATCAGATGGATTCAGCAGACTCCATAGCCGACAAGGCAATTGGAAGGATGCAAGAGATTGCGGACAAGATATTTTCCGTAGCTCGTGAAACAATCCGTCCAGGACGCGGGTTGACCTCATTTGAGGCTACCAAATTACGAGTAGCATTGGAGGACATTGCTTGCATGCTTGAGCAAGACTCTCTGGTGTTGTAAGAGAATTTGGACAACGTGAACAACGTAAACAACCCTGGTGACAGCAGCTACGAACCGTCAGCCTTGTCCTCACCACCCCCAGCTGACGAGTACCTTAGTCCGGATTGGGACTTTGCTGAGCACTTTGAAAACTTCTGGGGTCTTGAATATGACTCCGACCAGATGCCATCGTTTAGTGACAATGAAGTTTAAGTTGGATCATGTTAGAGTTAGGTGTTAGTGTTACTGGGATAGATCAGGCTTTTGGTTCATGCGCAGTTCTAAACTGTTCCTTGTGCTTTTGGTTCAGCACTTTAATTTCGTCTGTCCCTATATGTAATTATGGCAAACCTATGTGACTGCTTATGGTACTACTTTTTTATGTTATTATGGTCAATTACCAGTTATAATTGTTGTCGTAGTAACTGCACTTCAATAAGTATTTTGAATCGTGTATACTTTTTCGCACTAGATGGACAAGTCTGGTAAAGTGATTGCTAAGTGGGATAGTAGAGCAACAAAAATTTACACAGAAATATGTGTAGAAGAGGTCAATGCACGGAACAGGCCACAACATTTCCTAAACGCCGAAGGGTATGCTAACCTGATTAGAAAGTTTAAGGAACGCACTGGTCCCACTTACACAAGGGATCAAATGAAGAATAGGTGGGATTCGTTGAAGAGAATGTTCACCCAGTGGAAAACTCTTAATGAAAGGGCTACAGGTCTTGGTCGAGACCCTCATACTGGTTCAATCAGTGCGCCAGATGAGTGGTGGGCCAAGCAAAATGAAGTAAGTAGATCTTTTTTTGTAGACTAACAATAGTATTGGCCATCTCAAACTAGGAACTACCATGTTGGTGCAGGCAATGCCAGGTTGTATTATGTTCAAAACAGCCCCCCTAGAGAATGAGGACGAGCTAAAGGTTATGTTTGGACCCATTGTCTGCACAAATGAAAGAACCCTTATTCCTGGCGTCGAGGATGCTAATTCATCATCTGATGATCATTTGGAAGCCACTTTAGGTGGGGGTGAAAACAGCACACCTAACACATGCACAAATGCGACTGGCAAGCGTAAGATGCGGCATGATTCACCTAAACCAAAGAAGAAAAAAGATTCGAGGGAAGAGTACATGAAACGACTAGTGGAGGCTTTTGAGTCGCGTTCAATGACCACTAACAAGTCCATTACCTCTGCTGACACTGACCCAGTTCGAGTTGAGCTTAAGGCGCAGTTGCAACAAGTTATCGATGATGGATCACCAGAAGGCAGCGAACTACATTTGTTTGCCACTCATCTGTTGATTGAGAAAAAGTATAGAGATGTATTTGCAACACTGAAGACAAAAGAAGGAAGGATCACTTGGCTTCGCAATGCTTACGAGATAGATCTCAAAAAGTCCACTTAGATGTTGGTCGTCCGACAACAGAGGCTTATGTTCAGTATTATGTTAGTTCTGTCTGTTTTATGAGTCTTGTCGTTTCACTGTTATGAGGATTGTCGTCTTAGAACATAAACTTGTCGTACGCATCATTTTCCCTTTCAAACAATTTTCCAAATATTCGAGTTTAACTTGTATTTCAATAATCAGAGTTGTCAGATTGTGAACAATGTGAATCTGTGAACTTTCTGTCTACTTTGATACATGAATATGTGGCTTGTAAACTGTGGTTGTACATTAATATGTGGCTTATAAACTGTGGTTACATATGAATATGTGGTTGTTGTTTGTGTGCATGCAGATGTGTGACCCTGCTGCACACACATATGATCATGAAATGGATGACACCCTGGTTTCAAAGGCGTCGCCTAGGCGTCGCCTAGGCGTCCAGGCGGCCAAAAAGTCTAGGCGTCCCCATCGCCTAGCCAAGAGTTGGCAAGAGGGGAGGGGGAAGAAGCCTAGCAGAGACTTTGGGGAGCGGGATCCGCGGCGCAGAACTCGGGGCGGCGCAGAGGTCGGGGGAGCGGCGGCGCAGAGAGCTCGGGGGAGCGGCGGCGCAGAGAGCTCGAGGGAGCGGCGGCGCAGAGAGCTCTGGGGAGCGGCGGTGCTGAGACTCGGGGGAGCGCCGCCGAGCTTGGGGGAGAAGGAGCAGCGATGCATGGTTGTGGACGAGCGGCGACAGTGAGATGGGAGCAACCCTAACCGTAGGATAAATGGGCTGCCTGCCTGGTGGGCTGGGCCATCTCTTCTACCCCTTCCTTCTTTTTTTCTTTCTCCCTTTTTCTTTTTCTTCCTCATATATATTGTTGTTCTGTCTTTTCTTTAATTGGTAAGGCGTCGCCTTGCTCGCCTTAGTAAGCGCCTAGGCGTCGCCTAGGCGTCCAGGCGGTGGCCCAACGCCTTGTCTCGCCTTACCGCCTTAAGAACTATGGATGACACAGATGCAGAATTGCTTGTTGCTATATATGCTGTAGACATTTGGGGCAGGACTTTCAGTCAGGTTCCTAGAAGAACATTGGTTGAAACTGGTATTCAATGGGTGGAGAGAACGTTGGAGAATAGTAACGACTACTTCGATATGTTTCGCATGCGACGAACTGTTTTTAGACTATTGCATGACACGTTGGTGGACAATTATGGTCTGCTTACAAGTAGGGGTGTCAGTACTATGGAAGCTCTTGGCATTTTCTTGTGGGCATGTGGGGGTCCACAATCATTTAGGCAGATAAGGAATAAGTTTGGTCACTCCTTGGAAACAATTAGTCGCAAGTATAGTGAAGTCCTTAATGCACTGTATAAGATGTCATCTGACATAATCAAGCCCAAAGACCCAAATTTCATCGAGATTCATCCTCGTTCGCGAGAGGCGAGATTTTGGCCACACTTCAAGGATTGTATAGGAGCAATTGATGGTAGTCACTTTCCAGCGTCAGTCCCGGCCTCGGAGCAAGCCAAATATATTGGGCGGCACGGTTACGCATCGCAGAATGTAATGGTCGTTTGTGACTTCGATATGAGGTTCACATTTGTTGTCACAGGATGGCCAGGATCCGTACATGACACTAGAGTATTACAAGATACTTTGATAACTTATGCGGACAGGTTCCCCCATCCACCGGAAGGTATATAAATATGTTGTACTTTTTGGTCATATGGTATTATTTTATGTCTTAAGTATTTAACTTTTGTATTTCATGTTTGTGCAGGTAAATACTATCTTGTCGATTCAGGCTATCCAAATAGAAAGGGCTACCTTGCACCTTATAAGGGTCAGAAGTACCACATTTCTGAATGGCAAAATGCGAGGCAACCTATTGGGAGCAAAGAAGTATTCAACTATGCACACTCTTCGCTACGCAATGTTATAGAGCGATCGTTTGGGGTGCTTAAAATGAAGTGGAGAGTTCTATTAAGTCTCCCTTCTTTTCGCTTACCAAACAATCCAAGATAATTATTGCATGTATGATATTGCATAACTTCATTAGAGATAGTGCTCTACACGATAGAGACTTTGATGAACTAGGACCTAATAGCCTCAGTCATGATGTACCTGTAGGTGAGAGTAGTAGTAGCACATCTGATGAGTTAGACATGAGTGCTTTTCGAGATGCAATTGCTAATGCATTAGTGTCGTAGTTAACTATGTCAATGTAACGGTACTTATGATGTAATCAACTCCACTAATTATTGTGTAATGACCTTTTGTTGGTTCAGGGTTTAAGTTTATCGTTTGTTCGACCAGAATCTGCAATATGAGAATCTGTTTATCCAAACACGTAGATTCTAACGAACAGCTTTTCTGCACAGCTGGCGAACCAAACACCTAAATTCTAACCACCAGCTTTTCCCAACAGCCAGCTTTTCCCCACAGCCAGCTTTTCAGAAAAGCTATTCAGAAAAAAGCCGAACCAAACACGCCCTATAAGTAAAACACTTTTTTCTACAATCAGAAGTTTACTATGACTAGGACCCAAAATTAAGTTGCTCCAGTCTTGAGCAGCCCACCACATTTCAATCAAATAAGTAGATGAAATTGTTATACAGATAAAAGAACCAATAAATTAATAGTGCACCTTGGCATCAGGTAAAAATCAGTTCATTATCAATGCCACGTTCATGCATATAAGCTAGAGATAGCAATTCATATTAGGACAACAAATACTAAGTAGATTTTTTTCCAAATCTAAATTTCAGCTGAAAAAATTAGTGATTCAATTGTATCTGTAGTTACTCCCAAAGTCTATTAAAAGTAGACATGGAAAATAATACAAGACAGCAAGATTCTTCAGCCACTTAGTACTCTATTGTATGTTTCAGATCAAATTAGCAGACCCCAAATATTTTGACCTAAAATAGAACACCCCAAGCCGTTTGTTTTATGTTCTGGTGAGGTCAATGTTGCAATATTATTTCTTTTATCATACTTCAAGTACTATAGTCATACAATGATCTAATGCGTCCAAACCCTTTTTCTTGGGGGTGTTAAAAAACTTTGCAGCTGCTTTTTGGTCATGGAAAAAACATAAAAGATAACAGGGGTAACAATTAGACACCACCAGTGAGCATCACATAGTAAAATATGGATATAGAAACGAAGTTACAGTCATGGTAGGTAACAAAATAACCTTTACCTCTCGATGCCTATAGTTCTCTTCATCCTCCTCTTGGTCACGAGCTCTAGCTAATTGTGTAGCTTCTTTTTTAAACTCCATCTCAAGTTCTTCCAAGGTCTGTTGGTGGGATGGCATGTCAAACCTAAGACTTGAACTGGCATCTGCTCCATGCCTCTCAATTCCCCAGTCATTGGGCACTCGTGATGCAGCAAATTGGTTATTCTCGCCATGTGTTCTAGGTAATTCATCAAGACAAGAGGTATGGCGTGGAGATTTTGATTGGGCTGGATGGCCTTTTGCTCCAAAGTTGGCATGAGCTTCAGCAAAAGGAAGAAGATGCAACATATTGCATTTTAGTTCCAGATAGCTAAAATTGTTTCAGACCTAAGTAGATTTTATTGCATAGTGAAAGGAGGATTAATGCCAGATGCAATACAAAAATTGCAGGCCATCCAACTTATACAGCATGATGTGTTCAAAACATCCTTTCTGACCAATTAAAAGACGGAAACACTTCATATTCGGGCACATATTCGAGACAGTCTTGTTTGAGCAATGATCAAGGAGAAACGCTTCGTCACATAAAGCTTGAACTTACCTTGAGCTGCAAAAGGACCAAACAAGTAATACTCTAGCACAGCAATAACCAACAGAAAAGGGACCAGAGATATTTTCTTTTAGCTCAAATTGTCATTTTCTTCTGCCTCCTAATGCTCATACAATAGATGATTATACCAGTGTGCCTGAGCGCCCTACCTTGTGGAGATCCTTTCGAAAACTTGGGCATATTGTTGTGTAAGCGACCATCTCGATGTCTTTCATTATAGTATCCTTTACTTTGAGAGAGTGATGCATTTCTTGGACTATGGGACCAATGAGAATCAAAATTTCTTGGGCTAGGTGAGCAATGAGAATCAGAGTGTTTGGGACGAAACTCAGTAGTGTTTCGTACAGGCGACCTAGAGCGATCGCGTTTCGAACTGCTTGGACTATGTTTACCCTTACCCTCTTGAATAATTTTATGCACAGCAGAAACACCTTTGGATAATATCAATCTATCCTTTCCACTGACAAACAGGAACTTCTCATCCATTCTGATTTTACACCCCACATCTTTCTCAATCTGGCTTATTACCCTCTCATTGAAAAGATCTCTGACTTGCTTATCTCTTGCTGGAACTCTTTCAAAAAAGTCTGCATTTCTCTTATTTGCCCCAAGTGTGGAGGGGCAACCCTGTTCAGAAAGGAATGTTAAATGAAGAGCATGCTTTGATATATTTATGATAATTTAGCAATGGAAGATAAAATAAAAAAAAAGTATACACAAAGTGTCATGTACACCGAAGCAGAAAGAGGAACATTCATGTTACACACCAAATAAAAAGGATAAAATACAAAGCAGATAAAAGAAACTACACCTGCAGGATTTTCCTGTCAAGTAAACATGGCCTACTTTCCAACTTTGCTCAAACCATGTAAGAAAAAAATGAAAAAAAATGTGAAGTACGGTTTTGTGCATCATCTTATGACTTGCACTTGCATTGGCATATACTGCTATTAAAAAGGCTGAAGTCTTTTTTATCATGAACTGTGACAATATAACAAACCAGTCTATCAACTAATCCCACCACTTCTTTGCAGTTAAAGCCTCATATGATGCTGATTTAAAAAAGAAACCCGCTGCTTAAATTCGCTAGGATCAGGACGCAACTGCTATGAAGTTGCTAACACTACCAATAACATAACAAACGTAAGGAATCCTTGTGTGTTCTTTACATGTCTTTATTCTGATATATACTTTCATGCAAGTTCTATTTTCGATACAAAGAAGATTACCTGAGTAAAATGGCCTGGGTCTCCACATATTTTACAAATCATTTCTTCCTCCTTCCTCTTCTTCCAGTTCCTTTCTGTAGCCTTAGCTTTAGCCTCCCAGACCTTAGCCTCTCGGCTAGTGAAGTCCGTGGGAACAGCATTAGGATCTGGGGCCTCATCTTCATCATCTGACTTATCACGAGTCAGGGGCCTCTTCTCAGCATTTCCTTTAGGAGTCACACTATTTGTAGCTGATGCAACTGGACCGCTGTATGCTTTCCCATAAACTTCATTGTAAAGTTCATCATCTATTTCAGGACTCGGTTCTCTCGCCATTGGTGGAAGAATATTTGCTCAACCTACAGTAGTTGCAAACACACGAGGGAGAAAAATTATTTCCCAAGGAAAATGGAAACATTTTCCAGCTACATTGAAGCTAGGAAACAAAAGGACTACACATGCATTAAGGCACCATTGACCATGGGCGTACGCATGTTCACCCAACGGCATTTTTTGGTAGAAACTCGAAGTTAGTAGATAACTTGGTCAGATCCGAATACAAAATATATTTGCATTAGGGTTTGGGGTGCTCGGTTCTGCACAGCAGAAAGGGAATAGAAGGGGTGCGGGCATACCTGGTGTGTAATCGCCGCCGGCGAAGACCTGACGAAGGGCGGCGGCGCCCAGCCCTCGACCCAGAAAGGACAGAGAGAGACGGAGAGGGGGGAGAGTGGAGAAGGGAGAGACGGAGGAGGAGGAGGAGAGCGCCCCAGAACACACGCGCGGGTCGTACCAGCTAGGTTAAGGGCAGAGTAGATCAGGCTTGCATCCAGCGTTCCAGTTCCAGCCTCGCCCGCTCGTTGCTCGAAGCCTGGACTCCTGTCAGGCCCTCCAACGCAGCCCACAACGGCCTGTTTCAGACGCTCGGACCTTGTCTGGAAAAAGTTTATTCAAAGGCAAGAAATCGCTATCTCTACTACTCATTAAGACTGTAAGAGTAGTCTGCTATTTTCTGTTCTGCCTTTTTTCATTTTCTGTTTTACCCTCATCCCCTTCCGGCACTCAAAAAATAAAATCTGCAAGAATTGTGAATCAAACTCAAGACCTGCTGCTAGATTAGAGACAACATATCCACCACATCACATATTATTTTGTTGTTATAGTAGAAGATATGAGAGTTATTAAAAGTAAGGTATGGCTGATGTCACACTAAGCCATAATGGCTCCTCCGCCGCTGTTGTCCGGCAAACCATCACATTCTGTGACGCGGGACGTCGAGCAACTCATGACTTAGGACACTCCGGTCCCATGTGACAAAATCCTCCATTCTCATTCAGCCATTCCTATCGTGCAAGCCATCACACACTTCGGACGTTGGGCCCACATTGCAGACTACGGGCGCCCACGTGACAACCACCCTTAGTTTTGCACACACCGGACCCACGTCTGCTCGTGCAAAAAGTTGCCTCAATTTGACACTGGCAGGAGCATTTGACCACGATTGCTTTCTCTGAAGAAGGAAGGCTTATAAGCCGGTAGAAGCTATGTTGGCTGACCGGTATGGTCATAAAAATGTGCAAGCCGTGACGACGACATAGGTCACGTGGGCTGTGTTTCTTTGGTGCGGCCCAAGTAGCCGCCAGGAGGCCGCACGCTTCTTACCCTGACCCAGCTTGGCTTTAGGGTCAGTCTCCCTTGCTTTCTCTGCCCAGCGAGCCCTCGCCCTCTAGCTCTTCCTGCTAGCGTCGTCTCTGTCCCGTGCTCTCCTGTTCATCGTCGATCTCAGCCATCTCAGGAGCACCCGCTCACTCCCAGACGCCCGCGCAAAGGAATCCCCCACGGTCTCCCCCTCTAGCTCATGATCCCTCCGCTCGCCCCCACCCCCTGCCTGCCACGCCCACGGGCGCAACAAGCCAACAACCCACACTCGGCCCCGCTACCCCGATCCGGCGCCATAAATCCGCTACCTCCTCCTCGAGTCCTGCTTGATCGCCCCATGCTCGACCGGTCGACCGGACGGAAGGGCAGCCTCGACCGTGACCACAACGCGATGTGCGATGAGTGAGGGCGGTGGCGGGGGTTGCGACCAACGACGGAGAGCCACACAAAGAAGCCCATCGGCGATGTTTTCCTCAAGGTTCGCTCGCTCATTCCTTCCTTCCTTGTGCTATTGGCGTGTGATCCTAGCTAGTGCTCTCTTGATTTCATCCTTATCCACGTGAATCCTGGATCACCCTGCATGCAGATCGGATTACTGGAAGGCCAGACTAGCTGCTCGCATTCACTGGTGCACGGTGTGGGAGCTGAGAGCGTCATTCCTATGGTCGGGCCCCACCTCTCTTGGGCCCTTGTGCAGATACGCAGAGGTAGTGTCCCCTAATTTGTTTGTCATGTCCCCTAATTTGTTTGTTAGAGCTACTTGAGGATATCAATGAGGTATGGCTCCGCTGGTTCATCGGTATTCAGTAATTACAAGGCATTATGAGTTAGCATGCTCCCTCCTGCTAAGCTAGTTGAATGTGGTTATCAGGTCTCAATAAGTATCCATTTTTAAAAGTATAAATTGTTATAGCCATACATGCAAGTCTTTATTTTGGAAATAACCAAAGGTTCTGAACCTGCATTGTGCTAACTCGTCAATCATTCCTGAAATGTGATTCCTTTTTTCATTCAGAGTTCGGTTGGACAAATTAAGATGGATTGAGATCTTAGTTGTTAAGGTAGAAGCAAAAGCACCACCACTGAATCTTGTACTTTAAACGGTGATAGCAGCAGTTGCGGTCTTCAATATCTTAGTGTGTTACTTGGTGATAGCAGCAGCTGCGATCTCCAATATTCTAGGGCATGTTTGCCTCCCTCTTCTAAACTTAGTGATCTAAAAGCTTTAGAATGTTTTAGCTTTCTTTTGATGTTCAAATCTCTAATGTAAGGTGGGCTAAAGGTTAAAGCCAACTTTAGACCACCTGATGCATATAAGGAAGAAGGGTCCACATGCACCATTCTCTGTGGCATAGCAAAATCGAGCCCGATGTCCTTGAAGATTGATCGAGATAATATTAGTCAGTACTGAATTTAATTTTAATGACAAGTTTGTAATGGGTAGGATAATAAGGGATATGTTACAGGTTGTTGGTTTTTTGGATGAATATGCTGCTGCATAGGGTTAGGCCTGAAAGGAGAAATAGAACAGGATTGGTTTTTGTAGCTCTCCTCCCCTCATCTCTCCATGGGATTGGAATATATAACTTTGTGAGTTTATATGGAAAGCAATAGATATTGTTTATTTTTTCTCTTCTCTTCTCTCCTCTCCTCTCCACTCCTCTCTATGCCATATTACTGCTTTTAAACTAAGGCGACACTGCTAGAGACACTATTATATGTCAAGTTCATATATTAAGAATTTGAACTCTAGCCTATTGATGATGATAATTGTTCATTGTATGAAATTCCTCTATTTGACCTCTATATATGTCTGAATTCCTAAACAACATTATTTGTACAGGTTGTTGGGCTTTTTGATATGGGTGATGGAAGTAGTGAGCCTGCTGCTGAGGACAACAATCAAATGCATCAGGTGAAATTAGTTTCTAACTTCATCACAAGCTCACGATCGATAATCTTATATTGGTCTATAAAACTTCAAGCATGTCAAAGCTAATATCCTTGACATTAACTTATGATATTTTAAAACATTAGAGTTGCTACTGCTAGGTTGCACTGATTTCCTTCTGCCTTGCTTCTTGCCTTGAGTTGATAAGCCATGATATATCACACAAAAGTAGTTGTAGAAGATCAACACAAAGTAATATAAAAGCAAAATAAGACAATAAATTGGGCCACGTATGCTATTATCGTTGCTCCTTCTGCCTTGTGAGTTCTTTGTGTAATGTTGCTATCATTTTTTCTTATGAAGGAAAATATATTTTTTGCCTTGAAAGCTAAAGTTATATGGGATGTTTTGGTATCGAGAGGCCCTCCTTGCTCAAGAGAGGATTGTAAGGCAGTACACGATTGTGGTTAGGAAACCCCGAACATTGGAAGGCTCAATTCTATCGTAGTATCATTCAAAATGGTCTAGATAACAGAGTTACAGAGCAATAAACACCCTCCTCGAGGCTTCACTGCTTCAGAGTTTGAGTCTGCCATCCGTAGTTCTTCTAAACCAAGACAAATACTCTCTTCGTCCCAAAATATTAGTCCTTGTAGCTCTTGTTTTTTATGTCTATATTCAAAAGGACGATGATGAATCTAGACACATATATGAAACACATACATTAATTATTGTATTAATTCATTTAAAGGTAAAACAAATTTTAATTTTTGACAGAGTCAGTATAACTATTTTGCCCAGTAGAGGTGAATGGGGATCATGTTTCTGTCTATGTGCAGAGTGGCTACTAACCTTGACTGGACTCATAACAAAATTTAACACATTTAGGCCTAACAATTTGTCAAGTATTTCACTCTTTAGTCCTGATGCCAACTCCTGGTAATAGACGATGTGATGTGCAGATTTCACGGTGGTGATATGTGCTAAGCATGGAAACAGAATTGTTCTCACATGTATAGTTGCTCTAAGTGATGGCAAAAGATTAACACTTGTGGAGTTTTTTCTGTGCCAGACATGGAGTCCCTTGGGAAAACGAATGGTTTGGGATACCATATATGCATCTTTGAATATGTCACTCTTTATTATAATTTTTCCTGTGCCAGACTTGTGTTTGCCTGTTGCTTGTCTGTCTAATGTTGCAGGTCCATCATAGGTTTTATTCTGCATATGTATTACAACTCTGCTATATGAGATCATCAAGTCTATTAAATGGGCAAGAAAAACATATGGAGATCTACCTGTAAATGTTGTGGGACACTCCATTGGAGGAGATCTAGCTTCATTTTGTGCCCTTGATCTATTTGTAAGTATTTTTAATGTACTTGATTTATTATACCAAATTTCAATATATGCTCTACAAATAACATGTACTTGTTTTGTGATACCATCGCATGTATTGTTAATATATCAGATGGTTGGCTTCATTGATATATCTACATTTTTTACATGTTAAATTTGGATCATAGGACGTTGAGCACATGACTTTTGGACAGCCTCGGATAGGCAATCCTGCTTTTGCTGTATGCCTTGGTGAACAAGTCCCAAGAACAATCCATGTGACCCATCAGAACGATATTGTGCCGCAATTACCACTGTATTATTATTACCTAAGTGAATGGACATACCAACACTTCGCTAGAGAGCTATGTATTTGATTATAGTCGAAAAGAAATTATAGAGATGCGTACTTTTCCTAGATTAGCGTCCATCCATTTCTTTTGTATTTATTTATCTTTAGGTTTGACTTCATGAGAGCATAGATGGAAATGTAGTTGCCAGAAATGAGATTGTATGTGATGATTCTGGTGAGGACCCGACCTATAGCAGGTACATATCAGTCTATCTATTTTGGACATTTATTTCCTATGTGTGTTTCATATTATTTATGTTTTCTTGAAAAAGTGGGTCTATGGGATGAGAGTAGCAGATCATCTTGAGTACTACAGTGTCACACTACATGCTGATTCAAGGGGAACCTATCAGTTCGTGATTGGTACAGCCAACCAAGTATACAACTACATTCGTGAAGTTGATGGATCCATCATCTTGTTAATATATATATGCAAGAACCATGAGCTCTAGAATCAATGTGACTTTGTATGCCACGAAATGCACCCTTGTACAATATTTTTATTTTCAATTTGTGTACAGCTCATGAAATATTGTTGTGTACAACTCATGAAATATTGGGCTCTCCAGAGGGTAAGGACTAAGGAGAGACTCACCTTTTTAAATGTACCCCTTTGACCAAGTGACATTCGATACATGTAAGCTCCATAAGATTGCCGCACAATTCAATTTGTGTATATCAATAACATTGTGTATTACCAAGTTATGCAAGTATTAGGTGGTACTCCTTGTTTGGCCATTCCATCATTTTTGTTGCTACATGAGGCATTCCAAGATTTTTTTACAGAATTTCACCTTAGCTTTACCTTCATTTGATGTATGCGTTTGCTTTTTCATATCAAAGAATGCAGCCCCTTGCAAACCTTCATTCATGCTATTCTGAACCTGAAGATCATGATTCAACAGAGCCTGATCCCTCCAATACAGAGTGCCTGCTCTTAGCTGGATGAACCAGATCCTGCTGTCATAGTGTCATGCGACGAAGTGACGTCGTGTTGTTATCGACACTTTTGCTTTCTGTATGGACTCGTGTATTTACAATCAGAGTCAAAGGTCTCAACTCTCAATTTACATACATGGACAACATTCAACTCTACTCATTTAACTTTAAATTTTGCGTCGTGTGTATATCTGATCCCTCCGCTGCCGCAAGGCGAGCGGCTCGGTGACCACGCACCGCCACTCCACCACTGGCCCTCGTAGATTGCTCCCTCCTCGAGACTGTCCCCTCCACCTCACGCGGCACCTAGACGAGCGACCTCACGCCATAGGGCCAGCGCACTCGACCGCGACCCGAGTTTCGCTTCTGATAGTCGCCTAGAGGGGGGTGAATAGGGCGAAACTGAAATTTACAAATATAAGCACAACTACAAGTTGGGTTAGCGTTAGAAATAATAACGAGTCCGCGAGAGAGGGCGCAAAACAAATCGCAAGCAAATGAAGAGTGTGACACGTGGATTTGTTTTACCGAGGTTCGGTTCTCGCAAACCTACTCCCCGTTGAGGAGGCCACAAAGGCCGGGTCTCTTTCAACCCTTTACCCTCTCTCAATCGGTCCCTCGGACCGAGTGAGCTTCTCTTCTCAAATCAACCCGGGAATAAAACTTCCCCGCAAGGACCACCGCACAATTGGTGTCTCTTGCCTTGGTTACAATTGAGTGTTTGATCACAAGAACAAAGTGAGAAAGAAAAGCAAGCGATCCAAGCGCAAGAGCTCAAAAGAACACGGCAAATCTCTCTCGCTAATCACTAAAGCCTTGAGTGGAATTGGAGAGGATTTGATCTCTTTGGTGTGTCTAGAATTGAATGCCTAGCTCTTGTAAGTGGTTGAGAAGTGGAAAACTTGGATGCAATGAATGGTGGGGTGGTTGGGGTATTTATAGCCCCAACCACCAAATGTGGCCGTTGGGAGGCTGTCTGTTCGAAGGTGCACCGGACAGTCCGGTGCACACCGGACATGTCCGGTGCCCCTGCCACGTCATCAATGCCGTTGGATTCTGACCGTTGGAGTTCTGACTTCTGGGCCCGCCTGGATGTCCGGTGGCGCACCGGACATCAACTGTTCACTGTCCGGTGGCGCACCGGACATCAACTGTTCACTGTCCGGTGCACCAGTATGGGCACGCCTGCCTTCTGCGCGCGCTGCGCGCGCATTAATTGCTCTGCAGGTAGCCGTTGGCGCGAAGTAGTCGTTGCTCCGGAGTTGCACCGGACAGTCCGGTGCACACCGGACAGTCCGGTGCACACCGGACATGTCCGGTGAATTATAGCGGACTAGCCGTTGGCGATTCCCGAAGCTGACGAGTTCCGGAGGCTGCGCTTCCTTGGAGCACCGGACACTGTCCGGTGTACACCGGACAGTCCGGTGAATTATAGCGCGCCGGCCTGAGAATTTCCCGAAGGTGGCGAGTTTAAGTTGGTGTCCTCTGGTGCACCGGACATTGTCCGGTGGTGCACCGGACACTGTCCGGTGGCACACCGGACAGTCCGGTGCGCCAGACCAGAGGTGCCTTCGGTTGGCCCTTTGCTCTTTTGTTGAACCCAACTTTGGTCTTTTTATTGGCTGAGTGTGAACCTTTTACACCTGTATAATCTATACACTTGGGCAAACTAGTTAGTCCAAAGATTTGTGTTGGACAATTCAACCACCAAAATTATATAGGAACTAGGTGTAAGCCTAATTCCCTTTCAATCTCCCCCTTTTTGGTGATTGATGCCAACACAAACCAAAGCAAATATAGAAGTGCATAATTGAACTAGTTTGCATAATGTAAGTGCAAAGATTGCTTGAAATTGAGCCAATAAACTACTTACAAGATATGCATGGATTGTTTCTTATAACATTTTGGACCACGCTTGCACCATATGTTTTGTTTTTGCAAATTCTTTTGTAAATCCTTTTCAAAGTTCTTTTGCAAATAGTCAAAGGTAAATGAATAGAGTTTTGCAAAGCATTTTCAAGATTTTGAAATTTTCTCCCCCTGTTTCAAATGCTTTTCCTTTGACTAAACAAAACTCCCCCTAAATGAAATCCTCCTCTTAGTGTTCAAGAGGGTTTTGATATATCATTTTTGAAATACTACTTTCTTCCCTTTTTGAACACAATAGGATACCAATTGATAAAAACTCCTGAAAACACGAAGTTTTTGAAATTGGTGGTGGTGCGGTCCTTTTGCTTTGGGCTCTTACTCTCTCTCCCCCTTTGGCATGAATCGCCAAAAACGGAATCATTAGAGCCCTCGAAGTGCTTTCTTCCCCTTTGGTCAGAAGTAAAAGAGTTAAGATTATACCAAAGATGAAGTGGTGCTCGGAGTGATGGCGAAGGATGAGTTACGGAGTGGAAGCCTTTGTCTTCGCCGAAGACTCCAATTCCCTTTCAATACACCTATGACTTGGGTTGAAATAGACTTGAAAGCACATTAGTCATAGCATATGAAAGAGACATGATCAAAGGTATATAAATGAGCTATGTGTGCAAATCAACAAAAGAAGTTCCTAGAATCAAGAATATTGAGCTCATGCCTAAGTTTGTTAAAAGATTGTTCATCAAGAGGCTTGGTAAAGATATCGGCTAATTGATCTTTAGTGTTAATATAAGAAATCTCGATATCTCCCTTTTGTTGGTGATCCCTTAGAAAATGATACTGAATGGCTATGTGTTTAGTGCGGCTATGCTCGACGGGATTGTCGGCCATTTTGATTGCACTCTCATTATCACATAGCAAAGGGACTTTGGTTAATTTGTAACCGTAGTCCCGCAGGGTTTGCCTCATCCAAAGCAATTGCGCGCAACAATGTCCTGCGGCAATATACTCGGCTTCGGCGGTGGAAAGAGCGACCGAATTTTGCTTCTTTGAAGCCCAAGACACCAAGGATCTTTCCAAGAACTGGCAAGTCCCCGATGTGCTCTTCCTATTGATTTTACACCCCGCCCAATCGGCATCCGAATAACCAATCAAATCAAAAGTGGATCCCCTGGGATACCAAAGCCCAAACTTAGGAGTATAAGCCAAATATCTCAAGATTCGTTTCACGGCCGTAAGGTGAGCTTCCTTAGGGTCGGCTTGGAATCTTGCACACATGCATACGGAAAGCATAATGTCCGGTCGAGATGCACATAAATAGAGTAATGAACCAATCATCGACCGGTATACCTTTTGATCCACGGACTTACCTCCCGTGTCGAGGTCGAGATGCCCATTGGTTCCCATGGGTGTCTTGATGGGCTTGGCATCCTTCATTCCAAACTTGGTTAGAATGTCTTGAGTATACTTTGTTTGGCTAATGAAGGTGCCCTCTTGGAGTTGCTTGACTTGGAATCCTAGAAAATACTTCAACTCCCCCATCATAGACATCTCGAACTTTTGTGTCATGATCCTACTAAACTCTTCACATGTAGACTCGTTAGTAGACCCAAATATAATATCATCAACATAAATTTGGCATACGAACAAGTCATTTTCAAGTGTTTTAGTGAATAGAGTAGGATCGGCTTTTCCGACTTTGAATCCATTTGCAATAAGAAAATCTCTAAGGCATTCATACCATGCTCTTGGGGCTTGCTTGAGCCCATAAAGCGCCTTAGAGAGCTTATAGACATGGTTAGGATACTCACTATCTTCAAAGCCGGGAGGTTGCTCAACATAGACCTCTTCCTTGATTGGTCCATTGAGGAAGGCACTTTTCACGTCCATTTGATAAAGCTTAAAGCCATGGTAAGTAGCATAGGCTAATAATATGCGAATTGACTCAAGCCTAGCTACGGGTGCATAGGTTTCACCGAAATCCAAACCTTCGACTTGTGAATACCCCTTGGCCACGAGTCGAGCTTTGTTCCTTGTCACCACACCATGCTCGTCTTGCTTGTTGCGGAAGACCCATTTGGTTCCTACAACATTTTGGTTAGGACGTGGAACTAAATGCCATACCTCATTCCTAGTGAAGTTGTTGAGCTCCTCTTGCATCGCCACTACCCAATCCGAATCTTGAAGTGCTTCCTCTACCCTGTGTGGCTCAATAGAGGAAACAAAAGAGTAATGTTCACAGAAATGTGCAACCCGAGACCTAGTAGTTACCCCTTATGAATGTCGCCGAGGATGGTGTCGACGGGGTGATCTCGTTGGATTGCTTGGTGGACTCTTGGGTGTGGCGGTCTTGGTTCTTCCTCATCCTCCTTGTCTTGATCATTTGCATCTCCCCCTTGGTCATTGCCGTCTTCTTGAGGTGGCTCATTTGCTTGATCTTCTCCTTCATCAACTTGAGCCTCATCCTCATGTTGAGTTGGTGGAGATGGTTGAGTGGAGGAGGATGGTTGATCTTGTGCATTTGGAGGCTCTTCGGATTCCTTAGGACACACATCCCCAATGGACATGTTCCTTAGCGCGATGCACGGAGCCTCTTCACCTATCTCATCAAGATCAACTTGCTCTACTTGAGAGCCGTTAGTCTCATCAAACACAACGTCACAAGAAACTTCAACTTGTCCAGTGGACTTGTTAAAGACTCTATATGCCCTTGTGTTTGAATCATATCCTAGTAAAAAGCCTTCTACAGTCTTAGGAGCAAATTTAGATTTTCTACCTCTTTTAACAAGTATAAAACATTTGCTACCAAAGACTCTAAAATATGAAATGTTTGGCTTTTTACCGGTTAGGAGTTCATATGATGTCTTCTTGAGGATTCGGTGTAGATACAACCGGTTGATGGCGTAGCAGGCGGTGTTGACCGCCTCGGCCCAAAACCGATCCGAAGTCTTGTACTCATCAAGCATGGTCCTTGCCATGTCTAATAGAGTTCGATTCTTCCTCTCCACTACACCATTTTGTTGTGGTGTGTAGGGAGAAGAGAACTCATGCTTGATGCCCTCCTCCTCAAGAAAGCCTTCGATTTGAGAGTTCTTGAACTCCGTCCCATTGTCGCTTCTTATTTTCTTGATCCTTAAGGCGAACTCATTTTGAGCCCGTCTCAAGAATCCCTTTAAGGTCTCTTGGGTTTGAGATTTTTCCTGCAAAAAGAACACCCAAGTGAAGCGAGAATAATCATCCACAATTACAAGACAATACTTACTACCGCCGATGCTTATGTAAGCGATCGGGCCGAATAAATCCATGTGTAGGAGCTCTAGTGGCCTGTCGGTAGTCATGATGTTTTTGTGTGGATGATGGGCACCAACTTGCTTTCCTGCCTGACATGCGCTACAAACCCTGTCTTTCTCAAAATGAACATTTGTTAGTCCTAAAATGTGCTCTCCCTTTAGAAGCTTATGAAGATTCTTCATCCCAACATGGGCTAGTCGGCGATGCCATAGCCAACCCATATTAGTCTTAGCAATTAAGCAAGTGTCGAGTTCAGCTCTATCAAAATCTACCAAGTATAGCTGACCCTCTAACACTCCCTTAAAAGCTATTGAATCATCACTTCTTCTAAAGACAGTGACACCTACATCAGTGAATAGACAGTTGTAGCCCATTTTGCATAATTGAGAAACTGAAAGCAAATTGTAATCTAATGAATCTACAAGAAAAACATTGGAAATAGAATGGTCAGGTGATATAGCAATTTTACCCAAGCCTTTGACCAAACCTTGGTTTCCATCCCCGAATGTAATAGCTCGTTGGGGATCTTGATTTTTCTCGTAGGAGGAGAACATCTTCTTCTCCCCTGTCATGTGGTTTGTGCACCCGCTGTCGAGTATCCAACTTGAGCCCCCGGATGCATAAACCTACAAAACAAGTTTAGTTCTTAACTTTAGGTACCCAAATGGTTTTGGGTCCTTTGGCATTAGACACAAGAACTTTGGGTACCCAAACACAAGTCTTTGACCCCTTGTGCTTGCCCCCAACATATTTGGCAACTACCTTGCCGGATTTGTTAGTCAACACATAAGATGCATCAAAAGTTTTAAATGAAATGCTATGTTCATTTGATGCATTGGGAGTTTTCTTCTTAGGCAACTTAGCACGGGTTGGTTGCCTAGAGCTAGATGTCTCACCCTTATACATAAAAGCATGATTTGGGCCAGAGTGAGACTTCCTAGAGTGAATTCTCCTAATTTTGCTCTCGGGATAACCGACAGGGTATAAAATGTAACCCTCGTTATCCTGAGGCATGGGAGCCTTACCCTTTACAAAATTAGACAATCTTTTAGGAGGGGCACTAAGTTTGACATTGTCTCCCCTTTGGAAGCCAATGCCATCCTTGATGCCAGGGCATCTCCCATTATAGAGCATGCTCCGAGCAAATTTGAATTTCTCATTTTCTAAGTTGTGCTCGGCAATTTTAGCATCTAGTTTTGCTATATGATCATTTTGTTGTTTAATTAAAGCCATGTGATCATTTATAGCATCAATGTTAACATCTCTACATCTAGTGCAAATAGAAGTGTGCTCAACGGTAGATGTAGAGGGTTTGCAAGATTTTAGTTCTACAACCTTAGCATGCAATATTTCATTTTTACTTCTAAGGTCGGAAATAGTAGCATTGCAAACATCAAAATCTTTAGCCTTAGCAAGCAATTTTTCATTCTCAATTCTAAGGCTAGCAAGAGAAATGTTTAATTCTTCAATCCTAGCAAGCAAATCAACATTATTATCTCTAGGGTTGGGAATTGAAACATTGCAAACATGAGAATCAACCTTAGCTAACAAATTAGTATTTTCATTCTTAAGGTTGTCAATCATCTCACGGCAAGTGCTTAGCTCACTAGATAGTTTTTGACATTTTTCTACTTCTAGAGCATAAGCATTTTTAACCTTAACATGCTTTTTATTTTCCTTGATTAGGAAGTCCTCTTGGGTGTCCAAGAGATCATCCTTTTCATGGATAGCACTAAACAATTCATTAAGTTTTTCTTTTTGTTGCATGTTGAGGTTGGCAAAAAGAGATCGCAAGTTATCTTCCTCATCACTAACATTTTCATCACTAGAAGATTCATATTTAGTGGAGGATTTTGATTTAACCTTCTTTTTGCCGTCCTTTGCCATGAGGCACTTGTGGCCGACGTTGGGGAAGAGAAGTCCCTTGGTGACGGCGATGTTGGCGGCGTCCTCGTCGTCGGAGGAGTCGCTTGAGCTTTCGTCGGAGTCCCACTCCCGACAAACATGGGCATCGCCGCCCTTCTTCTTGTAGTACCTCTTCTTCTCCTTTCTTCTTCCCTTCTTGTCGTCGCCCCTGTCACTATCACTTGATAATGGACATTTAGCTATAAAGTGACCGGGCTTACCACACTTGTAGCAAACCTTCTTGGAACGGGACTTGTAGTCTTTCCCTCTCCTTTGCTTGAGGATTTGGCGGAAGCTCTTGATGACGAGCGCCATTTCCTCATTGTCGAGCTTGGAGGCGTCGATTGGTTGTTTACTTGATGTAGACTCCTCCTTCTTTTCCTCCGTCGCCTTGAATGCGACGGGTTGAGCTTCGGACGTGGTGGGTTCGTCAAGCTCGTTGATCTTCCTCGAGCCTTCGATCATGCACTCAAAACTTACAAAATGCCCGATTACTTCCTCGGGGGTCATTAGTGTATATCTTGGGTTGCCACGAATTAATTGTACTTGAGTAGGGTTAAGGAAAATAAGAGATCTTAGAATAACCTTAACCATTTCGTGGTCATCCCATTTCTTGCTCCCGAGGTTGCGCACTTGGTTCACCAAGGTCTTGAGCCGGTTGTACATGTGTTGTGGCTCCTCTCCTTTACGAAGCCGGAAGCGACCGAGCTCCCCCTCGATCGTTTCCCGCTTGGTGATCTTTGTGAGCTCATCTCCCTCGTGCGCAGTTTTGAGTACATCCCAAACCTCCTTGGCGCTCTTCAACCCTTGTACTTTGTTATACTCCTCTTTACTTAGAGAAGCGAGGAGTATTGTTGTTGCCTGAGAGTTGAAGTGCTCGATTTGGGCCACCTCGTCCTCATCATAGTCCTCATCCCCTATAGATGGTACCTGTGCTCCAAACTCAACAACATTCCATATACTTTTGTGGAGTGAGGTTAGATGAAACTTCATTAAATCACTCCACCTAGCATAATCTTCACCGTCAAAGGTTGGCGGTTTTCCTAATGGAACGGAAAGTAATGGAGTATGTCTAGAAATGCGAGAGTAGTGTAAGGGGATCTTACTAAACTTCTTGCGCTCATGGCGCTTAGAAGTTACGGAGGGTGCGTCGGAGTCGGAGGTAGATGGTGATGAAGTATCGGTCTCGTAGTAGACCACCTTCCTCATCTTCTTTTGCTTGTCCCCACTCCGATGCGGCTTGTGGGAAGAGGACTTCTCCTTCTTCTCTTTGTGATGTGAAGAAGATCTCTTCTCCTTCCCTTTGGAGGAGTCCTTCCTCTTCTCCCTTCTCTTGGTGCGGGACTCTTCCGATGAAGTGCTCCTGTGGCTTGTAGTGGGCCTTTCGCCGGTCTCCATCTCCTTCTTGGCGTGATCTCCCGACATCACTTCGAGCGGTTAGGCTCTAATGAAGCACCGGGCTCTGATACCAATTGATAGTCGCCTAGAGGGGGGTGAATAGGGCGAAACTGAAATTTACAAATATAAGCACAACTACAAGTTGGGTTAGCGTTAGAAATAATAACGAGTCCGCGAGAGAGGGCGCAAAACAAATCGCAAGCAAATGAAGAGTGTGACACGTGGATTTGTTTTACCGAGGTTCGGTTCTCGCAAACCTACTCCCCGTTGAGGAGGCCACAAAGGTCGGGTCTCTTTCAACCCTTTACCCTCTCTCAATCGGTCCCTCGGACCGAGTGAGCTTCTCTTCTCAAATCAACCCGGGAATAAAACTTCCCCGCAAGGACCACCACACAATTGGTGTCTCTTGCCTTGGTTACAATTGAGTGTTTGATCACAAGAACAAAGTGAGAAAGAAAAGCAAGCGATCCAAGCGTAAGAGCTCAAAAGAACACGACAAATCTCTCTCGCTAATCACTAAAGCCTTGAGTGGAATTGGAGAGGATTTGATCTCTTTGGTGTGTCTAGAATTGAATGCCTAGCTCTTGTAAGTGGTTGAGAAGTGGAAAACTTGGATGCAATGAATGGTGGGGTGGTTGGGGTATTTATAGCCCCAACCACCAAATGTGGCCGTTGGGAGGCTGTCTGTTCGAAGGTGCACCGGACAGTCCGGTGCACACCGGACATGTCCGGTGCCCCTGCCACGTCATCAATGCCGTTGGATTCTGACCGTTGGAGTTCTGACTTCTGGGCCCGCCTGGATGTCCGGTGGCGCACCGGACATCAACTGTTCACTGTCCGGTGCGCCAGTATGGGCACGCCTGCCTTCTGCGCGCGCTGCGCGCGCATTAATTGCTCTGCAGGTAGCCGTTGGCGCGAAGTAGCCGTTGCTCCGGAGTTGCACCGGACAGTCCGGTGCACACCGGACATGTCCGGTGAATTATAGCGGACTAGCCGTTGGCGATTCCCGAAGCTGGCGAGTTCCGGAGGCTGCGCTTCCTTGGAGCACCGGACACTGTCCGGTGTACACCGGACAGTCCGGTGAATTATAGCGCACCGGCCTGAGAATTTCCCGAAGGTGGCGAGTTTAAGTTGGTGTCCTCTGGTGCACCGGACACTGTCCGGTGGCACACCGGACAGTCCGGTGCGCCAGACCAGAGGTGCCTTCGGTTGACCCTTTGCTCTTTTGTTGAACCCAACTTTGGTCTTTTTATTGGCTGAGTGTGAACCTTTTACACCTGTATAATCTATACACTTGGGCAAACTAGTTAGTCCAAAGATTTGTGTTGGACAATTCAACCACCAAAATTATATAGGAACTAGGTGTAAGCCTAATTCCCTTTCAGCTTCGATGCTATCCCGGACGGCTAGCGGATGTCGTCCTCCATCTCATAGTAGTATAACACTCATTTGTATATAAGTTATTGTGATATTATATGTTCTCATTGCAACGCACGAGCCTCATCTATTAACACATTGATTATTAAATTAAATTTGTTACCTCTCATATTATGCTCAGATTACTTACATATCTTCTAGCAATTTTAAATGGGATGTTATACAGAATATTAGAAATCCTTCATTGAAACGAGCTTCCTACTCATGTATCTTTATATATTTTTCCAGCATGCTCTTATCATATTAATACGAGGTAGTGGTGTTCGTTTTAAACTCTTGCATCTTGCAACATTACTCCTACAGAAATGATGTCACTGACTCATTTTATAATTTCTCTGATGGATATATGATTAAAGAATGGAGCTGCTCTGGATATCACTAAGACTGCACCTGTTTTTCTCTATTACCTATTAAGGCTGCAAGGGTAGCCTGCCTCTCTGGTTCTGTCATTCTGCCTTCGGTCAATCTGGACCATCCGATCACATGGGCCCACAGCTGACCGCCGCCCAGTAACCTTCGAGCTCTGAATCAATCACGCGCAATCCTTGCTCCACCAGCCACAACCACCTCCGCCCGTGGCCCACCCGCATCGCTAGGGACGCTCAGAGTTTTCTCCCAACCGATGATGTCGATCTCTGGCAGCGGTTTCGTGTGTCGCCCTCTCCACATTCGTGTGTTTGCCATTCCCATTCCATTCCCCTCGTGATTTAACATTTATGGAAATATACAAGAGTACCTCAACCTATTATGGAAAAAATAGATTAAATAAACAGTTATGCTTATGTTTATTTTATATTTATTGATTTGAATATCTAAATTATGATGTTCTATGAAAGATCATTCTTGATTTTTTGCCTTTAAATTGTTTTGTTAAATCTTGTATACTACACTAATCAGAGTGCTCGTGCGTCACAGGCCCGACTTTCTCTTCAACATCATCTCGGACGGCTCGTGGATGTTGTCCTCCATCTCATAACAGTATAACACACATTTGTATATATAAGTTATCGAGCTATTATATGATCCCGTTGCAACGCACGGGCACTGACCTAGTTACTTATTAAGTCAGTTACTCTCATTCTCTATTCCTGTCATTCTCATTCACTGCCTCCCCCGATCTATTATGATGTAACTTAGAAAATATCATTTGTACATGTATATTAGACCCCTCTAGCTACCTTGCTGACACATGAACGAGAAGACGGGTTAGACTTTGACGAAACCCTCTTCGCTAGTAGAGGTATCGTCACTGTAACCAGATGGCGACCGACGACCGTGAGCTTCCATGTTATTGTGTTCTGATACTTAAGACTTTTATTATGACTGTGTATGAGATATTGTCTCTTATTAGTACTGGATGAGATGTGTCTTATTATGACTATGGATGAGACTTTTGTGATGTAATTGATGAGACTATGGATTTAAATATTGTTATGTGATTGTATGTGAGATGTTTTATGTGAAAATATGTTGTGATATATAGTTGTTGATATATTTGTTATGTTGTGGAATGTTGTGTAAAATAAAAATAAACATCATTTGTAATGTTGGTCAAATTAACTTCCTAGAGGCCAATTGGGCCGAAGGAAGTTAGCCAGCTAACTTCCTAGGGGCTACATTCCTAGGGCTATAATCAGTCGTAGGAAGTTAGTCAACTGACGGCGTGAAGCTACCAACTTTCGAGAACCTACTAACTTTCGAGAGGCTTCTTTGGCTGTAACTTCCTAGAGGGCTCTAGTAAGTTAAGCTAACTTCTGACAAAAAAATTCTGAGAGCCAAACTTCCGACGGGATGACTTAACTTCCGAGAGTTTATTAACTTCCTAGAGTTTAGGGCTAACTTCCTAGGGTTTAGGCTATAGGAAGTTCACTATTTTGGTGTACTGTTAAACATTCTTTTGAACCCTTGACCGCTTGGTGTCAGATATCTCATGCTTCGATTGCTCAACGTTGAAGTTTTGAGCAACTTCATCAAGTTTCTTTGCCAGTTCTGCTACTTCAGATATGTGCAATCTTACTTGAATAGATAAAGCATATTCCAGATCAGCTATATGCTTTGCATCTGTTTCTTTTTCTTTCTCAAATTTTAAAATCTTTTGGTCCACTTCAGAGAGTTTGGCCAGCTTCGCTCGTTTTTAAACTTTCGACTAAAGAAAGCAGAATTTTATCTTTCTCAAGAGACTCATTCTAAAGTGTTATAACTTCTGAGCGCAAATTCCTGAAGGCTATCTTAGTGCTCTCATCCTCACAATCTTTTTGTGCTTTCAAAGCTTTGCTTAAAATAATATCCTAATAATGACAAAAAGAAAACAAGTAAATACTTTAATTAAAACAATTATCAAGGGCTAACACAAGTAAATACTTTAATTAACAACTAAAGCACAAACCTTCTAGCTATTGTACGCCAAACAGTCCGCCAGATGGTCCTTCGACATTAAGGATAGCCCGAGCTCAAGCTTCGGGTAACCCATGTTATCCATCATTTCTCGTCAGATATCAATTTCCTTGCTATCAGGTTGGTAGTATACGAAACATTTTCTTCATCACCTCCGTACACTAGGGATCCTCAAGGATATTTTAGATCGTTAACGTAGCGATGAGCTTCGACAATTTGTTGTTGTGTTAGTTGTTTTCCCGAAGCGTGACAGATGATAAATTTAAGATCTCCAGTCGATATCGCTTTGGGGATCGTCAGAGATATTTTCTCTGGCAAACTCTCGTTTATTTGTCCCGAAGGTCCAGCTTTAGTGCAATTAGGAGCAGCACTTACATTGATAGCTTTTTCCAATTCTCCAGCTTTGTCTTTGGAAATCCTAGTAGGAGTAGGGGTAGCTATCTTCGAAGGCCTTAGAAAAGCATCTAGAACGCTGGTCATCCTTCTGCCTTTTTAGGTGTTGCTACTAAAGTGGATTTCATCTGTGACAGCCCTTGCTCCACAGGAGAACTCTGCAGCTTGGGTTGTTATTCTATCTTAGAACTCTCTGTTGCTGACTTCTCTAGTTGAATGGTGAGAACTTTGGTTGCTGCAGCGCGTATTTTCATTACCTATTCAAAAAATTCCAAAAGCAACATTAGATTAAATTTTCTTCGATTTAAAGCAAGGAAAAAGAAAAAGTGTTACCTCTAAAGCTGAGAGGGTATCTTCGGCAGATTCAACAACCTCTATCTTTGGACCCCATGCAGCAGGCAGTATAGCAGGCCTCTCCAAAAAATACAACTTCGGTCGGTGAGTTATAACTTTCATTCTCTTTGGTTTCGGCGTGGCAGAGGGAGTCGTTGATGCAATTTTCCTTTTCGTCCCCTGCTTCTGAGTCGGAAAGCAGTAGTCAGGATAGACAAAACCAATAACATCAAATACTTTATTAAGCCTTTTGTTTCCATGGGCACCAAAGGCAATATTCATGGCTTCATCTTTTGTAAAAGCCCCCAACAAATCATCACTAGTCGCCTCAATGGTCTCAAGCCATTCATCATCTGGCTCCCCGAACTGACTTCTGTAGCGGTATGTATACTTCAAATAAACCAGACCACCTTCGCTTGAACTGTCAGTGGTTTCATTCGGCATTTACCAATCATTAACAAGGGGACATACCTTGAAAGCTATGTGCTCTTGGACCAAGTCTCTTGTGCTAATGTAGCTGCACACAGTGTTCAAAGCCACCAGGCAGGCCTGAGCCTTATCACCATTCACGATCGAGGGCCTTCAGATGCCGAAGCATGACTGTATCGAACACTGAATTAGATCTTTCACATCCTCCCTCTCAACCAAATCATTCTTAACATAAAACCATTGCCTCATCCAGGATCCTGGCCACTTCTTCCGAAACGTTGGGACAGGGCGTCTCGCATTAGAGCGGTATACAAAGGAATAGCAACCAAAGTCGTTATGATATTGTTCCTTCCCCATCACCTTCGTCTGGTAAGATAATTTGTGTACATCACAGAAGCAGTCGATGTCTGGTTCCAGCCCTTGGCTCCTCATTGCCCAAATAAAAACCCCGATTTTAATTAGAGCTTCGGGGGTAAGCTGATGAAGATATATCTTGAACCTTTTAAGCACTTTGACTAGCATCTTATGCAAAGGAAACTGAAGACCAGCCTTCATAAAACCCTTGAAAACTACCACTTTGTCGGCTTCAGGAAGAGGACCATTGTTCTCTCCTCCGGCCCTCACTATAGTTGTATCACGGAAATATTTGTCCTTCATCGCCTCAATATGTCCTTTCTTAACAGTAGATTTCCCAAACACAACATGACTTGGCCTCCATGGCCGATCTTTGACATCATCGTTGTCACTCTCAATATCAAAATCCTCACAGTCACTAGAATTTCCAGATATCCCGGCCAAAATTTCATCAGTAATATTTACAACATTCGTCCTTTCCATAGCTTCGTAAAAACCAGCTAGTGCAGGGTCCTCACTTCTCTTATCTTCGACCATCTCAGCGTTGATTAAAACAAAAAAAGCCGAAGCTCAAAAAGCAACTGCGGTTACAGAATCAGCAAGCTAAACAACAAACCCAACACAAGCTTGATAGCACGAAAAATATTTTCATTGCAACCCTCATATATATATATATATATATATATATATATATATATATATATATATATATATATATATATATATATGCAAAGCACCACTGCACGGTGGGCCCCACGATACAGAAGGCTTCACTATTTTAGCGAGGGGAAGGTGTTTTTTCATACCTTCGGCTAAAGGTCTTCGTTCGTTTCGCAATCTGAATTTGTTACAAAGGAACAAACTAATACTGCAAGGGGCTACTATTGGGGGCCTTCGTCTTCCGAAGATCCTCAAAAACACAGCTAACCATTTGTTTTTAGCATATTATTAAGCATTACAGGAGCTTCGTTACTAGAAAAGCTTCGACATAGATCAATGTAAATACGACGAAGCAAGCTTTGATATGTTGACACAGGAAGGCGACGTAGGGAGAAGGTGTCGTTCAAGCTGCTAAGTGCAAATGGCAATACTGTCCCTCTGACATTTGTAAACCTTGTATGTAATCTTTGAGGGTATGAATGTAATATCGTACGAAGCTATACGATTGCCTATAAATAGATGAACAGTACCCTAGTACTATTCAGGCGGACAGATAATTGCATTCACGTCTTTACCTTCAAACAAGTCGAAGGTATTCATGTAATGTGTCTTAACATTATTCATATATTCAATACGAAATGGATAAATGGCATAATAGTACATTCTGTAACTATGTCTTTACTTATAGTGAATAATGAATACTTGTTCTTCATAACCTTTGTTCGAGATCCATTATACCCGAAGGGGAATAATGCTTCAAGGGACGAAGGTCTTTAATGTTTAATCCGATGTGTTGTCTTGTTCTTGATTCACAGCAATCGAAAACAAGTGAACAACATTGCCATAATCTATATATAAAGAGAAAAATCCTGAGTTCTTAAATGAATAAGGTGTTAAGTAAGAAATTTGAATTCTTAAAGTACTTATCAAAAGTGGAATTCTCTGTATGACTAGAGTTGTGAGACTAATGCTTTTGTCTAAGTAAGTTATGTAGTTTCAGAGTATGAGAATGAGTTTATCAACTGGACTGTGCAATTCAACATATAAAGGAAAACAATCCAAAACTATGTGATGTATTCTCACGTACATTTGGATTTAACTCTTCTACAGTAGACACTCACCATGATATGATTTAAAACTCATCAGTTTGTCATGTTTGTTTAATTTGTTAAAATTAATCATGGAAGCTTAGGGAGAATTTAGTTCATATCGTGAGGTTTCCTTGTTCTACTTGCTTTATATATTCAAAGGGAAACTAGTGCCCGTGTTACTAACAACATTTCTTTTTGAGCTTATTCATGAAAAATCAGTGAAAAGAGATCATGCTTGTTCAAATTGGTTACTCCTCACATAAAAGTAATAAAAGGATTGCTAAAGAAAAATGCATGGGAATTATTTATTTCAATTGGCATCAAGATTTGTTCTTTGCAAAAGACTGAGTTTGCCCTTGGTGGATGCCATAATAGTTGGGATATTGAGCGTATGGCTTGGAAGGCTAAACAAACAGACATCTCAAGTAGTGAAGTATTACGTCTTGGACTATCCGGTCCTAGGCCACGGACCGTTCAGACTGCCAAGTCACGGACCGTCCAAACTCTAAACACGGACCATCCAAGGGATCAGGTCACGAACCATCCGAGCCCACACTGTGGACCATCAGCTAGTGTCAGTATTGTACAAATCGAGGGCTAATAGAAATCTTGGACTCTCACTTTCATATATACAACTCAAGATCTCTCTTTCAGTCATGTTGTAAAAGAGGAAAGGGCCCCCTTCAAAGGGAAGAAATTTTGGAGGGATTCACAGACCATTAGACGATCACCGCAGACCTTTTGGACCAACATCTCAATAAGTGATATCATCTTCACAAGGGGTATTCCTATATTAGGTGCCAATTCATAATTATCATGCATATAAGTGGTATTGAAGGAACCAATGCAAGCCAAGCACAACATGTCAACATATAAATTATGCACTTGATCATAAAGGATTCTCAAATTCATAATGATGAAATATGAATTTCTTTTTTATAATTGGTCTTCACCAAGCTACTCAATTGGACTTGACATTGCTATTATGGAGCTAAATTGTAAGATTCTTGACTATCTACTATTCTAACACTGCAAAGGTATCATTGTAATGTGCATGATCATATAATCCCTTACTAGTATGTGGTTAGTGCATATAGGTGGTGTTTGGTTCATCAAATGTAACGGGAATGGGAATACAGTGAGATCCCAGCATGATTCATTGCAATGCAATGATTACCTTGCTTTGTTTGGTTGCCTTGGGTAATGTGATCCAATCCCTTTACTAAGTTTGGCTTATCAAAGACAATGGGAACAAGTATTACCATCATCTTACTTGTGCATGTATCTTGGACTTATTTCAGATGGTCCTGCGAGTATTATCAAAGGTAACAACCAGTATTATCAAAGGTAGCAACCAATATCACCAACATATAAAAATTCCAGTTGGTCCTGCTAGTATTACCAGTGCTAAAACATTATCCTAACCAAAATTTTCAACTACCCAACAAGTCCTAACCAAAAGACAAAAAATAAATGTATGTACAAGATGCTGCCGCACCAACAAGACACCAAGATTCACAACAGTAAGTCTGAATCTTTCGTCTCAGGGGAGTCATCTCCCTTTGCATTCTAAGTTGCCTACTACCAAGGATAATGCCTACCTCCAGAAATGCAATGTCCTTCCAATTTCTACGGTACAAAATGCAATGTCCTTCCTACCTCTACCAACACACACCGCTCATCTGATGCCCATCGCTAGTCCAAAACCGAGTTCTTAGCCATGAGAATCTGATGTGCTCTCATTAGGAGTTAGGACTGAAACCTTGTATACGGTCCCAACTATCTTCGACCACTTCTTATCTTGAATTCACTTGAGCTTGCCCTAGACTCGATGTCTGCATACCGTTGTGGCCCCTCCCGTTCTAACGATCCTTTACAGGATCAAATCTTAGACTTCGTTGTTGGTTTGGTACCAAACTTTCTCGTTCTTGTGCTCTTCCTTCTCTTCACCCCCTCCCCTTACGCCTGGGTCCTTAGCAGGGTTCTCCTTCTCTTCACCTCCCATCCCCTTGAGCTTAAGTCATGTCCTTGCGCGATTGGTGACAAATCTTGTGGCGAAGACACCTTCAAGAAGTTAATTGGCGATGAATCTTGAGGTGGATACAATAATAGTTAGGGTTAGGGTTGGTTTGGAGAATGAGAAGAGAGGGAGGAGAGGGAAGAGAGTGAGATCCTCACCAAGGGCAGCAGTGCTTGCGACGGCGACACATCATCGGAGAGAGGGGCGAGGGAAGGGAAGGGGTGACAGGTGGCATGAGGAAAGTGGAAGGCGATGGGAGGGAAACAATATGGCCCCTAATGAGCGATGATGAGTTGATATGGGCTCGGAGTCGATAACGACGTGATCAATTATGGTCTGGTCCAACCAAACTAAAAACAACGCTATCGGGTAGCATTATGAACGGTTGCAGGCCAAACTAGACATCTTCTTAATACATACTTAATAGGATCATAACAAATGAAAGATTTCAATTCATGTTCTACCACTATTGGTTGTTTTTGGTTGATTGAAATTAGTGATAGCATATGAGTTTGTTCATGAGCTAAGTGAACCCATGTACTTGATCTACTTTGGATTGTAATGGGTTACAAGTACAACCTCAATAAGATAACTGCTAAATGCATGTGAAAAAGTTTAAAGAGGGTTCAAACGAAACTTGGAAGCTTAATCAAATCTATTCGATTCAAGTCACATATTGAGAAGCTCATGAAATGACTGGTGATCAAGAAGAAGATATCAATTTCTACAAAGTAGTATCTAGACCAATATTTTTCTTCAAATGGTATTCACATGTGGTGTGTAGATCAAACATACAAGTGGTATCCTACAAGACTTAAAGTGATCCTCAACTTTAAGTGATCATCAACTCAAGAAAGCAACTCTCACCTATAATAAGTTCATGTAAGCGGTGTCGAGACAATTGTCATATATGGTGTCTGTCGACATTTCGACCCCGGGGGGTCCCTGGACCGACGAGTAAATTGTCGTCGTGTGCCCCAGCCCAGTTGGGTCGGCGTGAGACGGAGCGCGAAGGGGGGAAAACCAGAGGGAGGCAGGTGTAAAAGGGGAAACCCGCGACCTTCGTGTTTGTCCCGCGCCTAGGTCGGGTGCGCTTGCAGTAGGGGGTTACAAGCGTCCGCGTGGGAGAGAGCGAGTGAGGCTTATGCGCGCCGCCCCGTTCCCTCGCGCGGCCAACCTTCTCGTACGAGTGCCCTGGGCCTTCCTTTTATAGGCGTAAGGAGAGGGCCCAGGTGTACAATAGGAGATGTAGCAGTGTGCTAACGTGTCTAGCAGAGAGGAGCTAGCGCCCTAAGTACATGCCGTCGTGGCAGCCGGAGAGGTTTTGGCACCCTGTTCATGAGATGTCGTGGCCGTCGGAGGAGCGCTGGAGCCTGGCGGAAGGATATCTGTCTGGGCTGTCGAGTCCTTGCTGACGTCTCCTTGCTTCCGTAAGGGGCCGAGAGCCGCCGTCGTCATGGAGCACGCGGGGCGCCATCATTACTTGTTTACCGGGGCGAGCCAGATGGGACGCCGGTCTTGTTCCCCGTAGCCTGAGCTAGCTAGGGGTAGGGTAATGATGGCTCCCCCTGTGACGTGGTCGATCCGAGCCCTGGGTCGGGCGAGGCGGAGGCTCCTCCGAGGTCGAGGTCGAGTCTGTCTTCCGTGGTCGAGGTCGAGTCCGAGCCCTGGGTCGGGCGAGGCGGAGGCTCCTCCGAGGTCGAGGTCGAGTCTGTCTTCCGTGGTCGAGGTCGAGTCCGAGCCCCAGGTCGGGCGAGGCGGAGACCATCGTCTTCCGGGGCTGAGGCCGAGTCCGAGCCCCGGGTCGGGCGAGGCGGAGACCGTCGTCTTCCTGGGCCGAGGCCGAGTCCGAGCCCTGGGTCGGGCGAGGCGGAGTTCGTCGTCTTCCGGGGCCGAGCCCGAGTCCGAGCCCTGGGGTCGAGCGAGGCGGTGTTCGTCGTCTTCTAGGGCTGAGCCCGAGTCCGAGCCCTGGGTCGGGCGAGGCGGTGTTCGTCGTCTTCTGGGGCTGAGCCTGAGTCCGAGCCCTGGGTCGGGCGAGGCAGAGCTTCCTATGGCGCCCGAGGCCGGACTTGGTCGCTGTCAGCCTCACTCTGTCGAGTGGCACAGCAGTCGGAGTGACGCGGGCGGCGCTGTCTTCTTGTCAGGCTGGTCAGTGGAGCGGCAAAGTGACTGTGGTCACTTCGGCTCAGTCGACTGAAGGGCGTGCGTCAGGATAAGGTGTCAGGCCACCTTTGCATTAAATGCTCCTGCGGTGCGGTCGGTCGGTGTGGCGATCTGGCCAAGGTTGCTTCTTAGCGAAGACTGGGCCTCGGGCGAGCCGAAGGTGTGTCCGTTGCTTGAGGGGGCCCTCGGGCGAGGCGTGAATCCTCCGGGGTCGGCTGCCCCTGCCCGAGGCTAGGCTCGGGCGAGGCGAGATCGTGTCCCTTGAGTGGACCGAGCCTTGACTTAATCGCACCCATCAGGCTTTGTGCTGATGGGGGTTACCAGCTGAGATTAGGAGTCTTGGGGGTACCCCTAATTATGGTCCCCGACAGTAGCCCCCGAGCCTCAAAGGGAGTGTTAATACTCGCTTGGAGGCTTTTGTCGCACTTTTTTGCAAGGGGACCGGCCTTCCTCGGTTGCGTTTTGTTCCGGTGGGTGCGCGCGAGCGCACCCGCCGGGTGTAGCCCCCGAGGCCTCGGAGGAGTGGTTTGACTCCTTCGAGGTCTTAATGCGTTTCGCGATGCTTCGGCCGGTCTGGTTGTTCCCTCATGCGAACTGGCCGTAGCCCGGGTGCACAGTCGAGTCCCAAGTTCTCGGGCTGGTATGTTGACGCTGTCAACGGTTTGGCCGGAGCCGGGTTTGCGAGAGCAGCCCCCGAGCCTCTGCACAGAGCGAGAGGACGGTCAAGGACAGACTTGACTTTTTTACATACGCCCCTGCGTCGCCTTTCCGCAAGGAGGAAGGGGGGAAAAGCGCCATGTTGCCCTTGGAGGGCGCCGAACATGGTGTCTCCAGTGAGCTGCTAACGGGTAATCCGAGTGGACGCCCGTCCCCCATTTGTTAGGGGTCGGCTAGTGGCCCGGAGGCGCGCTCCAAAAGTACCTGCGGGTGATTTGCCGGACCCGGTCCCCTTTTGATGAGGTCCGAGGTCTCGATGCCTCCCTCTGATGGGATTCCATTACAAAATCGTTCCCGTCGGTCTCGGAAATGTCCTAGGGTACCTCAGGAGCATAGCCCGAGCCTTGGTTATGTATCGAACGTACCTAGGGTCATCCCTCGCTCTGCGTCTGAGGCGGCTGTCGAACCCTTCGAGGGCCAGCCTACGAACCCCTGATCAGTAGTGGGTGCGGAGCCCGAGTGGCCTGAGGCGTCCGTTGAACCCTTCCGAGGGGCCGGCCTTCGAACCTCTGACCAGTAGTGGGCGTGGAGCCCGAGTGCTCTGAGGTGGCTGTTGAACCCTTCCAAGGGGCCAGCCTTTGAACCTCTGATCAGTAGGGGGGCTCGGGGCCCGTTTCCTTCGCGGAGAAGGGTCCCTTTCGGGGTATCCCCTTTCCCGGTCCCTGTTGTAACAGAGAGAAAGAGGAAAAAGGAAAAGGATACGAAATCGAACGACGTGGCACACCTTTTTTGACGCGGTCATTATAGCGGAGGTGAAGCGTCGCCTGCTTCGCCTGCCAAAGGTGCCGCCTGTCCTGCCGCAGAGTTAATGCGACGGGACTAGTGGTTCGCGGGACAGCCGTTGCGCGTGCGTGAACCGTTCGAGGAACGGAGCACAGGCGCGTCGTCTTCATGCCGTGGGAGAGGGTTCCCTCGCTGTCCCAGGAGGGGACGTGAGCTTGGCTGACGACTTGACCGCTGCTTCCGCCCGCCTGCCACTGCCATTACTGCCGGCCCATTTCTGGCCGTATCGACCGTCGCGCCTCCTCCCGCGGCTGACTGACCCATGACCGATGTGCCTGGTTGGTACTGTTGGGTCATGCGCAGGGTTGCCTCGAGTCGCGGTACTGGTTCCGCAGTCGAGGAGGCACGGTAGTGGCGCGAGTGGCGGTGCAGTTTCTTGTACGCGGTAACCGGCGCGCCGGTTACATGACGTGTGGGCGGGGCCTCCATGCTGGACGCGTAGAAGTCGAAAGGGTGTGCCCCCTTGGTGCGGTTGCATGCCGCCTGCATGGTGGTCCGCCCTTTCACCCGCTGGTCTGGGCGAAAGTGGAGGAATGCTTGTAACCGCTGGGCAGTTGCGCGCATCGCGCGTGGCGGTTTGGCTTCTTCTGCCCTGGGCCAGCTTGCATGACGCGTGGGACCCAGCCCCCGTGTCGTAGGGGGAGGACCTTGGAGCGTGTTGGAGAAGACTCAGCCCGCGACGGCTGAGGACACAAGTGGGGCGAGTTGCCTTTAAAAGGAGGGTGACCCCCTTGAAAGGCAACCATGTCTTTGCGCTCCCCTCATGCATCGCGTCTTTCCACCTTCTGAGCCCCCGGATGGGGAACACTAGCAGTTTTTCCGCCTCGTCGTCGTTGGAGGAACACAACTTCACGAAAGTTGGTACCTTTCAGCCATCGCTCGACTTCAAGGATTTTCATCAGACGGCCCGGCTGCATCCCCTCGCCGGTGGTCACCCAAGATGGTGACCACCAGTTTGATGGTGGGGAGAAGCGAGTCGGGCTGCGATCTTGGTCCCGCCCTCAGCTTCAAGGATCTTCATCATCCTTGCCGGGGCGGAGAGCGAGGCGAGCCGGGGCTCTACCTCCCGCATGGGTCGGCTGGCCACCTCTTCTTCCAGCTTCTAGTGGTGGAAACCATCCTCCAGCTCTGCGGAGGAGGCGCCCTCCAGCCATGCCGGGGAGGCGAACTGTTGCTGCCCAGCTAGGATGCAACATTTCGTCCTCTGTCATCGCTTTCGTGGCGAGGACGGGAGCGAGGACCTGCCGGTGCACTTTGGAGCGGCCCGCGCTCGCTGGTGCGGCGTTGGTGGACAAGCAAGCGCCGCCGTCGGTGCTGACGTGGTGGCAGCTGGAGAAAGCTTCTCCGTCGTCAAGGCCGTCAGCGCCGCCTACGGATCGACCTCCGACTCTTTGGCTTTAATGTCTGGTTCGCGTCCCTTGAGTGGGGACGCGAACGAGAGCCTTCCGGTGGCTGCGTCCGTCCTAGGACCATGGCTGCTGCTGCGGAGGTCGCTGGCGAGTCGCCCGGAAGCTTGTCGCCCCGCAGGCTCCCCGGTGTGGAGGTTGTTCATACCCGCGGGGACGAAACCGGAGTTCCGTTTGTAATGACACCTTGAGTGCCGGTGTCTGTTCATTGTGGCTGTCGGGGCCTGAACATGTATATATTTTCGGCATGGAGCCACGTTTTTTCCTCATTTCGAGCACTAGGACTCGTCTGTCGGCTAACTGAACCGCTCAACCAAGTGTGAGTTGCCTCGTGCGAAGGTGACGAGTGAGGTATCCGTATCCCGGAGGCGTAGGAGTCCCTCGGCTCGGTCGGCCTTGCCGCCCGAGGCTTCTCTTGCTTAGTTAAAGGAACCCTCGGCCGCTCTTCGATGAGCCGAAGCCGGAGGCAGCGGCGTTAGCATGGACAGAGGCAGAGTTGGCTCGAAAAGAAGACTTCGTCGACCGGAGCCTGGCCGGGCCGTCCACTTGCGGGACCAGCGCCGGAGTCGAGTTGCCGAGGCCATGAGCCGGGCTGGTATCCTTGGAGGACAGCTGGCTGAGGCTTCGGGGCGGCCGGCCGAGCCGTCTGCTCGGGCCGGATTCCTGGAGGAGACCCTAGCGGCGATGGCTCGGGCGCAGTGCTGACGTCGTCCTTCGGAGTGGAGATCCTCCGACCGCGTTGTCGTCCGAGGCTCGGTCGGACTTTGCTGAAGGTGTAGTTGACGCCGAGGGTGCTGCTGCTCCCCCTCCGTCAAGGTCCGAGCCTGCAGGATCGGTTTATCTTGTAGTGTGCGTATGTTTTCGGGGCTGTCGAGGCCCAAACATATTGTTGCCATGTTGTAAGGGTGCATTTCTTTTCCTCTTGTTTCGAGTATCCAGACTTGTTTGTCGGTAACAGAATTGTTTGTCCGAGCGAGAGTTACTTTTCACGGAAGGTGATGAGTGAGGTATCCGTATCCCGGAGGCATAGGAGTCCCTCGGCTCGGTCGACCTTGCCGCTTACGTGTACTCTTACTCGTCCGTAGGATTCTGCTGTCGATATAGTCGAGAAGGCCCGAAAAATCGTTTCGGCAGAAGAGTCTTCGAGCGTGAAGACTTGTTCGGTCCGCGGAATCGCTTATCCGAGCGTGAGTTACTTATCGCAGAAGGTGACGAGTGAGGTATCCGTATCCCGGAGGCGTATGAGTCCCTTGGCTCGGTCAGCCTTGGCTGCTTACGTGTACTCCGTCGTTTTCAGGATCCCACTTTCGAAGTAGTCGAAAAGCACGAAAGACGTTCTGGCAGAAAAGATCTTTTCCGAGGAAAATTTTGACGCAGAGGGGGTTCCCCCCTTCTAGCCCCCGAGGGAGGGTCGGGCTTTGCCGAGGCAAGGCTGACCCTTCCTTGATGGTTAGACTTTGTGTGTGAACGAGGTGTACGAACGACTTGAAAGCATCTTAAGGGTAGAAGCGACGTAGCTGTCGGATGTTCCAAGCGTTGCTGTAGACCTTGCCTTGACTGTTGGCCAGCTTGTACGTCCCGGGCTTCAGAACCTTGGCGATGACGAACGACCCTTCCCAGGGAGGCGTGAGCTTGTGCCGCCCTCAGGCGTCTTGTCGCAGCCGAAGCACCAAGTCGCCCACCTGGAGGTCTCGGGACCGAACCCCTCGGGCATGGTAGCGTTGCAGGGACTGCTGATACCGTGCCGAGTGTAGTAAGGCCATGTCTCGAGCCTCTTCCAGCTGGTCCAGTGAGTCTTCTCGGCCAGCTCGATTGCTTTGGTCGTCGTAGGCCCTCGTCCTCGGGGAACCGTATTCTAAGTCTGTGGGCAAGATGACCTCGGCCCCATAGACTAGAAAGAACGGTGTGAAGCCCGTGGCTCGGCTCGGCGTTGTCCTCAGACTCCAGACCACCTAGGGGAGCTCCTTCATCCATCGCTTGCCGAACTTGTTGAGGTCGTTGTAGATCCGTGGCTTGAGTCCTTGAAGAATCATGCCGTTGGCACGCTCTACTTGCCCATTCGTCATGGGGTGGGCCACGGTAGCCCAGTCCACCCGGATGTGGTGATCCTCGCAGAAGTCCATGAACTTTCTGCCTGTGAACTGGGTGCCGTTGTCTGTGATGATGGAGTTCGGGACCCCAAAGCGGTGGATGATGTTGGTGAAGAACGCCACCGCCTGTTCAGACCTGATGCTGTTTAGGGGTCAGACCTCGATCCACTTGGAGAATTTGTCGATGGCGACCAGCAGGTGCGTGTAGCCCCTGGGTGCCTTCTGCAAGGGACCGACGAGGTCCAGACCCCACACAGCAAACAACCAGGTGATGGGTATCGTCTGCAGAGCCTGAGCAGGCAAGTGGGTCTGCCTTGCATAGAATTGACACCCTTGGCAGGTGCGGACAATTCTAGTGGCGTCGGCCACCGCGGTTGGCCAGTAGAAACCTTGTCAGAAGGCGTTGCCAACAAGGGCTCCGGGCGCTTCGTGGTGACTGCAAGCCCCCGAGTGTATTTCTTGTAAGAGCTCCTGACCTTCGGCGATGGATATGCATCGCTGGAGGATGCCTGAGGGGCTGCGGTGGTAGAGCTCCTTCCCGTCCCCCAGCAAGACGAACGACTTGGCGCGCCGCGCCAATCGCCGAGCTTCGGCTCGGTCGAGGGGAAACTCTCCTCGGTGGAGATATTGCAGGTACGGGGTCTGCCAGTTTTGGTAAGGCGTGACCTCGCTCCGCTCTTCCTCGACGCGCAGTGCCTCACCCTCGGAGGCCGAGGGTGCCTCGGGCTAGGCCGAGGCCTTCTCGGGCTCGGGCGTGTCGTCAGTCTTGACTGAGGGTTGATGTAGGTCTCGGGAGAAGACGTCCGGGGGAACCGTTGTTCGCCCTGAGGCTATCTTAGCTAGCTCGTCCGCAGTCTCGTTGTATCGTCGGACGACGTGGTTGAGCTCGAGCCCGTAGAACTTGTCTTCCAGGCGTCGAACTTCGTCGCAGTAGGCTTCCATCTTCAGGTCACGGCAGTGGGAGTTCTTCATGACTTGGTCAATGACGAGCTGCGAGTCACCGCGAGCGTCGAGGCGTCGGACCCCTAGCTCGATGGCGATGCGCAACCCGTTGACTAGAGCATCGTACTCGGCCACATTGTTGGACGTCGGGAAGTGGAGGCGTAGCACGTAGCGTAGATGCTTCCCGAGGGGCGAGATGAAGAGCAGGCCCGCGCCTGCCCCTGTCTTCATCAGTGACCCGTCGAAAAACATGGTCCAGAGTTCCGGTTGGATCGGAGTTGTTGGGAGCTGGGTGTCGACCCATTCAGCCACAAAGTCCGCCAAGACTTGGGACTTGATGGCCTTCCGAGGGGCGAACGAGATTGTCTCGCCCATGATTTCCACCGCCCACTTTGCAATCCTACCTAAGGCCTGTCGGCACTGGATGATCTCCCCCAGGGGGAAGGATGACACCACAGTCACCGGATGAGACTCGAAGTAGTGTCACAACTTCCGCCGCGTCAGAATCACCGTGTACAGCAGCTTCTGAATTTGTGGGTAGCGGATCTTGGTCTCGGACAGCACCTCACTGATGAAGTAGACTGGCCTCTGGACGGGCAATGCATGCCCCTCTTCTCGTCTCTCAACCACGATCGCGGCGCTGACCACCTGAGTGGTAGCGGCGACGTAGATCAAGAGGGCTTCTCCGGTAGCGGGGGGCACCAAGATGGGCGCGTTCGTGAGGAGCGCCTTCAGGTTCCCGAGGGCTTCCTCGGCCTCGGGGGTTGAAGTGAAGCACTCGGCCTTCCTTAAGAGGCGGTACAGAGGTAGGCCTCTTTCGCCGAGGCGCGAGATGAAGCGGCTCAGAGCCGCAAGGCATCCCATGACCCTCTGTACGCCTTTCAAGTCCTTGATGGGCCCCATGTTGGTGATGGCCGCGATTTTCTCCGGGTTGGCCTTGATGCCCCGCTCGGAGACGATGAACCCCAAGAGCATGCCTCGTGGGACTCCGAAGACGCACTTCTCAGGATTGAGTTTTACGCCTTTCGCCTTGAGACACTGAAATGTCGCTTCAAGGTCGAAAAGGAGGTCGGATGCTTTCCTCGTCTTGACTATGATGTCATCGACGTAAGCCTCGACCGTTCGACCAATGTGTTCGCCGAACACATGGTTCATGCACCTTTGGTATGTCGTGCCTGCATTCCTCAAACCAAACGGCATGGTAACATAGCAGTACATGCCGAAAGGTGTGATGAAAGAAGTCGCGAGCAGTCGCGAGCTGGTCGGACTCTTTCGTCCTGATTTGGTGATACCCTGAGTAGGCATCGAGGAAAGACAGGGTTTCACACCCAGCAGTGGAATCCACGATTTGATCGATGCGAGACAGAGGATAGGGAACCTTCGGACATGCTTTGTTCAGGCCAGTGTAGTCTACACACATCCGCCATTTCCCTCCTTTCTTTCTCAAAAGCACAGGGTTGGCAAGCCATTCGAGATGGAATACCTCTTTGAAGGACCCTGCAGCCATCAGCTTGTGGATCTCCTCGCCTATGGCTCTGCACTTTCCTTCGTCGAATTAGAGTAGAGGCTGCTTCACGGGTCGGGCTCTGGCTCGGATATCCAGCGAGTGCTCGGCGACATCCCTCGGTATGCGGGGCATGTCCGAGGGACTCCACGCAAAAACGTCGGCATTTGCGCGGAGAAAGTCGACGAGCACGGCTTCCTATTCGGGGTCGAGGTCGGAGCCGATCCGGATTTGCTTGGAGGCGTCGTTGCTGGGGTCGAGAGGGACGAATTTGACCGTCTCTGCTGGCTCGAAGTTGCCGGCATGGCGCTTCACGTCTGGCGCCTCCTTGGAGAGGCTCTCCAGGTCGGCAATGAGGGCCTCGGATTCGGCGAGGGCCTCGGCGTACTCCACGCACTCCACGTCGCATTCGTACGCGTGTCGTTACGTGGGGCCGACGGTGATGACCCCATTAGGGCCCGACATCTTGAGCTTGAGGTAGGTGTAGTTGGGGACGACCATGAACTTGGCGTAGCATGGCCTCCCCAGCACTGCGTGGTAGGTTCCTCGGAACCCGACCACCTCGAACGTGAGGGTCTCCCGTCGGAAGTTGGAGGGAGTCCCAAAGCAGACGGGTAGATCGAGTTGTCCGAGGGGCTGGACGCGTTTCCCGGGGATTATCCCGTGAAAAGGCGCCGCGCCCGCCCGGACCGAGGACAGATCGATCTGCAGGAGCCCGAGGGTCTCGGCGTAGATGATGTTGAGGCTGCTGCCTCCGTCCATGAGGACCTTGGTGAGCCTGACGTTGCCGATGACAGGGTCGACAATGAGCGGATATTTCCCTGAGCTCGGCACACGGTCGGGATGGTCGCCTTGGTCGAAGGTGATGGGCTTGTCGGACCAGTCTAGGTAGACTGGCGCCGCCACCTTTACCAAGCAGACCTCCCGACGCTCTTGCTTGCGGTGCCGAGCCGAGGCGTTCGCCACTTGCCCATCGTAGATCATGAAGCAGTCGTGGACCTCGGGGAACTCTCCTGCCTTGTGATCTTCCTTCTTATCATCGTCGTGGGCCCTGCCACCCTCCGCAGGTGGCCCGGCCTTGTGAAAGTGGCGCCGAAGCATGGCGCACTCCTCAAGGGTGTGCTTGATGGGCCCCTGATGATAGGGGCACAGCTCCTTGAGCATCTTGTCGAAGGAGAAATTTGGAATTTTGCCATTATGAGAACTGGACTTCGCTGGATTGCCATTAAATTTGTGGGTTTCGTTCAAGTGCCATTATCAACCAAGACACATACGCTGAAATGCCTTTTGGCTATTTAACAAAAAGAAAAAGTAATTTATTTGGGTTAGAGATGGCGCACGGACTCATTTACCCTTCTCTTCTCCGTTTCGCCGCTCCGCTCAGTGAATGACCACTTCGTGTGGTTGCACTCCAGCGCGATGGGCACCAGAGCTGAGGCCATCTCCCATACCAGCATCGTCGTAGTGGATGTTTGTTCCTCCTGCTCTCGAGATCAGGCTCGCCGGCGCCGAGCACCTCGGTCTGTGCTTCCGCGCCACCGGCTTGCGCGTCAGCCTCCGCCCACGGAGAAGCCGGAGCCGCCTCCTCGCCGTCCTCTGACGCCTGACGCAGTTGCTACAGCCCACGGCGACAGCGTAGAGGCGCTCGACGATGCTATCGCGGCGCGCGCGAAGCTCGTCGGGGCGGCCGCGTCCAGCGCTGCGTCAACCAGCGCCCACAGGTTGCCCCCGAAGGCGTCCAGCGCGCGGCCCCGGCGAAATGGAGAAGAGAAGGGCAAATGAGTCCGTGTGCCCTCTCTAACCCAATTAAATTGGTTTTTCTATTTATTAAATAGCCAAAAGGCATTTCAGCATATGTGTCTTGGTTGATAATGGCACTTGAACGAAACCCACAAATTTGATGGCAATCCAGCGAAGTCCAGTTCTCATAATGGCAAAATTCCAAATTTCTCCTTGTCGAAGAGATTGGCGCCTCCGAGAGGTTTCCGAGGGTTCTTGTACTCAGCAGCGGCGACAAGGTCTGTGTCGGCGGCGTCGCGTTTTGCTTGTGACTTCTTCTTGCCCTTCTTCTTGGTGCCGCGCTGAGTGGACGCCTCGAGGACATCTTCCGGCTGGCGGCCCTGGGGCTGCTTGTCCTTCCGGAAGATGGCCTCAACCGCCTCCTGGCCAGAGGCGAACTTGGTGGCGATGTCCATAAGCTCAATCGCCCTGGTGGGGGTCTTGCGACCCAGCTTGCTCACCAGGTCACGGCAGGTGGTGCCGGCGAGGAACGCACCGATGACATCCGAGTCGGTGACGTTGGGCAGCTCGGTGCGCTGCTTCGAGAATCGCCGGATGTAGTCCCGGAGAGACTCTCCCGGCTGCTGGCGGCAGCTTCGGAGATCCCAGGAGTTCCCAGGGCGCACGTACGTGCCCTGGAAGTTGTCGGTGAAGGCTTGGACCAGGTCGTCCCAGTTGGAGATCTGCCCCGGAGGCAGATGCTCCAACCAGGCTCGAGCGGTGTCGGAGAGGAACAGGGGGAGGTTGCGGATGATGAGGTTGTCATCGTCCGTTCCACCCAGGTGGCAGGCCAACCGGTAGTCCGCGAGCCACAGTTCCGACCTCGTCTCCCCCGAGTACTTTGTGATAGTAGTCGGGGTTCGGAACCGGGTCGGGAACGACGCCCGTCGTATGGCCCGGCTGAAAGCCTGCGGACCGGGTGGTTCGGGCGAGGGACTCCGATCCTCCCCGCTGTCGTAGCGTCCCCCATGCTTGGGGTGGTAGCCTCGGCGCACCCTCTCGTCGAGGTGGGTTCGACGGTTGCAGTGAGGGTGCTCGTTGCCGAGGTGACCCGGGGCCGCAGGCGCTGTGTTGCGCGTGCGCCCGGTGTGGGCCGAGGCTTCCCGCATGAATCGGGAAGTCGCGGCGCGATGCTCCGAGGGGTAGCCCTGCCTTCGGGAGGCAGAGCTTTCGGCCCGTCGGATCGTGGCATCCTCCAGGAGATTCTTGAGCTCTCCCTGGATACGCCGTCTTTCGGTGGTTGATGGCTCCGGCATCGCGCGGAGAAGTATTGTCGCTGCAGCCAGGTTTTGGCCGACCCCACTGGAAGCCGGTGGCGGCCTTGCCCTGACATCGTCGGCGATGCGGTGCTGGATGCCCTGGGGTAGATGACGCGCTTCTCCGGCCGGAGCTTGGCCTGCCCATTCCTGCCCGATGTCCCGACGGTACGGCTCAAGTGTTCTTGCTCCCTCGTCGAGCCTGGCCTGCATCTCGCGGATTTGCCCGAGCTGTGTGTCCTGACCCCCCGCAGAGACTGGGACCACAGTTAGCTCCCGAAGGATGTCAACGCGAGGCGCAGGCCTAGGGGGATCGCCGTTTTCCGGTATACCAAGATGGTTGCCTTCGCCGGGACCCCCTAGATCGACGTGGAAACATTCACGACTTGGGCCGCAGTCCTCGTCGCCGAGGCTGCGGCTACCGTCGGAACAGTCAGAAAGGCAGTAGTCGCATGCGGTCATGAAGTCCTGCATGGCACTGGGGTTACCAAGTCCGGAGAAATCCCAACAAAAGTCAGGCCCGTCATCTTCCTCGGAACCCAAGGGCCTGTAGGTCGAGACGGCTGTCAGCCGGTCCCAGGGTGACCGCATACCGTACCCCGGAGGGTTTGGACACGCCTCTATGAAAGCGTCCACCGAAGCGAAGTCGCTTGGTGGGTCAAGGCTGAATCCAAAAGGCACGAGATGGGAATCGGTTGGTACCTCTTGGTCGACGGGCGGTGACTAAGTCACGTCATGGGCAGACTGCACCGTCGTCTCATGTACGAGGGTGACGCCCAGCAAGTCCTTTGTGAGCGTGCTGGCGTCGTCCGTCCGCTCGGAGTTGGCGTGTTGCGGGGAAACGGCGCTCGTCTTCGTCTCAGACACGAGGGCGACGCTCGACGTGTCCCCCGTTGGGGCGCCGATGTCGTCGACTCGCTTGACAGCCGATGAGGTGCCACCTCCTGCTTGGCCTTGGTTGCCCCGCCTCCTCCTCCGTCGGTGAGGGAGGCGACGGGACAAACCCGAATGTTGCTCTACCGCCACGTGGGGAAGATGTCGTCGATTCCGCCGCCGGCGGGCGGGTTGTCGGCCGCCATTGTCGCTGTCGCGCGGCAGGGGAAGGAGTATCATGTCGTAGCTGCCGTCGAGGGACATGAACTCAAGACTCCCGAAACAGAGCACCGTCCCAGGCTGGAAAGGTTGCTGGAGACTACCCATCTGGAGCTTGACGGGAAGCTGTTCGTCAACACGCAGCAGGCCCCTACCTGGCGCGCCAACTGTCGGCGTTTCGACCCCGGGGGGTCCCTGGACCGACGAGTAAATTGTCGTCGCGTGCCCTAGCCCAGATGGGTCGGCGCGAGACAGAGCGCGAAGGGCGGAAAACCAGAGGGAGACATGCGTAAAAGGGGAAACCCGCGGCCTTCGTGTTTGTCCCGCGCCCAGGTCGGGTGCGCTTGCAGTAGGGGGTTACAAGCGTCCGCGTGGGAGAGAGCGAGTGAGGCTTATGCGCGCCGCCCCGTTCCCCCGCGCGGCCAACCTTCTCGTACGAGTGCCCTGGGCCTTCCTTTTATAGGCGTAAGAAGAGGGCCCAGGTGTACTGAAAGTCACCTAGAGGGGGGGTGAATAGGGCGAAACTGAAATTTACAAATATAATCACAACTATAGGCCGGGTTAGTGTTAGAAACAATAACGAGTCCGCGAGAGAGGGCGCAAAACAAATCGTAAGCGAATGAAGAGTGAGACACGTGGATTTGTTTTACCGAGGTTCGGTTCTCGCAAACCTACTCCCCTTTGAGGAGGCCACAAAGGCCGGGTCTTTTTCAACCCTTTCCCTCTCTCAAACGGTCCCTCGGACCGAGTGAGCTTCTCTTCTCAAATCAACCCGGGAACGAAGCTTCCCCGCAAGGACCACCACACAATTGGTGTCTCTTGCCTCGGTTACAAATGAGTGTTTGAGCACAAGAACAAAATGAGAAAGAAAAGGAAGCGATCCAAGCGCAAGAGCTCAAATGAACACGGCAAATCACTCTCTCTAATCACTAAGGCTTGATGTGGAGTTGGGAGAGGATTTGATCTCTTTTGTGTGCTTTGGAATGAATGCTAGAGCTCTTGTAAGGTGTTGAAGTGTAGAAACTTGGATTCCATTGAATGTGGGGTGGTTGGGGTATTTATAGCCCCAACCACCACAAAGTGGCCGTTGGAGGGCTGCTGTCGCATGGCGCATCGGACAGTCCGGTGCGCCACCGGACACTGTCCGGTGCGCCAGCCCACGTCAGCAGACCGTTGGGGTTCGACCGTTGAGCTCTGTCATGTGGGCCCGCCTGGCTGTCCGGTGGTGCACCGGACAAGCACTGTAGGCTGTCCGGTGCGCCACCCGCGCGTGCTCTGCTCCTCTGCGCGCGCTGGCGCGCATTTAATGCGTTGTAGGTAGTCGTTGGCGCGCGAAGTAGCCGTTGCCCGCCGTCACACCGGACAGTCCGGTGTGCACCGGACATGTCCGGTGAATTATAGCTGACGCAATCCCGAGGCTGGCGAGTTCCAGAGCCGCTCTCCTCTGGGGCACCGGACACTGTCCGGTGTACACCGGACAGTCCGGTGAATTATTGTGGAGCGCCTCTGGATTTTCCCGAAGGTGAAGAGTTCAGCCTGGAGTGCCCTGGTGCACCGGACACTGTCCGGTGGCACACCGGACAGTCCGCTGTGCTAGACCAGGACAGCCTTCGGTTATCCCTTGCTCTCTTTGTTGGACCCAATTCTTGGTCTTTTTATTGGCTAAGTGTGAACCTTTGGCACCTGTAGAACTTTTACACTAGAGAAAACTAGTTAGTCCAATTATTTGTGTTGGGCAATTCAACCACCAAAATCATTTAGGAAAATAGGTGTAAGCCTAATTCCCTTTCAATCTCCCCCTTTTTGGTGATTGATGCCAACACAAACCAAAGCAAATATAGAAGTGCGAAATTGAACTAGTTTGCATAATGTAAGTGCAAAGGTTACTTGGAATTGAGCCAAAATAAATGTTTATAAAATGCGCATGGATTGTTTCTTTCTTATTTAACATTTTGGACCACGCTTGCACCACATGTTTTGTTTTTGCAATTTCCTTTTTGTAAATCTTTTTCAAAGTTCTTTTGCAAATAGTCAAAGGTAAAGGAATAAGATTTTGCGAAGCATTTTTCTAGATTTGAAATTTTCTCCCCCTGTTTCAAATGCTTTTCCTTTGACTTAACAAAACTCCCCCTCAATAAATTCTCCTCTTAGTGTTCAAGAGGGTTTTAAGATACCAATTTTGAAATCCCCTCTTTATAAACACAATAAGATACCAAATTGAAAAATCATGATACTAAGTTGAAATTTACCAATCGAAAAATTTTAAAATTAGGGTGGTGGTGCGGTCCTTTTGCTTTGGGCTAATACTTTCTCCCCCTTTGGCATGAATCGCCAAAAACGGATACTTAGAATGAAATATAAGCCCTTCGACTAACTACTTTCTCCCAAGGATGAAGCGTGACTTGGAGCGACGACGAGGGATGAGTTACGGAGTGGAAGCCTTTGTCTTCGCCGAAGACTCTAATTCCCTTTCAATACACCTATGACTTGGTTTGAAATTTACTTGAAAACACATTAGTCATAGCATATATAAAAGAGACATGATCAAAGGTATATGAATGAGCTATGTGTGCAAGTTAACAAAAGAAATTCCTAGAATCAAGAATATTTAACTCATGCCTAAGTTTGGTAAAAGATTGTTCATCTAGTGGTTTGGTAAAGATATCGGCTAATTGATCTTTAGTGTTAATATAAGCAATCTCGATATCTCCCTTTTGTTGGTGATCCCTAAGAAAATGATACCGAATGGCTATGTGTTTAGTGCGGCTATGCTCAACGGGATTATCCGCCATGCGGATTGCACTCTCATTATCACATAGAAGAGGAACTTTGGTTAATTTGTAACCATAGTCCCACAGGGTTTGCCTCATCCAAAGCAATTGCGCGCAACAATGACCTGCGGCAATATACTCGGCTTCGGTGGTAGAAAGAGCGACTGAATTTTGCTTCTTTGAAGCCCAAGACACCAAGGATCTTCCCAAGAACTGACAAGTCCCCGATGTGCTCTTTCTATTAATCTTGCACCCCGCCCAATCAGCATTCGAATAACCAATTAAATCAAATGTGGATCCCCGAGGGTACCAAAGCCCAAACTTAGGAGTATAAGCCAAATATCTCAAGATTCGTTTTACGGCCGTAAGGTGAGATTCCTTAGGGTCGGATTAGAATCTTGCACACAGGCATACGGAAAGCATAATATCCGGTCGAGATGCACATAAATAAAGCAATGAACCTATCATCGACCGGTATACCTTTTGATCGACGGATTTACCTCCCGTGTCGAGGTCGAGATGCCCATTGGTTCCCATGGGAGTCTTGATGGGCTTGGCATCCTTCGTTCCAAACTTGTTTAGAATGTCTTGAGTATATTTCGTTTGGCAAATGAAGGTGCCCTCTTGGAGTTGCTTCACTTGAAAGCCTAGAAAATACTTCAACTCCCCCATCATCGACATCTCGAATTTTTGTGTCATGATCCTACTAAATTCCTCACATGTAGATTCGTTAGTAGACCCAAATATGATATCATCAACATAAATTTGGCATACGAACAAATCATTTGCAAGAGTCTTAGTGAATAAAGTAGGATCGGCTTTGCCGACTTTGAAGGCATTAGCAATAAGGAAATCTCTAAGGCATTCATACCATGCTCTTGGGGCTTGCTTGAGCCCATAAAGCGCCTTAGAGAGCCTATAGACATGGTTAGGGTACTCACTATCTTCAAAGTCGGGAGGTTGCTCAACATAGACCTCTTCCTTGATTGGTGTAACACCCTGAATTTGGGGGTATAAAATTTCTTTGCTCATATTCACAAATTCAGGTGTTACTTCTCTTTTCTCATCCTTCCCCAATCTTCTCTTTCTCATTTCTATAGGAGAAGAGTGGTTATTTTATTTGTAATTTTAGTATATTAGCTCAAACTCCAAGGGAGTGTGAATTGTTGCATCATATTGAACCCTAGATTTCACTTTTGTTTGATGCATAATTCTTGGAAAGTCTAATTTGAGTTTGTGGCTTATTTGGATTTGAATCAAATAGAATAAATAAAAAGAAAAGGGAAAGAAGCCCACTCCCCCGCCCCCCTCAGCCTTTCGGCCCAGCTAGGCCCATCCCGCGCGCGCGCGCCTCTTCCCCCCCCCGCTCTCTCTGCCCTGGCGGGCCCGCCCGTCAGCGCGGCCGCCTTCCGCGCGCCCGCCCCCGCTTTCCCCTCTCTCTCTGCTCGCGGGCCCGGGCTGTCAGCCCCGTCTTCTCCGCGTAACCGCCGCCCGAGCTGCGCGCTGCCGCGGACTCCACGCCCACGTCGCGCGTGGAGCTCGCAACCGCCCCGCCCCCTGGCCACTTGAGCCAGAACCCCACTCGCCCTCTCCCCCTCCCTCATTTGCGCACCAGCAGACCCCTCTCCCTCACCTCCCCCTCACTGCGCACACGCCAGAGCGCCGCCGCCATAAACCCCCATCGTCCCGAGCTCGTTTCCCCGTCGCTGTTGGAGCTCCGCCGTGCCCTTTGCCACGGTAAGCTCCGCCCCGACGTCCGCAACCCGGGACGCGCCCAATTTCCCCTCCCCCTCCCTATTTCTCTCTACCCGCGCTCACCCGCCGTCCTCCGTGCAGTCGCGGGGGTCCGCCATCGTCGCCCCGGGCCACCGTCGCGCCATCGCCGCCACCGAGGAGTCCCCGGAGCCCGCCTTGAGGTAAGGAACCTCTCCCGCCCCCTCCAAACCCGTGTAATGCCCTCTGTCACGTTTGATTCCTCGCCGGAGTTGTTCAACGCCGCCGCCGAGCCGCTTTGCCGTAGACCGCCCCCCTCCGGTGCCCCTGCCCCGACCCAGTCCCCACCGGACTATTCCCCGCGCCCTCCCCAACCTCCCAGGCCACTCCGGTCGCCCTAAGGACCCGCAGAGCGCCCGCGCCCCTCGTCTCCGGCGAGTCCTCCGCCGCGGGGACGAGCGCCGCCGCCCCAGCTAGCCGTAGGAGAGGCCAAGGCTGGCCACCCGATCCCCGCCGTCCGTCCCAGATCGGGCGGCCCCGTTTTAATTAGGCCAAGTCTAATCCTAGCCGTCCGCCTGAGATCCGACGGCCGTAGGAGTCCGATACCCCTTCGCCCGCGCGTTTTCTTAAAGAGCCCCCTGTTTTCTGGAATTTGAACCCGCCGTCCCTGGTTTCTTACAGTTAGGTCCTCGGACCTTTTATTTAATTCAAAATAGGTACTTAGGGTATATTTTTAACCCCTAAACTTGTAAAATTCATAACTTTGCCATATGAACTCCAAATTAGGTGCTTCAAATTGCAAAATGCTCATGATGTTTTTGTCTATCTATTTAAACAATGTTTCCCTGCTGTTTCCATGTCCCAATTAATGGTTAATCATTAGGATAGGATTAAGGTTATTGGAACCTTATTTGAGATAATTAGAAGTTGGTAGACTTTAATAAAAGTTGGAGCACTTAAGTTTATGGACTTAAACACCTAAGTTTAGGAACTTAAAACCAGATAATGATTTAATCCCACCACTGACTTAAACCTGATTAGTGGATAATGAATCACTTTGTATAGTCCTCTACCCCAGACCTAGGGAACCCCAGAGTGCCTATCCCTTTTTCTACTATGATCTTGTGATCTCTCTGCTGCATATGTTTGGTATGTTGCTTTTTGTTTGTTATCTTCCCAAGTGCACAGTGTGAATGATTACTTTACGTAGACAAAGAGCAATCTGTGTTTCCCGAGGAAGTTGCAGAGGAAGTCCCTGATCAGCAGTTTGGTGAAGGCAAGTGTCCTCTGACCCATTATGTCCTATTCACTTATAACTTACTATCCCGCATTACTTACTTGAAACCTAAGGATTGACTAGCTTTACACTTTACTTTATCCTTGATGACCTTATGGTTAGCACTCTGCTATTGCCTTAACTTAATCAATGAACATGATGTGACTATTTATGATACTATTACCCTGATGATGTTGATGATCTTGTGATACTCTAGGGGGCTCAGGCTGTTTCCTGAGTACCTCTCCGTAAGAACCTGTTCGTTGAGAGACCACCCGGGATAACAGTGCAGCCATGAGGGTGAAATGGGATGCCCTTAGCTAATTAATTAGAGGAACTAGAGGTGTAGTTGCTTAGCCGTCGTGCCGTCAATGGGGTCCAGGCATAGTGCTTGCTCTGCCGAGGCAGAGTGCCGAGGTTCTTTCGTTTTGCTTTTTGTTAGTCACTCTCCTGCGGGGAGGGGTACTGTGTTTATCAAACTGGAGAAACCTAACGGGCAGCTATGATCTCTAGGGAATCTTTGTAAAAGCTACGTAGTGATGCCCTGCCGGACCACCTAGGTAGTGGTCAATGGGGATTAGCTCTCCCCGGGTAGAAAGGGAATCATGACTCATGGGTAAAGTGTGCAACCTCTGCAGAGGGTAGTGAAACTGATATATCAGCCGTGCTCACGGTTAAGAGCAGCCTTGGGATCCTCTTTGATTAGAGATACAGATGGTTCGAGATACAAGGATTATGTTATGGTTTTGGCTCGACTATGATGATGTTGTTCCTCGGTGAGGAAATGGTCTACGGGTTGGTTAATGCTAAAATCTGGCTTCTACTAATGATAAATACCTGACCAACTAAAAGCAATTGCTTGAGCCTAACCCCACATAAAGCTAGTCCACTTCAGCCAAACGGGACATTTGCTGAGTACGTTGATGTGTACTCACCCTTGCTTTCACAAAACACCAGGTTGCCTTTGGTGCAATCTATGCTCAGGTAAAGAAGAAGGCGTCGAGGCGGATCTCCAGGAGTTCTAGGGCTTCGATGAGTTCAAGGATTAGGCTAGCGACCTCCCCCAGTCAGCTGCCTGTGGTGGGTTTATTTACGTTGGCTACGTTTCTATTCTGTGTACTTTGATTTTACTATGTAAATGACTCTAGTCTTTCATATTATTACTTACCCTTTATTGTTATTCGAAGCATTGTGCCATGATGAGTCATTTATGTAATCGCTATGTACGTGAGTTCTGATCCTGGCACGTACATGGTTCGCATTCGGTTTACCTTCCAAAACCGGGTGTGACATAAGTGGTATCAAAGCCTTGCTGACTGTAGGACCGCTATCCTAGAGTAGCACTGGCCGTTTTAAGGACTTATTGATTATTACTTCACCTCATCCTTGGTTCTGATTCAAAATATTAGTCACCTCGACTAATTCTATGTTGTGCTCCTATATGCCCCCTTGCCAAAAAGTATTTTATTCTAGTATGGTCTATACTTCTCTCGATCTATTAGATCTGATCTCACTCTTGTGCTTGCGTCATCTTTGTAGATGCCCCCTGACCATAACCTTCTTGTCTTTTTGGGATTCTTTTCTCTTTCGTCATTAAATTGCTACTATCTGGCAAACTCTAGTCCTTTGGTATTGACATGCTTGTATTCCTTTAATACTCTTGTTTCAAGTACTTACCTCTGAATTTCTACTGCCTACTTAAACACTTTAGTTTATATGTCCATGATCATCCTGTCTTTTGAGACCCTTTCCTATTCTGTTGTTAAGTTGCTACTTTCGGCAATTCGTACTCCCTTGGTCTTGGTATGCTCGCACCTTCGTAATCTTGCATACTCTTACTTTTTATATAAATGCTTACCTTTGTACCCCAATGTTTGTTTAACATTTCAGTTTACATACTCTTGACCACCTTTGTTTCTTCATGATCCATGAGCGATCGTTCCATTCCTCACATCCTTAATGATCTCATCGTTTCCATATAACCTCCCTCGGTAATATTTTATTTTACTTCAACCATTCTGTTGGAACCTTACCTACCTTACTCGTGATTGTTTTCTCCATTTCGCCATTTCGTGAGTCTTGCCTTAACTCCATCCTTTCTTATGCTCTTCATTATTACCACCTTTACCCTTGACACTTCTATATATTGCATTGATGTTCATCTTATACCTACCCTTTAAAATCTCCTCTCTTCCATTTCAATCTGAGAGTTGTAACTTACCGACTTTTTCCTTGGTCGTATCCTCTTCTTTGTCACCTGCGAGTTTTTAACTCTATCCTTTGTTGTGTTTTGTTTGTTATTTCCTTTACCCTTCTCATCACTCTATCCTACCTTGTGATTACGTTATGTCTGTTATCTAAAATCTCCAATCTCCTATCTCAATGTGAGAGCGGTGTTTTACTTACCTCACCCTTGGCTATATCCTCTTCTTTACCGCTTGTAAGCTTGGGTGCAACTCTATTCTTTGTTGTACTCATACCACTGGCTCTCTAATGCCTTCATCTTTTCTCTCATAACCTTGTCTGTCGTCGCCTTTGACCCTTGCAATATTGAGGCCTTCTACCTAAATGTTTACTTTGAACCCATTCTTTAAAAGTCTCCCCTTTCTTTCAACCCAGTTTGAGAGATGTGAGTTACCTATCTCTCCCTTGATTTCTTTTCACTTCTTATCACCTTACAAGTTTTGTCTTAATTCCATCCTTTGCTGTGTGTTTTATTTGCTATCACCATTACCTTGTCATCCATCGGTCTTGCCTTGATACTTATCTTTATTATTGCTCTTTAAAAAAATCTCCTCTCTTCCACCTCAATTTGAGAGTGGCAGTTTACCTATCTGGCCCATGGACGTACCCTCTCCCTTTCCATTTTCAGGTCTTGTCTTAACTCCATCCTTTGTGGTATTTATATTCTTGGTTCTTATGCACATTTACCTCCTCTCCTACATCCTTGCCCGTTATCACCTTTAAACCCTCGTGATACCTATGCCCTTGCCACATGCCTACTTTGAACCTACCCTTTAAAGCCACCTCTTTTTCATCGCTGTTTGAGGATAATGCCTCACCTACTTCACCATTGATTGCTTCCCCTTCTTTGATGCCTCACAAGTTTTGTCTAAAATACATCCTTGGTTGTGTTTGTCTGTTATCACCTTAACCCTTGTCATCCATCGATCTTTACCTTGATGCTTATCATGTACCCGTATTTTAAAGCTTCCTCTCCCATTTGAGTTTAAGAGTGTTGTCTTACCTCTCCTCGCTCTTGTTCGCTCCCTATTCCTATGTCGTGTTGCAAGTCTTGTCTTAACTCGATCTTTTGGTGTGCTTTTGCCTGTTACCTCTTGTACCTTTGTAATCACTAGATCTTTCCATGATGCTTATCCTATGCCTACCTTTTGAAATATCTTCTTTCCCATCTCGATGTGAGAATGGTGTTTTACCTATCCTGACCTTGGTTGCATTCTCTCCCTGTCGGTTACAATTCTGGCTTTAGCTCCATCCTTTATTATGCTCATGCCTCTATCCTGCATGTATTATTATTCCCCTTGCCTTTCAATGGCCTTAGTGTAGTTTCCCCTTTGTAAGGAAAGACCACCATCTAGTTAACATTAACGTGTAGCAACGAGATGCCTGTTGCTGTGTGCTTGTGTTGTTTGTCTTTGTGTGATGACTGATTTGCTTCTTTGTGATGAGTGTTGATGTGCTGTGGCCCTTGGTCCGCAATGACATCAGTTACTAGCTGAGTGCCATAGAGTTAAGTAGTTGGGTTTTCCCCCTGCTCTCTCTAATCCGTCTATACTTACCTTTTCTCACTACCCTTCCCTCTTGCACCTGCCTGGTTGGCAACCTCCAACTCCTCTAAATCAGTCAAGATCAGAGTCGGCAACATCTTCACCAAGTGCATATCGACGCTCCTGTTAAGGGGGTTAGCCGCTAACTCCAATGAAGACAATGTGATCAACATCAACAAACAAGATCAAAGTGCGCAGCGGAAGCGTGTGTGGGTCCTAACCCACAGGTCTAAGAGATCCTCAAGAATTGCATCAATCGGTCTCAAGCATCTGAAGGTCAAAGCAACCAGTCCGCAAGTTAAGGTTTCCAGAGTCAAAGTTGAGTCAGGAGAAGCTACGAAAGACCAATGAACCAATCTCATTTTCTTGTTAGCCTCTCCTTGAATCTCGGGGCGAGATTCTTTTAAGGGGGATAGGTTTGTAACACCCTGAATTTGGGGGTATAAAATTTCTTTGCTCATATTCACAAATTCAGGTGTTACTTCTCTTTTCTCATCCTTCCCCAATCTTCTCTTTCTCATTTCTATAGGAGAAGAGTGGTTATTTTATTTGTAATTTTAGTATATTAGCTCAAACTCCAAGGGAGTGTGAATTGTTGCATCATATTGAACCCTAGATTTCACTTTTGTTTGATGCATAATTCTTGGAAAGTCTAATTTGAGTTTGTGGCTTATTTGGATTTGAATCAAATAGAATAAATAAAAAGAAAAGGGAAACAAGCCCACTCCCCCGCCCCCCTCAGCCTTTCGGCCCAGCTAGGCCCATCCCGCGCGCGCGCCTCTTCCCCCCCGCTCTCTCTGCCCTAGCGGGCCCGCCCGTCAGCGCGGCCGCCTTCCGCGCGCCCGCCCCCGCTTTCCCCTCTCTCTCTGCTCGTGGGCCCGGGCTGTCAGCCCCGTCTTCTCCGCGTAACCGCCGCCCGAGCTGCGCGCTGCCGCGGACTCCGCGCCCACGTCGCGCGTGGAGCTCGCAACCGCCCCGCCCCCTGGCCACTTGAGCCAGAACCCCACTCGCCCTCTCCCCCTCCCTCATTTGCGCACCAGCAGACCCCTCTCCCTCACCTCCCCCTCGCTGCGCACACGCCAGAGCGCCGCCGCCATAAACCCCCGTCGTCCCGAGCTCGTCTCCCCGTCGCCGTTGGAGCTCCGCCGTGCCCTTTGCCACGGTAAGCTCCGCCCCGACGTCCGCAACCCGGGACGCGCCCCAATTTCCCCTCCCCCTCCCTATTTCTCTCTACCCGCGCTCACCCGCCGTCCTCCGTGCAGTCGCGGGGGTCCGCCATCGTCGCCCCGGGCCACCGTCGCGCCATCGCCGCCACCGAGGAGTCCCCGGAGCCCGCCTTGAGGTAAGGAACCTCTCCCGCCCCCTCCAAACCCGTGTAATGCCCTCTGTCACGTTTGATTCCTCGCCGGAGTTGTTCAACGCCGCCGCCGAGCCGCTTTGCCGTAGACCGCCCCCCTCCGGTGCCCCTGCCCCGACCCAGTCCCCACCGGACTATTCCCCGCGCCCTCCCCAACCTCCCAGGCCACTCCGGTCGCCCTAAGGACCCGCAGAGCGCCCGCGCCCCTCGTCTCCGGCGAGTCCTCCGCCGCGGGGACGAGCGCCGCCGCCCCAGCTAGCCGTAGGAGAGGCCAAGGCCGGCCACCCGATCCCCGCCGTCCGTCCCAGATCGGGCGGCCCCGTTTTAATTAGGCCAAGTCTAATCCTAGCCGTCCGCCTGAGATCCGACGGCCGTAGGAGTCCGATACCCCTTCGCCCGCGCGTTTTCTTAAAGAGCCCCCTGTTTTCTGGAATTTGAACCCGCCGTCCCTGGTTTCTTACAGTTAGGTCCTCAGACCTTTTATTTAATTCAAAATAGGTACTTAGGGTATATTTTTAACCCCTAAACTTGTAAAATTCATAACTTTGCCATATGAACTCCAAATTAGGTGCTTCAAATTGCAAAATGCTCATGATGTTTTTGTCTATCTATTTAAACAATGTTTCCCTGCTGTTTCCATGTCCCAATTAATGGTTAATCATTAGGATAGGATTAAGGTTATTGGAACCTTATTTGAGATAATTAGAAGTTGGTAGACTTTAATAAAAGTTGGAGCACTTAAGTTTATGGACTTAAACACCTAAGTTTAGGAACTTAAAACCAGATAATGATTTAATCCCACCACTGACTTAAACCTGATTAGTGGATAATGAATCACTTTGTATAGTCCTCTACCCCAGACCTAGGGAACCCCAGAGTGCCTATCCCTTTTTCTACTATGATCTTGTGATCTCTCTGCTGCATATGTTTGGTATGTTGCTTTTTGTTTGTTATCTTCCCAAGTGCACAGTGTGAATGATTACTTTACGTAGACAACGAGCAATCTGTGTTTCCCGAGGAAGTTGCAGAGGAAGTCCCTGATCAGCAGTTTGGTGAAGGCAAGTGTCCTCTGACCCATTATGTCCTATTCACTTATAACTTACTATCCCGCATTACTTACTTGAAACCTAAGGATTGACTAGCTTTACACTTTACTTTATCCTTGATGACCTTATGGTTAGCACTCTGCTATTGCCTTAACTTAATCAATGAACATGATGTGACTATTTATGATACTGTTACCCTGATGATGTTGATGATCTTGTGATACTCTAGGGGGCTCAGGCTGTTTCCTGAGTACCTCTCCGTAAGGACCTGTTCGTTGAGAGACCACCCGGGATAACAGTGCAGCCATGAGGGTGAAATGGGATGCCCTTAGCTAATTAATTAGAGGAACTAGAGGTGTAGTTGCTTAGCCGTCGTGCCGTCAATGGGGTCCAGGCACAGTGCTTGCTCTGCCGAGGCAGAGTGCCGAGGTTCTTTCATTTTGCTTTTTGTTAGTCACTCTCCTGCGGGGAGGGGTACTGTGTTTATCAAACTGGAGAAACCTAACGGGCAGCTATGATCTCTAGGGAATCTTTGTAAAAGCTACGTAGTGATGCCCTGCCGGACCACCTAGGTAGTGGTCAATGGGGATTAGCTCTCCCCGGGTAGAAAGGGAATCATGACTCATGGGTAAAGTGTGCAACCTCTGCAGAGGGTAGTGAAACTGATATATCAGCCGTGCTCACGGTTAAGAGCAGCCTTGGGATCCTCTTTGATTAGAGATACAGATGGTTCGAGATACAAGGATTATGTTATGGTTTTGGCTCGACTATGATGATGTTGTTCCTCGGTGAGGAAATGGTCTACGGGTTGGTTAATGCTAAAATCTGGCTTCTACTAATGATAAATACCTGACCAACTAAAAGCAATTGCTTGAGCCTAACCCCACATAAAGCTAGTCCACTTCAGCCAAACGGGACATTTGCTGAGTACGTTGATGTGTACTCACCCTTGCTTTCACAAAACACCAGGTTGCCTTTGGTGCAATCTATGCTCAGGTAAAGAAGAAGGCGTCGAGGCGGATCTCCAGGAGTTCTAGGGCTTCGATGAGTTCAAGGATTAGGCTAGCGACCTCCCCCAGTCAGCTGCCTGTGGTGGGTTTATTTACGTTGGCTACGTTTCTATTCTGTGTACTTTGATTTTACTATGTAAATGACTCTAGTCTTTCATATTATTACTTACCCTTTATTGTTATTCGAAGCATTGTGCCATGATGAGTCATTTATGTAATCGCTATGTACGTGAGTTCTGATCCTGGCACGTACATGGTTCGCATTCGGTTTACCTTCCAAAACCGGGTGTGACAATTGGTCCGTTGAGGAAGGCACTCTTCACGTCCATTTGATAAAGCTTGAAGCCATGGTAAGTAGCATAGGCTAATAATATGCGAATTGACTCAAGCCTAGCTACGGGTGCATAGGTTTCACCGAAATCCAAACCTTCGACTTGGGAGTATCCCTTGGCCACAAGTCGAGCTTTGTTCCTTGTCACAACACCATGCTCATCTTGCTTGTTGCGGAAGACCCACTTGGTTCCTACAACATTTTGATTAGGACGTGGAACTAAATGCCATACCTCGTTCCTAGTGAAGTTGTTGAGCTCCTCTTGCATCGCCATCATCCAATCCGAATCTTGGAGTGCTTCCTCTACCCTGTGTGGCTCAATAGAGGAAACAAAAGAGTAATGTTCACAAAAATGTGCAATACGAGATCTAGTGGTTACCCCCTTATGAATGTCGCCGAGGATGGTGTCGACGGGGTGATCTCGTTGTATTGCTTGGTGGACTCTTGGGTGTGGCGGCCTTGGTTCATCATCCTCCTTGTCTTGATCATTTGCATCTCCCCCTTGATCATTGCCGTCATCTTGAGGTGGCTCATCACTTTGATCTTCTCCTTCATCAACTTGAGCCTCATCCTCATTTTGAGTTGGTGGAGATGCTTGCGTGGAGGAGGATGGTTGATCTTGTGCATGTGGAGGCTCTTCGGATTCCTTAGGACACACATCCCCAATGGACATGTTCCTTAGCGCGATGCATGGAGCCTGTGCTTCACCTATCTCATCAAGATCAACTTGCTCTACTTGAGAGCCGTTAGTCTCATCAAACACAACGTCACAAGAAACTTCAACTAGTCCTGAGGACTTGTTAAAGACTCTATATGCCTTTGTGTTTGAATCATATCCTAGTAAAAAGCCTTCTACAGTTTTAGGAGCAAATTTAGATTTTCTACCTCTCTTAACAAGGATAAAGCATTTGCTACCAAAAACTCTAAAATATGAAATATTGGGCTTTTTACCGGTTAGGAGTTCATAGGATGTCTTCTTGAGGATTCGGTGTAGATATAACCGGTTGATGGCGTAGCAAGCGGTGTTAACCTCCTCGGCCCAAAACCGATCCGGCGTCTTGTACTCATCAAGCATGGTTCTTGCCATGTCCAATAGAGTTTGATTCTTCCTCTCCACTACAGCATTTTGTTGTGGTGTGTAGGGAGAAGAGAACTCATGCTTGATGCCCTCCTCCTCAAGGAAGCCTTCAATTTGAGAGTTCTTGAACTCCGTCCCATTGTCGCTTCTAATTTTCTTGATCCTTAAGCCGAACTCGTTTTGAGCCCGTCTCAAGAATCCTTTTAATGTTTCTTGGGTATGAGATTTTTCCTGCAAAAAGAACACCCAAGTGAAGCGAGAATAATCATCCACTATTACAAGACAATACTTACTCCCGCCGATGCTTATGTAAGCAATCGGACCGAATAGATCCATGTGGAGTAGCTCAAGTGGCCTGTCGGTCGTCATGATGTTCTTATGTGGATGATGGGCACCAATTTGCTTTCCTTCTTGGCATGCGCTACAAACCCTGTCTTTCTCAAAATGAACATCGGTTAGTCCTAAAATGTGCTCTCCCTTTAGAAGCTTATGAAGATTCTTCATCCCAACATGGGCTAGTCGGCGGTGCCAGAGCCAACCCATGTTAGTCTTAGCAATTAAGCAAGTGTCGAGTTCAGCTCTATCAAAATCTACTAAGTATAGCTGACCCTCTAACACTCCCTTAAATGCTATTGAATCATCACTTCTTATAAAGACAGTGACACCAATATCAGTGAATAGACAGTTGTAGCCCATTTTGCATAATTGAGACACAGAAAGCAAATTGTAATCTAATGAATCTACAAGAAAAACATTGGAAATAGAATGGTCAGGAGATATAGCAATTTTACCCAATCCTTTGACCAAACCTTGGTTTCCATCCCCGAATGTGATTGCTCATTGGGGATCTTGGTTTTTCTCGTAGGAGGAGAACATCTTCTTCTCCCCTGTCATATGGTTTGTGCATCCGCTGTCAATGATCCAACTTGAGCCCCCGGATGTGTTGGGGACTTGTTCTCAAATGCTTCGGGTTAAGAACAAGGCAACATAAAAAGTATTAAGTGTTAAAGTTCTTCGTCCCTCTAAACATTATGCCCCTTCGGGAAATAATGAGTTTCGGACGAAGGTTACGAGAGACATACCTTCGTCAGTATGACAAGTAAAGACGAAGGATTCATATAAAGCAAGAGATATAATACAAACATTTAAACATTATCAAAAAATCATTTCTATTTTATTATCATGGAAAAATAGAAATGATTTCAAATTACAAATGTACCTTCGGCTTGAGGAAAGGTAAAAAGCACAAGCGTGACGGAAAAGCAAGTGCCAAGTCAGCGTGAACAGTATGGGGGTACTGTTCACCTATTTATAGGCACGGGACACAGCCCATATAAAATTACATTCATGCCCTTTACATTTGGTAGTAATTCTATAGTAATCCACCGAGGTCTGAATAGCCTTTTCATCTTTAAGTCGGTTTCTTTCTCTGCTGTTACGCCGAAGCTTTCCTGCTCACAGCTTCGGTGCTGTGTCGACCTTCGTATTCTTTGGGCTTCTCTCACTGTGGTACCTATTCGAGTCCGAAGATACCTGTTCACACATTATACTCCAGAAATACTGTTAAATCTTGTTTTTGAGGACCTTCGGAAGCCGAAGGCCCCCAACAGTAGCCCCTCGCAATATCAATTTGTTAGAATAATAAATTTAAATTGCGACATGGACGAAGGCCTTAAGCCGAAGGTCCGAAAAAACACCTTCCCTTTGCTAGAATAGCAACATTCACTGACAAGTGGGGTCTTTCGATTTTTAACGCACTGGGCGTATAAATAAGAGCATACTGCGAGCTCATTTGACACGCTCTCTTGCCATCTGCTCTCGCTCACTCAATTTTTAGCTCTTGCGCACGAAGATTTGCTTAGTTTTAAGTTTTGAAGCTTCGGCTTTGAAAACAGTTTTTTTAGTGTTTCCGAAGATGTCTGAAGATAAGAAGGCTGCTGCTGAGATGAAGCTGAGTCTCGACGAAGAGAAGAACCTGGGGTTTCTTATAGCAATGTCGAAGACCAACACAGAAAAAATCACCAAAGAGATTTTAGAAGGTTTGTCTGAAGATACTGATGACAGCGATAGTTATGATGTGGATAGTGGTGGTGAAGACTCCGAAGATCGCCCCTGGCGACCAAGCCATTCAGTTTTTGGCAAATCAGGTATCAAAGAAAATCATCTTGTCAACATGAGGGGAAGATACTTCCGGGATTTATCCATTGTGAGGGTCGACGAAGGAGAGAAAACTTGCCCGACTCCTGAGGAAAATGAAGTCGTAGTGTTTCGAAGCTTTTTGAAAGCTGGACTACGATTTCCCCTGAGCAGCTTTGTCGTAGAGGTGCTGAAAATGTTTGAAGTCTATCTTCATCAACTTACCCCCGAAGCAATTATAAGGCTGAATATCTTCGTATGGGCCGTGAGAAGCCAAGGTCTGGAACCTGATGCGAAAAGTTTCTGTAACATACACGAATTATCATACGAGACAAAACCTTGGGGTAAAGAATAATATCACAATAATTTTGGATGCTACAATTTCGTTTCTCGGTCTGGGTCAAGCTGTCCCGTGCCAACCTTTCGGAAGAGATGGCCCGGCGACTGGATGACAGAATGGTTTTATGTGAAAAATGACCTGAAAGCACGAGAAGATATCAAAGGTATAATTATGCGCCCTATTTGGCAAAGCTTCGGCCTGCGGAGGCCGAAGGTTGAAATGAATGAAGCTGCCGAAGAATGTCAGAGAGCCTTCGGAGTTATTTGTTCTTTTATTGGAACGAGAGATTTGGTCCAAGAGCATATTGCCTTCAGAGTATGGCCGCTTGCGGAAAAATGGGAAATGCCACAAGAGACCATAAAGGAGGCTGACGAAGGTGGCCTCATCAGGCTGAAGTATACTTTCAAGTTTGGAGATAAATTCGTTGAGCCAGATGATGACTGGCTAAAAAGCATTGAAAATTTAAGTGATGAGCTGCTTGGGGTCTACTCGAAGGCTGAAGATACTGCATTGTCAGCAGCATTCGGAGGCCGAAAAAAGAAAAGACTGAACCGGGTGTTTGACGCAATCGGGTTTGTGTACCCTGACTATCGTTATCCCATTCGAGGGCAGAAAAGAAAAAACACAACCTCTGCGAAAGAAGAAGCTGCAACTGCTCCTAGCGAGCCAGAACCGAAAAGAAAAAGGATAAAGGTCCTCACACATCGGCCACGCTATATTGAACCAGCCTCGGTGCCTGAGTTCACCGGAGAAACTTCTTCGGCCACCGAAGCTGAAAAGCCAACCAAGCCAACCTTGCTGCCAGAAGTCGCAGAAATGGCCGAAGCGCCAACAAGGATAGAATTGGAAGAACCAAAGATTTTGTTACCAGAAACCGAAGGGATGGCCGAAGCGCCATCGACAGAAAAAATGGAAGAAGTAAAAGGACCAACTGAAGGATCAAAAACATCAGAAGTTTTAAGTCCTGCAGCAAATGTTGAGACAGTAAAAAATCAAAAGGTGACGACAGTGACTCCGAAAAGAAAGAGAATGGTCAATGTGCTAGATGTTCTGGAAACAATTAAATCCTCAAGCACGACTCCGAAGAAGACTATTGAAACTTCCGAAGCGGAAACTGAAATCTTTGATGCTGAAGTTCCAAAGCAACAAACTGAGACTGAAGCTGGGCCTTCAGAGCCCACGAAGGTAGTTGAAGAAATCAGTGCTACTGCCCCCGAAGCATCCCCCAAAGTCCTTGATTATATTGTTCGAAATGCTTCGGGGAAAAAGTTGTCTGAAAAAGAAAAGCAAGAGGCCCAGTTTTACGCCCAAAAACTGAAATATCCAAAGGGGGCGTTGATATTCAATGGCAGCGGAGAAGAAGACTTCTTGTATTGTCTCCCCGATAGCAAGGAGATTTCTGTCTGTCGGGAGATGAGCAAGAGCTTCGGATTCCCAACACTAGAAGACGGGCTCTCGGTGCTATCGAAAAACGAGCTTGCCGACAGCCTGGCGTACAATAGCTTAAAGGTACAGAAAATAAGGTCTTTGTATTTTTCCTTGAAACCAAAATTTTTCGTTTACTTAAATTTATTGACGCACACACATTTTTCTTTGCAGGGCCTTATACTTAGCAATGCCCTCAGGGCCCAAAAAGATGCCGAAGATGAAGGGTGTGTCATGGCCCTGAGCAACCTTCGTTCCGAAGTAATTGAACTAAGGAACGAAGGTCTCGAAAAAGATAAAATATTACATTCATTGATAAATAAAATAAAAGAAGATGAAGCTATCTTTAAAGGTCAAGCTGAGGCTCAGAAGCGTGAAATTGAAGACCTTCGAAAGCAACTGGCCAGAGTTAAAGAGGAACGCATACTTGAAGAAACGAAGCGAGAACTTAGCGACCAATGGGCAAATCATTTAGAAGGAACTGTTGAAGAGCTTCGTTCGTCCAAGAAAAGATGCTATGACAAATCTATGGAATGTGTTACGAAAATAAAAGCTAGCTTCGCCAAGGTTGGCGCATTTTCGAGCGAAGAAAACTTTACACGAGGCAACCTCGAAGGTCCCATCGAATGGATTAATCACGAAGCTGAGGCCTTCGAGGAAATTTTAAATAGCTGCGGAGACGTATGTGCTTTCTCGGGTGCGAGGGGAATTGCTACCATTTTGGAGAAAAAGGGCTGCGATCATGTAAAAATTTTAGCGCAATCCGAAGCTACTTTGTCCTTCGAAGATGCGAGAGATCCTTCAGCCGAAGCTAGCATGGTTGGTGGAAAATTTTTCACCGATGTCTGGGATAATGGTGGTCGAGAAATGGCTCGAGAAATTATCCAGAAAAGCGAGAAGGGCATTCACGACGCTAGAGAAGTAGCTAAGGCTGCTGAAAAAAGCTCAGAGCCCGAAGGGCAAATAGGTATTAACTAATGGTTTTATTGTGTTGTAATTTTTGGTTTTAAACTTCGTTCGCAATTTGTAATAGCAATGTTGCCGTATCCTGTCCTCCTTCAGATCCTACTAAAGCGTCTCCGGGCCCTCACCCGAAAGGAGATGACGAAATTAAAAAGATGGCTGAAGCCATCATGGATGAAGTTGTTAATCGGCTCCTGAACGAAGCTGCAGAAGTTGTTCTGAGAGAAGATTAAGTACTATTGTAAAAACATCTGAAATGTAATATGTGTAATATCTTGTAACCCTGAATGTAATATACTTGTTTTTTATGGTTCAATTCTTTACGATGCATGAAATCTTACATACATACCATTTTTGAGTCTTTGACGAAAAAACACCTTCCCTTCTTTTCATGCTTCGTGAAGAAGAATTTTCATTTATCACAACAATATCCATAGAGTTCTGATGAAGAATATCCAAGCTTCGTGAAGATATTTTCCGAAGCTACACTTCCGAAGATCAATTTTCCGAAGCTACACTTCCGAAGCTTCGTGAAGATATTTTCCTTGTGACTTAGCATGAATTTCCCTTTTTTCGAAACATTCTTCCGAAGATCGATATTGTGTCCCCTTCTTGTGCCATATGTAGCATGATGTATGATGCTTATGCTATGCGAAATGATGTGATGATGTTATGCTATGTAAAATGGTGTTTATTCCGAAGATACACGCACATCCCTGCAATAAAACACATAATCTTTTTAAATCAGCGTTGACTTTTCGCTGTAAGCCTCCCTTAGGAGCTTCTTCGCCTTTTACTTCAGCGGAATCAGCGTTTATTTTTCGCTGTAAGCCTCCCTTAGGAGCTTCTTCGCCTTTTACTTTCGGCGGCATTCGCGTTGACTTTTCGCGCTTCGCCTTTTACTTAGGCGGTATCAGCGTTGACTTTTCGCTGTAAGCTCTGCATTCCGTTTGGAACGACTTTGGAGCAGAAAACTTACACTGCGCTCCCTTTGGAACGGCTTTTTGTGACTTCAGCAAACTTACTCTGCGTTCCTTAGAACGACTTTTTGTTGCTTCGAAGAATTTGTTGATAGTTCGAAGGTCCTCCTTGTTGTCACAAATCTTTTAAGCTTCAACGACTTAAGCCTGTGAAGAAAATATATTTTCCTTGTAGCAAACAATGAAACTATTACATGGAATTTGAAAAATGTCCTTTATTACACAGAAAATAAAACTGAATGAAAAAGACTGCTATCAAGGTAGGATATTTGTCAATAGATGTGCTTCGACTCTGGCACAGTGCTGTTGACTGTGCGAGCTTCGGACTGTTCTCTGAAGTCCCTTTGGTGTGGAACATATTGGCTCCCCTCTGGCTGTTGGCCTTGTTGCAGCGGTGGTGGAGGCGGAGGCTGTTGCCAGGAAGTTTGAGGTTGACTCGCCGAAGCAACAGAAACTGCAGGGTGGTTGCCTACATATTCTGGAATGTAAGGCGAATGATACGAAGCAGTGTGCATGACCTGCTTCGGCTGAGCCTGTTGTGCCGCAGCTTCGGCTATTTCTTTTTGCTTCTGGATGGTAACATGGCACATCCTGGTGGTATGGCCCTTGTTCTCACCACAGAACAAGCAAAAAATTCTTCTTGGTTGATCTCCAAATCTTCCTCCGAAGCCCCTGGCGCCTCTGCCTCTTGGAGCTGGTGGTCGGAAGGAGCTTTGCTGTTGCCCCGAAGCCTATGAGGAGCACTGTGGCCTTTGCTGCTGGCTCCCCCTATCATCATTTTGAGTAGAGTTATGGATTGACCTAACATGCCTCGGATAGAATTTTCCTCCGAAGCCCCTGGTCATTTCAGAAAACCTGAAAGCCTCCTCTCTTCTTTGACGAAAATCATTATCGGCCCGAATATACTCGTCCATCTTCTGGAGAAGTTTCTCCAAAGTTTGAGGAGGCTTCCTAGCGAAGTACTGAGCTGTAGGTCCTGGCCGAAGCCCCTTGATCATGGCCTCAATGACAATTTCGTTGGGCACTGTTGGAGCCTGTGCCCTCAAACGCAAGAACCTTCGGACGTACGCCTGAAGGTATTCTTCGTGATCCTGGGTGCACTGGAATAGAGCTTGAGCAGTGACCGGCTTCGTCTGAAACCCTTGGAAGCTGGTTAACAACAAGTCCTTCAGCTTTTGCCATGAAGTGATCGTTCCTGGTCGAAGGGAGGAATACCAAGTTTGAGCAACACCCCTGACAGCCATAACAAAAGATTTGGCCATGACTGCAGCATTGCCACCATACGAAGATAATGTTGCTTCGTAGCTCATCAAAAACTGCTTCGGGTCTGAGCGGCCATCGAATATGGGAAGCTAAGGCGGCTTGTAGGACGGAGGCCAAGGTGTAGCCTGCAGCTCAGCGGACAGAGGAGAAGCATCATCAAAAACAAAATTTCCATGACGGAAATTGTCATACCAGTCATCTTCGTTGAAGAAACCCTCCTGATGAAGGTCTTTGTGCTGAGGCCTTTGATTTTGCTCGCTTTGAGCAAGATGACGAACTTCTTCGGAAGCTTCGTCTATCTGCCGTTGCAGTTCAGCTAGCCTGGCCATCTTCTCCTTCTTCCTTTGCACCTGTTGGTGAAGCATTTCCATATCTCTGATTTCTTGGTCTAACTCATCCTCTTGAGGCGTCGGGCTGACAACCTTCCTCTTCTGACTTCGGGCCTCCCGAAGGGAGAGAGTCTCTTGATTGGGGTCCAGCGGTTGCAGAGCTGCAGCCCCAGTTGCTGAAGCTTTCTTCGGCGCCATAACGAAGGTTTATGGTTGCCGAAGGTGTTCAAAACTCAAAGAGTGGAAGTGAGTTCACCGGAGGTGGGCGCCAATGTTGGGGACTTGTTCTCAAATGCTTCGGGTTAAGAACAAGGCAACATAAAAAGTATTAAGTGTTAAAGTTCTTCGTCCCTCAAAACATTATGCCCCTTCGGGAAATAATGAGTTTCGGACGAAGGTTACGAGAGACATACCTTCGTCAGTATGACAAGTAAAGACGAAGGATTCATATAAAGCAAGAGATATAATACAAACATTTAAACATTATCATAAAATCATTTCTATTTTATTATCATGGAAAAATAGAAATGATTTCAAATTACAAATGTACCTTCGGCTTGAGGAAAGGTAAAAAGCACAAGCGTGACGGAAAAGCAAGTGCCAAGTCAGCGTGAACAGTATGGGGGTACTGTTCACCTATTTATAGGCACGGGACACAGCCCATATAAAATTACATTCATGCCCTTTACATTTGGTAGTAATTCTATAGTAATCCACCGAGGTCTGAATAGCCTTTTCATCTTTAAGTCGGTTTCTTTCTCTGCTGTTACGCCGAAGCTTTCCTGCTCACAGCTTCGGTGCTGTGTCGACCTTCGTATTCTTTGGGCTTCTCTCACTGTGGTACCGATTCGAGTCCGAAGATACCTGTTCACACATTATACTCCAGAAATACTGTTAAATCTTGTTTTTGAGGACCTTCGGAAGCCGAAGGCCCCCAACAGGATGCATAAACCTACAAAACAAGTTTAGTTCTTCACTTTAGGTACCCAAATGGTTTTGGGTCCTTTGGCATTATATACAAGAACTTTGGGTACCCAAACACAAGTCTTTGACCCCTTGTGCTTGCCCCCAACATATTTGGCAACTACTTTACCGGATTTGATAGTTAAAACATATGATGCATCAAAAGTTTTAAATGAAATGTCATGATCATTTGATGCACTAGGAGTTTTCTTCTTAGGCAACTTAGCACGGGTTGGTTGCCTAGAGCTAGATGTCTCACCCTTGTACATGAAAGCATGGTTATGGCCAGAGTGAGACTTCCTAGAATGAATTCTCCTAATTTTGCTCTCGGGATAACCGGTAGGGTACAAAATGTAACCCTCGTTATCCTGAGGCATGGGAGACTTGCCCTTTACAAAATTAGACAATCTTTTAGGAGGGGCATTAAGTTTGACATTGTCTCCTCTTTGGAAGCCAATGCCATCCTTGATGCCGGGGCGTCTCCCACTATAGAGCATACTTCTAGCAAATTTAAATTTTTCGTTTTCTAAGTTATGCTCAGCAATTTTAGCAGATAATTTAGCTATATGATCATTTTGTTGCTTAATTAAAGCCATGTGATCATGTATAGCATCAATGTTAACATCTCTACATCTAGTACAAATAGTAATATGCTCAACGGTAGATGTAGAGGGTTTGCAAGATTTTAATTCTACAACCTTAGCATGTAGTATATCATTCTCATTTCTAAGGTTAGAAATAGTAACATTGCAAACATCAAAGTATTTAGCCTTAGCAAGCAATTTTTCATTTTCAACTCTAAGGCTAGCAAGAGAAACATTCAACTCATCAATCCTAGCAAGTAAATCTACATTATCATCTCTAGGATTGGAAGTTGAAGCATTACAAACATGAGAATCAACCTTAGCAATTAATTTGGCATTTTCATTTCTAAGGTTGTTAATAGTTTCATGGCAAGTGCTTAGCTCACTAGATAGTTTTTCACAATTTTCTACTTCACGAGCATAAGCATTTTTAACCTTAACATGCTTCTTATTTTCTTTAATTAGGAAGTCCTCTTGGGAATCCAAAAGGTCATCCTTCTCATGAATGGCACTAACTAATTCATTTAACTTTTCCTTTTGTTCCATGTTAAGGTTGGCAAAAAGGATACGCAAATTATCTTCCTCATCACTAGCATTATTATCACTAGAGGACTCATATTTAGTGGAGGATTTGGATTTAACCTTCTTCCTTTTGCCGTCCTTGGCCATGAGGCACTTGTGGCCGACGTTGGGGAAGAGAAGACCCTTGGTGACGGCGATGTTGGCGGCGTCCTCGTCGGAGGAGGAGTCAGTGGAGCTCTCGTCGGAGTCCCACTCGCGGCACACGTGGGCATCGCCGTCCTTCTTCTTGTAGTGTCTCTTCTTCCCCTTTCTTCTCCCTTTCTTGTCGTCGCCCCTGTCACTATCACTAGATAATGGACATTTAGCAATAAAATGATCGGGCTTACCACATTTGTAGCATACTTTCTTGGAGCGGGGCTTGTAGTCTTTCCCCCTCCTTTGCTTGAGGATTTGGCGGAAGCTCTTGATGATGAGCGCCATCTCCTCGTTGTCGAGCTTGGAGGCGTCGATGGGTGTTCGACTTGGAGTAGCCTCCTCCTTCTTTTCTTCCGTCGCCTTGAAAGCAACCGGTTGTGCCTCGGGTATGGAGGAGGTGCCTTGCTCGATGATTTTCTTTGAGCCCTTAATCATTAGCTCAAAGCTCACAAATTTTCCTATAACTTCCTCGGGAGACATTAGCTTATATCTAGGATCACCTCGAATTAATTGAACTTGTGTAGGATTAAGAAATACGAGGGATCTAAGAATAACCTTACCATCTCATGGTCATCCCATTTTTCGCTCCCGAGGTTGCGCACTTGGTTCACCAAGGTCTTCAAGCGGTTGTACATAGCTTGTGGATCCTCCCCTTGGTGAAGCATGAAGCGACCGAGCTCCCCCTCGATCTTTTCCCGCTTGGTGATCTTTGTCACCTCGTCTCCTTCGTGCGCGGTCTTGAGTACGTCCCAAATTTCCTTCGCACTTTTTAACCCTTGCACCTTGTTATACTCCTCTCGACTTAGAGAGGCAAGGAGTATAGTGGTTGCTTGGGAGTTAAAGTGGTGGATTTGGGCCACCTCGTCCGAGTCGTAGTCTTCATCCCCTATGGATGGTACCTGTACACCAAACTCAACAACATTCCATATGCTTGTGTGGAGTGAGGTTAGATGATGCCTCATTTTGTCACTCCACATATTATAATCTTCACCGTCAAAAACCGGTGGTTTGCCTAATGGAACGGAGAGCAAAGGAGTATGTTTTGAAATATGGGGATAGCGTAGGGGGATCTTACTATACTTCTTGCGCTCATGGCGCTTAGAAGTAACGGACGACGCGTCGGAGCCGGAGGTCGACGGTGATGAAGTGTCGGTCTCGTAGTAGACCACTTTCCTCATCTTTTTGTGCTTGTCGCCTCTCCGATGCGACTTGTGGGAAGAGGATTTCTTCTCCTTCCCCTTCCCTTTGTTGCGGGACTCTTCCGATGAAATCGACCCGTGGCTTGTAGTGGGCTTGTCGCCGGTCTCCATCTCCCTCTTGGCGTGATCTCCCGACATCACTTCGAGCGGTTAGGCTCTAATGAAGCACTGGGCTCTGATACCAATTGAAAGTCGCCTAGAGGGGGGGTGAATAGGGCGAAACTGAAATTTACAAATATAATCACAACTATAGGCCGGGTTAGCGTTAGAAACAATAACGAGTCCGCGAGAGAGGGCGCAAAACAAATCGCAAGCAAATGAAGAGTGAGACACGTGGATTTGTTTTACCGAGGTTCGGTTCTCGCAAACCTACTCCCCGTTGAGGAGGCCACAAAGGCCGGATCTTTTTCAACCCTTTCCCTCTCTCAAACGGTCCCTCGGACCGAGTGAGCTTCTCTTCTCAAATCAACCCGGGAACGAAGCTTCCCCGCAAGGACCACCACACAATTGGTGTCTCTTGCCTCGGTTACAAATGAGTGTTTGAGCACAAGAACAAAATGAGAAAGAAAAGCAAGCGATCCAAGCGCAAGAGCTCAAATGAACACGGCAAATCACTCTCTCTAATCACTAAGGCTTGATGTGGAGTTGGGAGAGGATTTGATCTCTTTTGTGTGCTTTGGAATGAATGCTAGAGCTCTTGTAAGGTGTTGAAGTGTAGAAACTTGGATTCCATTGAATGTGGGGTGGTTGGGGTATTTATAGCCCCAACCACCACAAAGTGGTCGTTGGAGAGCTGCTGTCGCATGGCGCACCGGACAGTCCGGTGCGCCAGCCCACGTCAGCAGACCGTTGGGGTTCGACCGTTGAGCTCTGTCATGTGGGCCCGCCTGGCTGTCCGGTGGTGCACCGGACAAGCACTGTAGGCTGTCCGGTGCGCCACCCGCGCGTGCTCTGCTCCTCTGCGCGCGCTGGCGCGCATTTAATGCGTTGCAGGTAGCCGTTGGCGCGCGAAGTAGCCGTTGCCCGCCGTCACACCGGACAGTCCCGTGAATTATAGCTGACGCAATCCCGAGGCTGGCGAGTTCCAGAGCCGCTCTCCTCTGGGGCACCGGACACTGTCCGGTGTACACCGGACAATCTAGTGAATTATTGTGGAGCGCCTCTGGATTTTCCCGAAGGTGAAGAGTTCAGCCTGGAGTGCCCTGGTGCACCGGACACTGTCCGGTGGCACACCGGACAGTCCGGTGTGCCAAACCAGGGCAGCCTTCGGTTATCCCTTGCTCTCTTTGTTGGACCCAATTCTTGGTCTTTTTATTGGCTAAGTGTGAACCTTTGGCACCTGTAGAACTTTTACACTAGAGCAAACTAGTTAGTCCAATTATTTGTGTTGGGCAATTCAACCACCAAAATCATTTAGGAAAATAGGTGTAAGCCTAATTCCCTTTCATGTACAATAGGAGATGTAGCAGTGTGCTAACGTGTCTAGCAGAGAGGAGCTAGCGCCCTAAGTACATGCCGTCGTGGCAGCAGGAGAGGTTTTGGCACCCTGTTCATGAGATGTCGTGGCCGTCGGAGGAGCGCTGGAGCCTGGCGGAAGGACAGCTGTCGGGGCTGTCGAGTCCTTGCTGACGTCTCCTTGCTTCCGTAAGGGGCCGAGAGCCGCCGTCGTCATGGAGCACGCGGGGCGCCATCATTACTTGTTTACCGGGGCGAGCCAGATGGGACGCCGGTCTTGTTCCCCATAGCCTGAGCTAGCTAGGGGTAGGGTAATGATGGCTCCCCCTGTGACGTGGTCGGTCCGAGCCCTGGGTCAGGTGAGGCGGAGGCTCCTCCGAGGTCGAGGTCGAGTCTGTCTTCCGTGGTCAAGGTCGAGTCCGAGCCCCGGGTCGGGCGAGGCGGAGACCGTCGTCTTCCGGGGCCGAGGCCGAGTCCGAGCCCCGTGTCGGGCGAGGCAGAGACCGTCGTCTTCCGGGGCCGAGGCCGAGGCCGAGTCCGAGCCCTGGGTCGGGCGAGGCGGAGTTCGTCATCTTCCGGTGCCGAGCCCGAGTCCGAGCCCTAGGGTTGGGCGAGGCGGTGTTCGTCGTCTTCTGGGGCTGAGCCCGAGTCCGAGCCCTGGGTTGGGCGAGGCGGTGTTCGTCGTCTTCTGGGGCTGAGCCCGAGTCCGAGCCCTGGGTTGGGCGAGGCGGAGCTTCCTATGGCGCCCGAGGCTGGACTTGGCCGCTGTCAGCCTCACTCTGTCGAGTGGCACAACAGTCGGAGTGACGCGGGCGGCGCTGTCTTCTTGTCAGGCTGGTCAGTGGAGCGGCGAAGTGACTGCGGACACTTCGGCTCAGTCGACTGAAGGGCGTGCATTAGGATAAGGTGTCAGGCCACCTTTGCATTAAATGCTCCTGTGGTGCGGTCGGTCGGTGTGGTGATCTGGCCAAGGTTGCTTCTTGGCGAAGACTGGGCCTCGGGCGAGCCGAAGGTGTGTCCGTTGCTTGAGGGGGCCCTCGGGCGAGGCGTGAATCCTCCGGGGTCGGCTGCCCCTGCCCGAGGCTGGGCTTGGGCGAGGCGAGATCGTGTCCCTTGAGTGGACTGAGCCTTGACTTAATCGCACCCATCAGGCCTTTGCAGCTTTGTGCTGATGGGGGTTACCAGCTGAGATTAGGAGTCTTGGGGGTACCCCTAATTATGGTCCCCGACATTGTCCATAAAAAATGATTGAGTACCTTAAAGTGGTTACTTCAAGTTTCAACCTTCATAGAACTTTGGCACATCTCTTTTATGGTAATTAATGACAAAGGAGGAAAAGTTGGAACAAAGGTATCGAAATATGCCCAAGATAAAGTTGGATTACACATGGACTTAGGGGGCTTTTGATCAATTGAGTTAGAATGAGTACAAATGGATCAAGAGTGAAATATAAAGGGATGAAATTTTCTTCAACAAGAGATGCACACAAGTAGGGGGAGCAAGCTCATGAATATATGTTTGATGCATTTGATTGTGCATTACATTTGCTTGCTTGCATCACATTTGTGTTACATTCCTACATATTCGTGTGCAAGTGTTTGCTAGAACTAAGACTTGGATGATGATCGATTTAGTGGTATCCATAGCCTAGTCTTAACATATCAAGGAGTAACTCGAACATTATTTATTATGTTGATCTCATGTGGTATCTAATTTCAGTTGTTTCTAGCAATATGATACTAATGATGCTTTGAAAAGTGGTATACATTCTACAAATGTACATTTTTATCTTTTATACTTTAGCATCACCAAGTAGTGATAATATCCCTACAAAATTCATATTCATGCATGTGTGTAAGCTTGAAACCAAACCATTCGTACGCACATGTAAGGGCATATATCACTACCCAACTTGTTTTTATGGCGCTTATCCAAATCTTAGCAAATAAGATTAAAGTTGGCTAGTAAACATAAAAACCAAACCAAACTAGCAATTTACACTTGTGTGAAGAGCTACCATGGAAAAATAACGGAAACAACATATCTTTGTAGAGTTGTCATCAATTACCAAAAAGGGGGAGATTGTAAGGACCTTGTTTGGTTTTGGTAATTGGTTGACAACTTAGGTGGACTAATAAGTGTTTATGTTGAGATACACAGGTGATTACCACAGGCACACTAGTGTGAGCTATTTGAGCCATGGTGGTGAAGTGGCTTGGTTATATTGATATGCTCAACTAGTGTGAGAAAGGAGTTCATTGCATATGAATACATGGCTTGGCTTCGAGGACTGAGTTGCTAGTGTGAAGGGCAAGTCAGAGGCTTATGTGTGAGGGACCGTGTGGCGGTGAAGCAAGAAGAAGGACTTGGCTCCGATGGACATAATGAAACGATGAAGAGCAAGCTAAGTCGAGATTAGGACTGAGCATTTGGTCTATTAGGGTAATTCGGTTTATTCGGGTTTGTGGATTTTCAGGTTCTGAAAAATGAGAACCGAAATTTTCAAAATTATTTTAGGAACCGAACCCGAATAGACTCACTATTTCGGTTCGATCTATTTGGTCCACCGAATAGACCCGAAGAGTAGAGAGACTAGTATATTTTATTAAAATATGTACAATAAATAATTAATTGGAAGTATTATTATTACAACAAGTAACTATAAAAAATAGCATACAGATATATATATATACTACTGTTAAGATGATATCATTATTTTTAGTTAATAAGTTCATAAATCATATAATAATATCAACACATATTAAGAGTTTTTTATATTTCGGGCTATTCGGGTCTTAAAGGTCAGGAACCAAACCTGAACCCATACCCTAAAATATAGCACATATAGGAACCGAACCCGAACCCGAAAATTCGAATAGACCAATACTTCGGTCTATTCGGGTTTGATTCGAGTTCGGGTTAGGTTTTAAAATGCCCACCCCTACTTGAGATTGATGAACCAAGAATGCCATATGATGACATGGAGTGGATCCTATCATTAAAGGGATATCAAGCCAAGTACTGATTTGGGCTATTGGTTAAATGGCTTGATGAAGGATGATGTAGGATAACAAAGGACTCGCATGCTATGCGCAACAGTCAAAGTGCCATCATTTAAGGAGATGAAATGGAATGCACAAGGCAAAGGTATAACAATATGTCTTTGTTTTATTGGTCAAGAGGTGCTTAGAGGTTGAAAATTGACCAGGTTAGTAGGCTAGATAGTCATACTATCAAGAGGGGTCAATTATCTTAATTAAGCTATCTTTAGTGCCTTTTTGCTCATATAATTGGTGCATTTGCATAAGGATTATCATCAGTTCGGTTTGTGAAAGAAAAAATGTATTCAAAAGCGATTTTTGAATATGGGATGAATTGAGGTACTGTAGACCATCCGGGACAGCATGGCGGATCGTCCGCAGGTTTAACTTGAGGTGGTGTGGAGAAACTTGGAGTTTCTGTGTCGTGTAAAGTTTTTTTTTTACTTTAGACCGTCTAGTACTAGGTGGCAGACCATCTGCACTTGAAGGACTTGTGTTTGGACAGAACTTGGGAAGTTCTATTTTGGTTTTCAACTTTGAACTATGGACCGTTCGGGGCCTGAGTGCAGATTGTCCTTTGTACAAAAAAATTGAATTGTGGACCATCCTCTAGGTGCGGACCGTCCTTAGTACAAATTTCAGCAACCATGCAAAGTTAGCAGAATTCCAGTAAAAATCCTTTTATCTTAGCCTGCGTAGCTAAGTTGTTGTTTCTCTCTAGTTGTGCTTGTGTAGTGCAACTATTGAGTGGTGCTAGTGTAGTGCTTGTGTTTTGTGCGCTTTGCTTACTAGTATGTGTAGGAGCTCTAAATATTCTTAGAGCGTTAGTTACATATGTTTGTGTGTCCTGGCTGCCTAGACTTATGTAGGAGAACTCTCTCTAGCTTGGCACCTTAGTTGCTTTAATTAGGATATTTTGTAATGTGCTTGTGATAGATAGATGGGTGTAGTCTTGGCTAGACCAAATAGTTTTAGTTCGACATCTATTTTTATTAGCCATCGTAATTTGTTTTAGAAAGGAGTATTCATCCCTTCTAGTCCACCATCTCAACCCTACAATATGGCTCGCAGATAGTATGTTTTGTGCACAGTTTAACACGACACTCATCGAATCGGTCCAGTGTGCCACCGAACATGGCACTGGTTAGTGCACCTAGATAGGGTATTATTTGTATACTTTGTCCGAGTACTCACCGAACTTGTCCGATGCGCCATCAGACGTAATACCCGATAGGGCACTCGGGGACCATGTTTTTTATGTACCACCCAGTCATGCACAATGTTGATCAATTTTATCATAAACAGGTGCTCGCTCGATTCTAAAGTATGAGTTATCCTAACTTTCTTGGAGAGCTAAAGTTTCTCAAATTTAACCATACTTATATTATAAAAATAATAACATTTATGATACTAAATAAGTATTATTAAATTCTTTATAATTTTGATCAAACTTGAGATGTTTTGATAATTTAAAATGGGGGAGTACTTTTGGGTTAATAAGAGTTTTCCTACTTTTTATTATGTCAAACACATGCAACATGCTACCCTTTCTAGTTGCACACAATCAATAGATTAATCATTGGAAGATGTCTAAAGTCGAGGAGCAACACATGTCAGCTTCATTGATTTTCTAGTAGCACTAGAACCTTAAGGCCTCCTTTGGAACAAAGAAAAATTTCTCTAATCCTGTGTTTTTCTGTGTTTTGAACTCATTTCTTCAAAATTCCTACACTATTTCTAGGAAACCCATGTGTTCCAAAGGGGTCCTAAACGTGTCTTTGTTGTAGATTTCATGTTTGCTTGTATCGTGGATAGTTTCAGCTTTGAGTTGAATTCCAGAACCTCCTAAGGCCATCTGCAGCAGTCTACTCAAAGTTTACCCAAAAGTATTGTTCTGCACTGTAGAATGTACTGTTCGCAGAGTGTAGTTTTAATATGGGTATATGTATGAGTAAGCTGCTGAAGATAGCCTAAATAGAAGAATAAGCACATGGCATGGGAAGTTAGATTGGGTCGTACTAAGCATTAAACTATTTGAAGACTCTATGTTCATTTACTCTAAATATAAAAAATATTCTTTTCTATGTAGTCTTGAACGATGTTTTCTAAATCATCCTCTAAATATAGAGGACACTTCTTCATTCTGTCTCTCTATAGCGATTTTCTTTTCTCTACTCTATCCATTTTTATACTTTAGATAATAGCTTAAAAACCATCCTAACAAACAAGTATTTCAACAACATTTTTTTTGTATAGGGGCCTGTAAGCTGTCCTTCCATTATGCTATGATCAACAGATCGTGTATATGGTCATATAAAATACTGTTTTGCACTATGGACTATATTATTTATAAAGTAGAGTTTGAAATGAGAGGTATGGATGGGTAAGGTGCTATATCCTTACTACCATATCATATGATTAATGACACAATTCTTACTAGCAGTGTAAATGGAGAGGTGGGGAAAAGAGAATCCCGTCACCTTATTCGTTTCATTGTGGCCCCAACAGGCCCTTTAAATATACAAAGAGTTTTTAAAATTAATTAAATTAGTTTATATTAATATTGTAGACTCAAATCTTGTTTAATTCAGCTAAGAGTTGAGTTGTCAGCTATAAAAAATATTTTGAAAAAAACATGTAAACGGTTTGGTTGAAACAACTATGGAATCTACCATATCTTCTTTGAGGTAGCTTTGAAACTTTGTTTCACCTATTTCAAGAATGCACTAAGATGAAGGGAACATATATCGTGAATATGATATTTTGGTTTATGTAGTAAACGGTGACGCCGAAGATGGGGTAAATTAGGACTCCTTAAAACACTCTCTAAACTATGTCACAAATAAATATCTAAAACAAAACCTATACGAATAAACAATCTAGAATGTGTGCAAACTAGATCTTGTCTAACTGTTGTTATCTCTACCGCAAAACCTAAGTTCCAATCCTAAATATTCTAACTAGAAAGGGGAGATTGAAACTTATGTACTTGATGTAAATGCAGAAGATAAAGAGCAAGGGCAGAGATGCAAACTCTTGTGGATGACACTGATATTTTTATCGAGGTATCTGTAACCACGCAAGGTCCCGACTAATCCTCGTTGGTGCCCTACGCAAATGGTAGCCCACGCGAGGGCCAAGCACCACGAACGAGTAACTCTGTATAGATACGCGAGGCTTCTCCACGCGCAAGTGGTGCTCCGCTTCCGGCTCCTCTCGGATGCTCCTCGCCGTCTCCACTATCGAGCTTCCGTCTGAAACGTCACGGGCCTCGTTCTCTTCGGTACACGGTGGCGGTCGTGACACAAACTCGGTTGTCACGGTCTCGCAAAACTTTCGCCCCACTTGGTACAATTACAACGGCTCACATAAGAGATGGGGGGGTTGTGGGGTTTTTTAAACTCATTCAATTAATTAGGAATCACCTAGAGCAAGCGCATAAGCAGTCTAACTAACCTAAGCTAATCACCGAGTGATTCTATTAAGCACTTGGGTGTTTGAGCACTTGGAAATATCTATAACATGTGTTGGTAAGTTGCTTGGACTCCCACACCTTCAAATGGCTAAGTAAAATATATATAGGCCCCAACTCAAATATAGCCGTTTAAAAGCAGTTCTGCACCTTTTTGCGGTGCACCGGACTGTCTGGTGGTGCACCAGACATGCCACATGTCCTAGCCGTTAAAGATAGCCGTTAGAGCTTCCGAAGACGGCGCACCGGACAGTTCGGTGTGCACCGGATAACCCACATAAAACAAGATTAATTATCATATTTTGGCCATAACTTTTAGCTCCGAATTTCGATTTCGATGATCTTGTACTTTTTTGGAAAGATTATGAAATCCTCTACATCCTAGAGTTGAAGCCATATAATTTTGAGAAAATTTAGCACACCGGACAGTCCGACGAAACACTCCTATGTGAAAGGGAAATGTGCCTTTGGGCCATTTCTAAGTATTTTGGTGATTGAGTGTCAACACAAGTGCTTAAGTGTAAATCTATGCCCATGGATGAACAAAGCGCAAATCACAAGTAAAGGTATGTTTCTAAGCCTTAGTACATTGGTTTTGTGTACTAATATACTTGTCTAAGTGATAGAAACAGAGAGAAGAAGAAAGAAGAAGAGTTGGCTGTGTACAGCCAAAAGACTGCTTCGGTCTGGGGCACCGGACTGTCCGGTGGTGCACCGGACAGTGTCCGGTGCGCCAGGCTGCCTCAGGCGAACTGGCCACTCTCGGGAAAGTTGCTGACAGCGTTCGGCTAAAAATCACCGGACTGTCCGGTGTTCACCGGACTGTCCGGTGAGCCAACGGTCGGCCGAGCCAACGGTCGGCCGCGGAATCTGCGCGCGACACGTGGTCTGGCCAACGGTCGGAAGGAGGCACCGGACTGTCCGGTGTGCACCGGACTGTCCGGTGCGCCAGATCTGCAACGGTCGGCAACGGTCGGCTGCGCCTGTTAAGGAAAGAAATCGGGCACCGGACAGTGTCCGGTGGTGCACCGGACTGTCCGGTGCGCCCGATGACAGAAGGCAAGGATGGCCTTCCAGATTTGTTCTCAACGGCTCCTAGCTGCCTTGGGGCTATAAAAGGGACCCCTAGGCGCATGGAGGAGAATACCAAGCAACCTTTGAGCATTCTTGATCATCCACACTCGTTCTTTGCGCATTCGTTTGTGATTCTAAGTGATTCGAGCTCCGTTCTAGTGAGAACTTTGAGATAGTCATTTGAGCTCGATTCTTGGCCGTGTGTGTGCGCATTTCGCTGTGGATTTGTGTGTGTTGCTTCCCTCCCTTACTCTGTGCTTCTTTGTGATCATATACTTGTAAGGGCAAGAGACTCCAATTTGTGGAGATTCCTTGCAAACGGGATAAAGAAAAGAAAACAAAACACCGTGGTATTCAAGTGGGTCTTTGGACCGCTTGAGAGGGGTTGATTGCAACCCTCGTCCGTTGGGACGCCACAACGTGGAGTAGGCAAGCGTTGGTCTTGGCCGAACCACGGGATAAACCACTGTGCCATCTCTGTGATTGATCTTCTGTGGTCATTGTGTTTTGTCGGGACTTCTCTCTAGCCACTTGGTGATAACTGTACTAACTCTTAACAAGTTTTTGTGGCTTAAGTTTTGAAGATTTACAGGATCACCTATTCACCCCCCCCCCCTCTAGGTGCTCTCAATTGGTATCGGAGCCGTTCTCTTCACAAAGGGACTAATCGCCCGAAGAGATGGATCCTAAGGGGAAGGGTATCGTGATCAACGACAAAGAGAAGGAGTCCTTCGTCAACGAGCCAAGGGATGACAAGTCCAACGACTCAAGCTCGGGCCACAGACGCAAAGATGGAAAGAAGAAGAAGACAAGACGCATCAAGGAGATTGTCTACTACGACAGCGATGAGTCTACTTCTTCCCAAAAGGATGAGGACAACGACTACAAACAAAAGACGGTTAACTCAAACTTTTCTTTTGATTATTCGCGCATTCCGCATAGCTCAAATACTCATTTGCTCCCCATTCCACTTGGCAAACCTCCTCACTTTGATGGAGAGGACTACGGATTTTGGAGTCACAAAATGCGTACTCACCTATTTTCTCTCCATCCAAGCATTTGGGAGATTGTGGAAAGTGGAATGAAATTTGATAGCTCGGATAGCCCTTCATTTATAAATGAACAGATCCATAAAAATGCACAAGCTACTACTGTGTTGCTAGCCTCTTTGTGCAGGGACGAGTATCACAAGGTGAGCGGCTTGGACAATGCCAAGCAGATTTGGGACACCCTCAAGATCTCTCATGAGGGAAATGATGTCACCTTACTCACCAAGATGGAGTTGGTGGAGGGCGAGCTCGGACGATTCGCGATGATAAGGGGCGAGGAGCCGACACAAACATATAACCGGCTCAAGATCCTTATCAACAAAATAAGGAGCTACGGAAGCACGCGATGGACGGATCACGACGTCGTCCGCCTAATGCTAAGGTCATTTACCATTCTTGATCCTCACTTGGTGAACAATATTCGTGAAAATCCTAGGTACATCAAGATGTCGCCCGAAGAAATTCTTGGAAAATTTGTAAGCGGGCGAATGATGATTAAGGAGGCAAGGTACGTGGACGACGCGTTGAATGGCCCAATCCATGAGCCTCAACCCATTGCTCTCAAGGCAACAAGGAGCAAGGAGGCGCTACCCAGCAAGGTGGCGCAAATTGAGGCGGCCGGTCTTAATGATGAAGAGATGGCCCTCATCATCAAAAGATTCAAGACGACACTAAAGGGTCGCAAGGGACAGCCAAGCAAGACCAAAGCCAAGGGGAAGCGCTCATGCTTCAAATGCGGTAAGCTTGGTCATTTTATTGCTAACTGTCCCGACAATGATAGTGATCAGGACCAAGGGAACAAGAGGGAGAAGAAGAAGCATTACAAGAAGGCAAAGGGCGAGGCACATCTAGGCAAGGAGTGGGACTCGGATTGCTCCTCTTCCGACTCCGACAATGAAGGACTCGCCGCCACCGCCTTCAACAAATCAACCCTCTTCCCCAACGAGCGTCACACATGCCTTATGGCAAGGGAGAAGAAGGTATGTACTCGCAACTCTACCTATGCTTCTTCAAGTGAGGACGAATCTAGTGATGAGGATGAAGTAGATTATTCATGCTTGTTCAAAGGCCTAGATAGAACCAAGGTTGACAAAATCAATGAATTAATTGATGCCTTGAATGAAAAGAATATACTTTTAGAGAAGCAAGAGGATTTGTTGTATGAAGAACATGATAAGTTTGTAGAGGCTCAAAAATCCCTTGCATTAGAAATTAAGAGAAATGAAATGCTTGCTTGTGAAGTGTCTACATGTCATGATTCTATTTCTAACTTAAAGAGCATAAATGATGATTTAAATGCTAAACTAGTAGAAGCAAATAAATCCACTTCTTGTGTTGAACATGTTGAAATTTGCACTAGGTGTAAGGACATTGATATTAATGCTTGTAGTGAACACTTAGTTTCTATTTCAAAATTGAATGTTGAATTAGCTAGTCTTAATGCTCAACTTAAGACTAGCAAGAGTGATTTTGAGAAACTGAAATTTGCTAGGGATGCCTACACTGTTGGTAGACACCCCTCCATTAAGGATGGACTTGGCTTCAAGAGGGAAGCCAAGAACTTAACAAGCCATAAGGCTCCCATCTCCGCCAAGGAGAAAGGAAAGACCCCTATGGCTAGCAATGATAAAAGGAACCATGCTTTTATGTATCATGATAGGAGATATGCTAGAAATGCTTATAATGCTTTTGATTCACATGTTTATGATTCTCATGCCATGTTTACTTCTAGCTCTTCATATAAGCATGATAGAGATATGTCTAGGAGAAATGCTGTGCATATGCCTAGGAGAAATGTTGCTAATATTCCTAGGAAAGTAAATGAACCTTCTGCCATTTATTATGCTTGCAATGCTCCCTTTGCTATTTGTAGAAAGGGTAAGAAGGTAATTGCTAGGAAGTTAGGGGCAAGATGCAAGGGAGACAAAACTTGCATTTGGGTCCCTAAGGACATTTGTACTAACCTTGTAGGACCCAACATGAGTTGGGTACCTAAGACCCAAGCCTAAATTTGCCTTGCAGGTTTATGCATCCGGGGGCTCAAGCTGGATTATCGACAGCGGATGCACAAACCACATGACGGGGGAAAAGTGGATGTTCTCTTCCTACGTCAAGAATAAAGATTCCCAAGATTCAATCATATTCGGTGATGGGAATCAAGGCAAGGTAAAAGGGTTAGGTAAAATTGCAATTTCTAATGAGCACTCTATTTCAAATGTGTTTTTAGTAGAGTCTCTTGGTTACAATTTGCTATCTGTTAGTCAGTTGTGTAATATGGGATACAACTGTTTATTTACAAATGTAGATGTATCTGTCTTTAGAAGAAGTGATGGTTCACTAGCTTTTAAGGGTGTACTAGACGGCAAACTTTACTTAGTTGATTTTGCAAAAGAAGAGGCCGGTCTAGATGCATGCTTAATGGCTAAGACTTGCATGGGCTGGTTGTGGCATCGCCGCTTAGCACATGTGGGGATGAAGAACCTCCACAAGCTTCTAAAGGGAGAACACGTGATAGGTCTAACCAATGTGCATTTCGAAAAAGATAGACCTTGTGCAGCTTGTCAAGCAGGGAAACAGGTGGGAGGCTCTCATCACACCAAAAATGTGATGACAACATCAAGACCCCTGGAGCTGCTACATATGGACCTCTTCGGACCCGTCGCCTATCTGAGCATAGGAGGAAGTAAGTATGGTCTAGTTATTGTTGATGACTTTTCCCGCTTCACTTGGGTGTTCTTTTTGCAGGATAAGTCTGAAACCCAAGGGACCCTAAAGCGCTTCCTCAGGAGAGCTCAAAATGAGTTTGAGCTAAAGGTGAAAAAGATAAGGAGCGACAACGGGTCCGAGTTCAAGAACCTTCAAGTGGAGGAGTTCCTTGAGGAGGAAGGGATCAAGCACGAGTTCTCCGCTCCCTACACACCACAGCAAAATGGTGTGGTAGAGAGGAAGAACAGGACGCTAATCGATATGGCGAGGACGATGCTTGGAGAGTTCAAGACCCCCGAGTGCTTTTGGTCGGAAGCTGTGAACACGGCTTGCCACGCCATCAACAGGGTCTACCTTCATCGACTCCTCAAGAAGACTTCGTATGAGCTACTAACCGGTAACAAACCCAATGTATCGTACTTTCGTGTATTTGGGAGCAAATGCTACATTCTAGTGAAGAAGGGTAGAAATTCTAAGTTTGCTCCCAAAGCTGTAGAAGGGTTTTTGCTAGGTTATGATTCAAATACAAAGGCGTATAGGGTCTTCAACAAATCATCGGGTTTGGTTGAAGTCTCTAGCGACGTTGTATTTGATGAGACTAATGGCTCTCCAAGAGAGCAAGTTGTTGATTGTGATGATGTAGATGAAGAAGATGTTCCGACGGCCGCTATACGAACCATGGCGATTGGAGAAGTGCGGCCACAAGAACAAGATGAACAAGATCAACCTTCTTCCTCAACAACGGTGCATCCCCCAACTCAAGACGATGAACAGGTTCATCAACAGGAGGCGTGTGATCAAGGGGGAGCACAAAATGATCATGTGATGGAGGAAGAAACGCAACCGGCACCTCCAACCCAAGTTCGAGCGATGATTCAAAGGGATCATCCCGTCGACCAAATTCTGGGTGATATCAGCAAGGGAGTAACTACTCGATCTCGATTAGTTAATTTTTGTGAGCATTACTCCTTTGTCTCTTCTATTGAGCCTTTCAGGGTAGAAGAGGCCTTGCTAGATCCGGACTGGGTGTTGGCCATGCAAGAGGAGCTCAACAACTTCAAAAGGAATGAAGTTTGGACGCTGGTGCCTCGTCCTAAGCAAAATATTGTGGGAACCAAGTGGGTGTTCCGCAATAAACAAGACGAGCACGGGGTGGTGACAAGGAACAAGGCTCGACTTGTGGCAAAAGGTTATGCCCAAGTCGCAGGTTTGGACTTTGAGGAGACATTTGCTCCTGTGGCTAGGCTAGAATCAATTCGTATCTTGCTAGCATATGCCGCTCACCATTCTTTCAGGTTGTACCAAATGGATGTGAAGAGCGCTTTCCTCAACGGGCCAATCAAGGAGGAGGTGTACGTGGAGCAACCCCCTGGCTTCGAGGATGAACGGTACCCCGACCACGTGTGTAAGCTCTCTAAGGCGCTCTATGGACTTAAGCAAGCCCCAAGAGCATGGTATGAATGCCTTAGAGATTTCTTAATTGCTAATGCTTTCAAGGTTGGGAAAGCCGATCCAACTCTTTTTACAAAGACATGCGATGGTGATTTATTTGTGTGCCAAATTTATGTCGATGACATAATATTTGGTTCTACTAATAAAAAGTCTTGTGAAGAGTTTAGCAGGGTGATGACGCAGAAATTCGAGATGTCGATGATGGGCGAGTTGAACTACTTCCTTGGGTTCCAAGTGAAGCAACTCAAGGACGACACCTTCATCTCTCAAACGAAGTACACGCAAGATTTGCTAAAGCGGTTTGGGATGAAGGACGCCAAGCCCGCAAAGACGCCGATGGGAACCGATGGACACACCGACCTCAACAAAGGAGGTAAGTCCGTTGATCAAAAAGCATACCGGTCAATGATAGGTTCTTTGCTTTATTTATGTGCTAGTAGACCGGATATTATGCTTAGCGTATGCATGTGTGCTAGATTTCAATCCGATCCTAAGGAATGCCACTTAGTGGCGGTGAAGCGAATCCTTAGATATTTAGTTGCTACGCCTTGCCTCGGGCTCTGGTATCCAAAGGGGTCTACCTTTGACTTAATTGGATACTCAGACTCCGATTATGCTGGATGTAAGGTCGATAGGAAGAGTACATCGGGGACGTGCCAATTCTTAGGAAGGTCCCTGGTGTCGTGGAACTCTAAGAAACAAACATCTGTTGCCCTATCCACCGCTGAGGCCGAGTACGTTGCCGCAGGACAGTGTTGCGCGCAACTACTTTGGATGAGGCAAACCCTCAGGGACTTTGGCTACAATCTGAGCAAAGTCCCACTCCTATGTGATAATGAGAGTGCTATCCGCATGGCGGAAAATCTTGTTGAGCACAGCCGCACAAAGCACATAGACATCCGGCATCACTTTTTGAGAGACCACCAGCAAAAGGGGGATATCGAAGTGTTTCATGTTAGCACCGAGAACCAGCTAGCCGATATCTTTACCAAGCCTCTAGATGAGAAGACCTTTTGCAGGCTGCGTAGTGAGCTAAATGTCTTAGATTCGCGGAACTTGGATTGAATTGTAGCATACATGTGTTTATGCCTTGATCATGTTCATTCTGCATTTTGTTGCTTATTTATGGTGCTCAAGTTGTACAAGCACTCCCCGGATTTCACAATTCCCTGTGCAAGTGATGCACATGTTTAGGGGGAGTTGTGTTACAACTTGACCCTTTGAGACTAACCATATGCTTGAGTATGCTTGATTTAGTCTTGAAGAAGAATTGAAAGGGAAAAGGTGGACTTGGACCATGCAAAGACTTCCACTGCACTCCGATGAAAAGAGTAACTTTTCCAAGTTCATCTTTAAACTCTTATTGCCTATTCGCTCTTATTTGAAGATTTGGTGAGGCAATGGGGTTAAAGGGCCAAGATTGATCCCGTTTTGGTGCTTGATGCCAAAGGGGGAGAAAATAAAGGCCAAAGCAATAAATGGATCAGCTACCACTTGAGAAATTTAAAAATAGTAAAGTAGAGCTTTTGGTTTGTCAAAACTCTTTTATTGTCTCTTGTGTCAAAAGTTGGCTTCTTGTGGGGAGAAGTAGTAATTATGGGAAAAAGGGGGAGTTTTTGAAATCTTTGATCAATCTCTTTTGGAATGACTCTCTTTATGCTTCAATGTGTGTTTGACTTAGAGATAGAGATTTGAGTTTGATTTGCAAAAACAAACCAAGTGGTGGCAAAGGATGATCCATATATGCCAAAATTGAATAAAACTCAAAGTTATTTTATTTGAAGTGATTTTGCACTTGTTCTAGTTGCTTTATGTTGTGTTGGCATAAATCACCAAAAAGGGGGAGATTGAAAGGGAAATGTGCCTTTGGGCCATTTCTAAGTATTTTGGTGATTGAGTGTCAACACAAGTGCTTAAGTGTAAATCTATGCCCATGGATGAACAAAGCGCAAATCACAAGTAAAGGTATGTTTCTAAGCCTTAGTACATTGGTTTTGTGTACTAATATACTTGTCTAAGTGATAGAAACAGAGAGAAGAAGAAAGAAGAAGAGTTGGTTGTGTACAGCCAAAAGACTGCTTCGGTCTGGGGCACCGGACTGTCCGGTGGTGCACCGGACAGTGTCCGGTGCGCCAGGCTGCCTCAGGCGAACTGGCCACTCTCGGGAAAGTTGCTGACAGCGTTCGGCTAAAAATCACCGGACTGTCCGGTGTTCACCGGACTGTCCGGTGAGCCAACGGTCGGCCGAGCCAACGGTCGGCCGCGGAATCTGCGCGCGACACGTGGTCTGGCCAACGGTCGGAAGGAGGCACCGGACTGTCCGGTGTGCACCGGACTGTCCGGTGCGCCAGATCTGCAACGGTCGGCAACGGTCGACTGCGCCTGTTAAGGAAAGAAATCGGGCACCGGACAGTGTCCGGTGGTGCACCGGACTGTCCGGTGCGCCCGATGACAGAAGGCAAGGATGGCCTTCCAGATTTGTTCTCAACGGCTCCTAGCTGCCTTGGGGCTATAAAAGGGACCCCTAGGCGCATGGAGGAGAATACCAAGCAACCTTTGAGCATTCTTGATCATCCACACTCGTTCTTTGCGCATTCGTTTGTGATTCTAAGTGATTCGAGCTCCGTTCTAGTGAGAACTTTGAGATAGTCATTTGAGCTCGATTCTTGGCCGTGTGTGTGCGCATTTCGCTGTGGATTTGTGTGTGTTGCTTCCCTCCCTTACTCTGTGCTTCTTTGTGATCATATACTTGTAAGGGCAAGAGACTCCAATTTGTGGAGATTCCTTGCAAACGGGATAAAGAAAAGAAAACAAAACACCGTGGTATTCAAGTGGGTCTTTGGACCGCTTGAGAGGGGTTGATTGCAACCCTCGTCCGTTGGGACGCCACAACGTGGAGTAGGCAAGCGTTGGTCTTGGCCGAACCACGGGATAAACCACTGTGCCATCTCTGTGATTGATCTTCTGTGGTCATTGTGTTTTGTCGGGACTTCTCTCTAGCCACTTGGTGATAACTGTACTAACTCTTAACAAGTTTTTGTGGCTTAAGTTTTGAAGATTTACAGGATCACCTATTCACCCCCCCTCTAGGTGCTCTCACTATGTTGCTGCAGTTTTTTCAGCAATTCCAACTTTGTATTGTGGGCATAACTTTTAACTCCGAACTCCGATTTTGGTGATCTTGATTTTTGGAAAGCTTATAAAATTCTCTACGCTTTAGAGTTGAAGCCATGTTAGTTTGATTAGATTTGATATTGTGAAAAACTTCCAATTCAGTCAGCTCTTCCTCTCAACTTTGTCAACTTCACTTTTGGTTTTGTGGCTTTGCATCCCACTTCTGCTTCTTGATGTGTTGGACTCTTAGCATGTATAAAGTGTATTCAACACGACTTTATAATGTCTTATATGGATCTTATAATGTATTCTATGAGTTGTTGCATTCTCAGAGCCTCAGATCAATTCACTTTGCATCATGTGAATTACAACGCACAAACACTTGGAATACATTAGTCCACAAGGTTTTGTTGATCATCAAACACCAAAAATCACTTAGTCAAATGACCCGATGTCTATTTTCCTTACAATGTACATGATGCATATAGTAAACCATGATCGTATATCTCATATCTTTTGTTGTTTACATACTTTGCAATAAACATCCTCCGAACATGATAGAAGTGGAGGGTAGCGGTGGAAGATTTTATTTGTAAAATATAAACGATAGTAAGATATGTTACTGAGGTAGATAGTTATAATTTAATATGTGCACCACGTACGCTAAATATGTTCCATTTTCTATAGATCCCCTCCATTTCCTTGTTCACTAAACCAGATCTAAAGTTGAAAGCAGGAAGTAAACGTGAAAGCGGTTGTTTCAAGAAAAACATATCCAAGTCCCACATGTTTCGTTTGACGCTCTGCATCTATTATGTTGTGATCTTCCTTGGCAGTCACATTTCCATAGCTCTGCTTCACTTCTTTTGCATAATTGCCAGCAGCACAGGGCAATGAAGGTGCCGAAGTGTTTCGATGGTAATTGCCGGGGTTGGTTGACATTGCGTGTTTCTGCTGATTGAGGCAATAGAAGTGTACACCTTTTCGTGACCGGCTAACTTTACCCTCATCAAACTTTTCAAGTTCTTGGCTACATAAATTCTACTGTCTATTAACAAAAACATTCACTAAATTAGCGTAACCGATACGGAGCAGATGTGAATTTTCTAATCAAACTTGAGCGCGCATGCATAACATCTCTACTGTACCACTAACCGCGCGCCGCCGGCGTGTTACCGGCCAGTTGGGCGCACGAGCTGCGAGAAAGCCGCGCTGTTAGCCACCTCGTCGTCGGTCTCCTCCATGATCACGCACGTCTCGCGCGCCCGTGACGTGGACAACGTCCTCAGCGTCGTGACACTTGCGGTGCTCCCGTTGCTGTCACTCGGCTCGAGCGCCGGGCGCCCCGTGCCGCTGCCGTCGTCGTCACCCACGGTCCGCCGCCCGCAACTGCCTCCTTCGAAGGTGTCCTGCAGCTGCAGCGCGAACTCGAGGTTCCACAGGACGTCCCCCATGGGCGGCCGGTCGATGCTCTGCTCGGCGAGGCACTTCTCGGCCGTGTCCGCGACCTTCTTGAAACACTCCGGCGCGATCTGGTCCTTGATCGTTGGGTCGAGGACGTCCAGCAGGGTGCCGTTCCGCTGGCAGCTGAGCGCGTAGTCGGCGAGGCTGACCTGCTCCCGTGGCAGCGCCGGGTCGAGAGCTGGCCGCGCCAGGAGCACCTCGAAGAGAACGACGCCGAAGGAGTACACGTCGGACTTGTCCGTGAGCTGCTGCCGCCGGAAGTACTCCGGGTCGAGGTACCCGAAGCTGCCCTTGACCATGGTGCTCACGTGTGTCTGGTTCACCGTCATCGGGCCGGACTTGGAGAGGCCGAAGTCGGAGACCTTGGCGACCCAGTCCCCGTCGACGAGGATGTTGGTGGTCTTGACGTCGCGGTGGATGATGGTGTACTTGGCGCCGGTGTGGAGGTAGTGTAAGCCCCGCGCGGCGCCGATGCAGATGTCGAGGCGGTGCCGCCACGACAGCGGCGCCTTGCCGCCCATGTAGAGGTGCTCCCGCAGCGTGCCGTGCTCCATGTAGTCGTACACGAGGATCATCTCGCCGGCATCCTCGCAGAAGCCGATGAGGGAGACGAGGTGCCGGTGCCGCAGCTTTGACAGCATCTCCACCTCCGTCTGGAACTCCTGCACGCCTTGCTCCGACGACGGGTTCGACCGCTTGATGGCCACCTTGGTGTCGCCATCCACGACGCCCCGGTACACTTTGCCGAACCCTCCCACGCCGATCACCAGCGACTCGCTGAAGTTCCTGGTGGCCACCTTGATCTCGGCGAACGAGAAGTGGCGGCACATGCCCGCGAGGTTCGCCGGGAGATGGCCCGACGACTTGCCGCTGGTGTTGGAGTGGAACAGCGGCAACCACCCGGAGTTGTGCGACCCACAGTTGCTGGCCGTCTCCCTGCTCTTCTTCTCATGGTACCACACGACGCAGATCGCAGCGACGATCCCGAGCACGGCCGCGCCGCTTGCCGTGCCGCCCATCACCCTCGCCATGTGGGGATGCGGCTGACTCTCGGGCGCGTTCTGCTCTCCAGCGCCCAGCTCCGCCTTGGCGAGCAACCTGGACGGTTCGGGGCCTGGCGCGGCGAGGTTGCCGGCGGTGTCGTTGAGCTTGAAGATCTCGAGGCCGTTGAGGATGGCGTCGTAGAATTGCGGCCGGAGCGCCACGGACGGGTGCAGCGCCACCCACATGGCCTGCCCATCGGGCTCTTCGGCCATGTACACCGCGTAGTCCTTGTACATGGGCACGCCCTTCTCCGACGTCATCCCGATCACGTCGGCGTCGGCCTGCGCCGTCTTGTTGTTGACGTAGATGTCGAACGCCCGCTGGTTGGCCCGGATGAGCAGCAGCTCGCAGAAGTGGAGGCGCGCGACGTAGGTGAAGTTGCCGTCCACCGCCATGGTCCACGTGAGGTTGTAGTTCTGGTTCAGGCGCGGGTCGGAGCCCATGGAGCGGGTGTCCAGGTACACCTCCGGCGGCGCCGCGTACTCGGCGGTCTCGCTGGGGTACTTGATCTGGAAATGCGGGCCGGCCCTGTAGGTGACGCCCTGCGTCGCGCCGTACACGTACGGCGTGTCGTCGTACCAGTGCCGGGTGAGGCCGGAGTCGTTGGACGGCGGGATGTACGAGCCGCCGACGTTGAGCCGGTACATGGTCTGGAGCGTGGAGCTGGCGATGTCCACGGTCTGGTCCGCGAAGCCGACCATGATCGCCGGGTCGACGAAGATGTCGGGCATGGAGATCACCTCGATGCCGTTGACGTAGGCGTAGCTCTCGTTGCCCATCGGCGTCGGTGTGAAGGTGAGGGCGAGGAACCCCGCGGGAGTCGGCGGGAGGGAGAACTCCCGGATGATGAACGCCTGGGTCAGCGCCTTTGCGTAGGTGTAGACGCTGAAGTTGCGGAGCAGCGTGATGCCGGTGGACGTGGACACGGAGAAGTGGAAGCTGTCGGCGGCGAGCCCGTTGTAGGAGGACGGGTAGAAGTGGAGGCGCACCCAGTGCCGGTCCCGCGGGTTCACGGTGAAGTTGTACACGGCCTCCACGGTGAACACCCGCGCCGTCATGTACGGGATGGGGGACGGCAGCCCATTGTCCGCCCTGTCGGCCGCCATCATCACGGACGACTTGCCGGAGTCGGTCAGCCACGTGTTGTCGTTCGTGTCGGCCGCCCACCTCCGCCCGTCCGAGTCCAGGCCGTCCGTCGTCGACCCACAGTTGAGCAACACCCTGTCCGCCGGAGCGTACACCTTGGACTCTGCGAAGGCAGCAACGCCGGCGACGAGTAGCAGCACCAGCAACGGGTGCCAAGCTCTGCCAGCCATGCGCCGAGGCTTTGGGAGGGATCTAGGCAGCCCGGCGGCCAACGGAGACGGAAGAGAGGACGCATGACGGCATGAGTGAGGACGAGGACTAGGACATAGCGATTGGTGAAAGGGGAAGAGAGAGAGAGAGAGAGATCTGGGGAGGTGAGAGTGAGGATGTTTGGCCGCGGGAGAAAGGGGTGGAAGGCACGCGTGTACGGCAGGCCTCGGAGCGTACTCCGGGAACCAAGGCAGCAGGGGCATGCAGCTGAGAAACCCTACAAACATGTCCACCCACACACCGTGTGTTTGGGCGGCTGCATGGCTCTCCCATTCAAATCGCATATAGGGTGTGTTTGGTTTATAGGGTATCTTATGTTTCACATGAGTTTGTCTCGTAAAATTTGGTAGAATCAACACATTCCTCGTATATATACTAATAATTAGCTTATAAGAATGAGATAGTGATAAATCAACTCATTCTATCCCACGAACCAAATAAAAAAGTGGAGTGAGAAGAAGATGGACCAACTTATTCCTCAAACCAAACACACTCATAGATTGTCTGTCGGCGTAATTCAAACTATCTTTATTTCGCTCCATATCTCACTCCTAATTTCAAACTTCACTCTGCAAACAGTGTAATCTACGATACAAAACAATACTTTACACGGTCTACGATCAGGTCTGATCCTAGTGGACTCAAAGTGTTGAAGGGTAAGGGTTAGGTCATTACCTCCAAAATTTGAGTTACCCCGAGTGACATGGCTGACACACTCCATGTCCTTCTTTGCTATTTTTGAAGGTCTCCCTTTGGTTGTGCTAACATCTATTCCTTTTCTTTTTTAGGGTAGGGGTTTTGATTCAGAATGAGAAGACCCCTCACCATTGTCCCCTGCTACCTTCGGCACTTGGGCCACCTTAGATTTTAGAAATTTTTCTTTCTTCGCCTTAAGTGATCTAATTGCTTCTCTCTTCATGAGGCTAATAGTTCTTTTTCTTTTTACCCCGACATCAGCCTTCTCTGCTATCTTTGGATAATCTAGGTATTCAAATCCTAAAGCATCTGTAACTCTATTCAGCCTTGATTTTGCTCGATTACTGAAGGCAACCATCATCAGTTCCCAAGAATCTCATTGCATAATAACTCAATATAAGTTAACCAATCAGCACATGGGCATTTGAATACAGGGTGCTTTTTGAAGCAATATGGAAAAACCTTCAACACACCACTTTTTTCTCTTCATCTCTCTTCTTAGGCTTCGATATTCCCCAACCAAATAGCGTGGGGAATGTTTGGTTGGCAAGGAATTCTTGCATGAAGTTGTGAGTGCCGATATGGTCGACCACTATGTTGAAGGTCGCGTGAGCGGCCTGAGAAACTGAACCCAGTGCCATATTGCTCAAAGGTTTTTTGTAGCTAAAGCTCAATATGAGCGAGTGAAAGTCGCCTAGAGGGGGGTGAATAGGCGGAATCTGAAAATTATAAACTTAAGCACAACTACAAGCCGGGGTTAGCGTTAGAAATATAATCGAGTCCGAAAGAGAGGGCAAAAACAAATCACAAGCAAATGAAGAGTGAGACGCGGTGATTTGTTTTACCGAGGTTCGGTTCTTGCAAATCTACTCCCCGTTGAGATGGTCACAAAGACCGGGTCTCTTTCAACCCTTTCCCTCTCTCAAACGGTCACCTAGACCGAGTGAGCTTCTCTTCTCAATCAATCGGGACACTAAGTCCCTACAAGGACCACCACACGATTGGTGTCTCTTGCCTTGATTACAATTGAGTTGGGAACAAGAAAGAAAGAAGAAGAAAAGCGATCCAAGCGCAAGAACTGAAATAAACACAAATGTCACTCTCTCTAGTCACTATTTGATTGGAATGAACTTTGGACTTGGAGAGGATTTGATCTCTTGTTTGTGTCTTGGAATGAAGTCTAGAGCTCTTGTATTGAATGCAATGGCTGAAAACATGGATGCCTTGAAGTGTTGGTGGTTGGGGTATTTATAGCCCCAACCACCAAAGTGGCCGTTGGGGATGGCTGCTGTCGTATGGCGCACTGAACAGTCCGGTGCACCACCGGACACTGTCCGGTGCGCCAGCCACGTCACCCAATCGTTAGGGTTCGACCGTTGGAGCTCTGACATGTGGGGCCACCGGACAGTCCGGTGGGCCACCGGACAGTCCGGTGGGCCACCGGACAGGTCATGTTCACTGTCCAGTGCGCCTTCTGGTGCCTGCTCTGACTTCTGCGCGCGCAGGCGCGCACTGTTCACTTTTACTGTTCCTTTGCAGACGACCGTTGGCGCGAAGTAGCCGTTGCTCCGCTGGCACACCGGATAGTCCAGTGCTACACCGGACAGTCTGGTGAATTATAGCGGAGTGGCTCCCCGAATTCCCGAAGCTGGCAAGTTCAGAGTCGATCTCCCTGGTGCACCGGACACTGTCCGGTGGTGCACCGGACACTGTTCGGTGGCACACTGGACAGTTCGGTGCGCCAGACCAGGGCTGCCTTCGGTATACTTTGCTCCTTTGTTTTGAACCCTTTCTCTTGACTTTGTATTGGTTTGTTGTGAACCTTTGGCACCTGTAGAACTCATAATCTAGAACAAACTAGTTAGTCCAATAATTTGTGTTGGGCAATTCAACCACCAAAATTCATATAGGAAAAGGTTTGACCCTATTTCCCTTTCAATCTCCCCCTTTTTGGTGATTGATGCCAACACAAACCAAAGCAAATATAGAGGTGCAGAATTGAACTAGTTTGCATAAGGTAAGTGCAAAGGTTGCTTGGAATTGAAACCAATATAATTATTTCAATAGATATGCATGGATTGTTTTCTTCTTATTTAAAATTTTGGACCACATTTGCACCACGGGTTTTGTTTTTGCAAATAGTCAAAGGTACATGAATAAGATTTGAAATTTTCTCCCCCTGTTTCAAATACTTTTCCTTTGACTTAAACAAAACTCCCCCTTAACGAAATTCTCCTCTTAGTGTTCAAGAGGGTTTTAAAATTTTTTGAAGATACTAGAACTTTCTCCCCCTTTTGAACACAATAAGATATCAATTTGAAAACTTCATTTTTAAAAATTCGGTGGTGGTGCGGTCGGTGGTGGTGCAGTCCTTTTGCTTTGGGCTCATACTTTCTCCCTCTTTGGCAGGAATCGCCAAAAACGGATACTTGTGAGTGAAATACAAGCCATTTTACTTTCTCCCCAATGGCAAACAAATAGATATGAGTGAAGATTATACCAAAGTGGAGAACTATGCGGAATACCGGCAAATACCAGTGGAGTTGAGTGGAAGCGTCGTCTTTGCCGAATACTCCATTTCCCTTTCAATTCTATGACTAAGCATGAAAATTACACTTGAAAACACATTAGTCATAGACATAAAAGAGATATGATCAAAGGTACATAAATGAGCTATGTGTGCAAAGAATCAATCAAATTTCCTAGAATCAAGAATATTTAGCTCATTCCTAAGTTTGGTAAAGGTTTTCTCATCTAAGGGCTTGGTAAAGATATCGGCCAATTGATCTTTGGTGTTTATGTAGGCTATCTCGATATCCCCCTTTGTTGGTGATCTCTCAAAAAGTGATACCGAATGGCTATGTGCTTAGTGCAGCTGTGTTCAACGGGATTATTCGCCATGCGGATTGCACTCTCATTATCACATAGGAGAGGGACTTTGCTAAATTTGTAGCCATAGTCCCTAAGGGTTTGCCTCATCCAAAGCAATTGCGCGCAACAATGGCCTGCGGCAATGTACTCGGCTTTGGCGGTAGAAAGAGCTACTAAGTTTTGTTTCTTTGAAGCCCAAGACACCAGGGATCTCCCCAGAAACTGTAACACTCTGGATTTGGGGGTAGAATTTTTTCTTCTTTTCCCTCACCAAATCCGGGCGTTACTCTCTTTTCTCTTCCCGTTTCGCTCCTTCCTCCCAATTTCAAACCAGTATAGTGACAGGTGTCCGTGTCGTGTATGAACAAAACCTAAGTGTCATGGGTGTTGCATCATGCCGAAGCGCATTTCTTTTTGTTTGGTGTCGCGTGTTCGTCTCGTTCCGTCTCGGATTTTGATTCGCGATTGGATTCAGTTTGATGGCCGTGCGTGTCGTGGGTTTCGATCCACGATGTGACCCAACCCAACTCAGCCCCGCCCGGCCCTGCGCGCCCCACACCCCCCCATGCGCCCCCTCCTCCTCCCCCTCTCTCATTTGGATTTCCCGCACAGTAACCTCCCTCTCCCTCTTCCACCTCTCTCTCTCTCCCTGTGGTGCCCTAGGTTTTGGAGACGGTGATCGCAGGAGTTGGATCCCGAGGTGAGCTCCCCTCCCCTCCCCTTCCCTTCTTCTCTCTCTCCCTCTCCCTCCCCTTCTCTTCCCTGCGCGCCCCCCTCTCTCTCCCCTGCGCGCGTGCCCCTGCCCGCGGCGGCGCCCGCCCCCTGCCCCTCCCCCGACGCGGCTGTGCCCGCCCCCTGCCCCTCCCCCGCGCGGCGGCGCTCGCCCCCCCCCCCCCCCCCGCCCCCGTCCCGGCCCCGGCGTGGTCCGCCCGCCCTTGCCCCCGGCGCGGCCTCCCCTGCCCCTGGCACGCAGCCCCCTGCGCGCGGCCTCGGCCCCCTACGCGCAGCGTTCCGGCCCTCGGCGTGACTCGCGTGGCCCCGTTTACCCCCTAACACGTTCCCGCGTGCGCAAACCCACGCGTGCGGTGATTATTTCTGGTTTGTAGTTGATTTCAAACTCCGTTAGTTAGCGTGCTGCATCGCGCGCCTCGTCGCGCGACGATTCAATTCAAGTTCGTATTTATCAACGTGTTGCGTCGCGCGCTTCGTCGCACGACGATTCAATTTAAATTTGTGTTTATTAATGTGCTGCGTCGCGCACTTCGTCGCGCGACGATTTTTTTAGTTTATATTTATTAAAGTGTTGTGTCGCGCGCTTCGTCGCGCGACGATCTATTTTAATTTCAGGTTGTTTAAGGTACGATGTCGCGCGTCCAGACACGCGACGTTCCACTTTAAACTCAGCTCTGTTGGAGTATGTCGTCGTGCGCTTCGTCGCGCGATGCTTAACGTCTCTTCATAATTAGTGCAAGTGTCTCGTTGTGCTCTCTGTCGCGCAACGAGTCATTTACTTCTTAATGCAATCTAAATGTCGTGTCGTACGTCTCGACGTGCGGCCACTCCCTTTCATTCATCTTCAATTGTTTATAATGATTAAATGTGGAACTTGACTTTAATTTATGCCAAACGTAGTGTCCAAATTAATTCCCTTCTGTTAAGCGAGTAGTTTAATTGATAATCATGTAACGTGATCGTTTCTCGACTATCTGTTCCTCTTTCTCTCTTAACCGTAATTGCGAGCCCGCGTGGAACGTCTGTTTACTTACTGCATTCTATTGTATGGTGTACTGTTCTTTTGTATTAAATATGTGGATGTATGTATGTTTGCGCTCGCATAGAGAACGATCCGGTCGGAGAACCCGAAGAACTCGCAGGAGAAGCCCCTGAGCAGCAGTCGATTGGTGGAGGCAAGTGTCCCCTGACCTATCTCTGTCCTATACATTCTTTAATTCACCTCCCGCATTACACATTTATACCTAAGGATTGACTAGCTTTTGTTGTCCATGTCCTTGTTTACCTATTTGGGTCGGATTATTATTGCTTAGTCTTATGCTATTGCTCAACTCTAATCAATGAACATGATGAGAATTATCAATGATATGCTGTTTTCCCCTCTTTTATTATGATGTTATACTTTTGGTCTTCAAGGGGGCTCGAGCGGTTTCTCGAGTGCCTCTCCGTAAGGACCTGTTCGTTGGATGACCGCCCGGGAAAACAGTGCAACCATGAGGGTGGAGTGGGACACCCTTAGCTGAATAATTAGAGGAACCGGGGTGTAGTTCGCTTAGCCGTTGTGCCGTCAATGGGGCTCAGTGTATGCAGCTCGCTCTGCCAAGGTTGATTTGTCCCTTGGGGTGGAGTGCGGTACATTTAGGAAACCTAACGGGCGGCTACAGCCCCGGGGAATCTTTGTAAAGGCTACGTAGTGATACCCTGCTGGGTCACCTTGGTAGTGATCAATGGAGAGTCATGACCTCCGGGCAGAAAGGGAAATCACGGCTTGTGGGTAAAGTGCACAACCTCTGCAGAGTGTTTGAAAACTGATATATCAGCCGTGCTCGCGGTTATGAGCGGCCAAGGGAGCTCTAGTGATTAGTGGTACTTGATCAGAGATGTTCGGATTTGCAGGTGGCAATGAGATCGATGGTTTCTGGTATTGACTATGGTAATGGTAAGTGGTATTCTTTCCATTTGGAAAGAGTACGTTTGGGTTAATAACGTGGGTTAACTCTAAAACTTGGCTTTCTCTACTAGTAATAACAAATTTGACCAACTAAAAGCAACTGCTTGACTTACCCCCACATAAAGCTAGTCCACTACAGCCAAACAGGATACTTGCTGAGTATGTCGATGTGTACTCACCCTTGCTCTACACACCAAACCCCCCCCCCCCCAGGTTGTTCGCATTGCAACCATTGCTCAGGAGAAGATGAAGTCGTGGAAGGAGACTTCTAGGAGTTCCAAGACTATGACGAGTTCTAGGTGTGGGTTAGCGGCAACCCCCAGTCGGCTGCCTGTGAAGGCCACGTTTATCTATGTTTCTCTTCCGCACTTTGATTTATTGTAAAGACTATGTGGATGTCTCAGACATATGATGTAATCGACTATTATTTCCCTTTTTAATACTATTTGAGCACTGTGTGATGATGTCCATGTTATGTAACTGCTGTGTACGTGAATTGCTGATCCTGGCACGTACATGGTTCGCATTCGGTTTACCTTCTAAAACCGGGTGTGACATAGGTGGTATCAAAGCCGTGCTGACTGTATGACCGCTAACCTAGAGTAGAATGGTCGTTCTAAGGATTATAGACCTCTGTCCTTGCCTTGACTTTGGTATCCCTTCAAGAGTTGGTCATATCGACCAAAACTATGTTCTACTATATATTATACCTTGCTGAAAATTGCGTTTATTCTAATCCTTCATTTATTTATGGTTCATTATTTGCTGGTCATACTAGTTCTGTTCTCACTCTTTTGCTTAGGGTGTCTTTTGTAGATGGCTCGTCTTAGACACACCGCACAGAAGTCTGTCATCCCCTTCTTACCCTCTCGCCTCGCGGAGCGTCCGCTTCGCAGTCCCGTGACCGGACAGTCCAGCCATTTGGAGAGGCTGCACCACCGCCTGCATGAGGAGCAGGAGCGTCGACGACAGGAGCAGGAGCAGCAGGGCTCTTCTTTCTCGCTCCAGCAGGAGATAGAGTCTGTGAGGAGCTGCTCCCCTGTGCTTCCCCTGGAGGCGCCCCCTGCACCACCACTGAGCGCCCCAGCCCCTAGAGTAGATGCTGGAGGAGACCCAGACGACGGAGGTGGCGACGACAGCTCGAGCCACGACACCGACTTTTCTGCTGACCAGGAGCCGGAAGGATGGGTTGCTCGACCCATCACTCGCGACGCTGCTCGCGGGTGTCACTTCCACGATGCGCTCGACACCCTGCTACGTCGGGCATTTGACCGGCGTACTTGGTCTATCGAGTATCGCTGTGTGGTCTTCCAGCATAGTCGCGGGGTCTACCCGGACCGCTGGGAGGCGACCTAATTGCTGCGCCGTCCGGAGAACAGTCTCTGGGGTGCTGAGGTCTGCTTAGAGCACTATTCCATCTCTGAGCGGGACTCAGCTGAGGCGGCCATGCAAGATGCTGCACGGCGTGCGCTTTCGCACTACTGTTCAGTGCTCGGTGGGGTAGCTGATGGTCTCAACCTTAAGAATTACCCCCACCGTCCATCTGGCAGCACAGGAGGCGTGATTGTCTCACCTGTTGGTGAGGACAATCCTAGGTTGAGCAGCACAATCAACCTAGCCGCCGTGCTAAACACGGAGCTGGACCATGCATTAGACGAGCTGAGTAGGGCTCGTGCTGAGATCGCCCAGCTGCGGGCTGAGCGTGTGGAGCGTCGTCACCTGGATGATGGTTCCCCCACTCCCGTCGGGACTCAGCACCCGTACCGCTTACCTCGGCGTGGACACCAGTCTTATGGCAACCCCGACTGCAAGACCAAGATAAATTTAGAGCCATAGATCGTCAGAGTCGGATCTTGTAATTAATACAAAATATATACATAAAAGCTACGGTCTTAGCGTTAGTCTCGCTCTTAGTTAGTCTTAGTTAGACAGGGTAGTTTGTTATATCCTGCGCATTTATGTTTGTCATGATGAACTATGTTTGATTTGGATCTTTGTAATGACTGTCACCAGGATGTGGGTATCCCTTGCATTTTGGTTTACCTGTTATATGTTAATGGAGTTAGGTATTTAGTTGGGAAGCCTTTTATTCCACTTTACTCTTTATTTGAGAAGCTGTGTTGGTCTGTGTTGGAGATCAGTGAAGATGCTCATCTGTTCAGCGTTGTGGAGAATTCTATACTATTTTCTTATGCTGCAAGATTTGCAAGATCAGTTCTGATGTGTGGTTGCGTTCTGTAGATGTCAGAAAACAGGCGCAGAGGAGGAAGGCGTGCTCAGCAGGAGCGGCCAGCTCAGCAGGATGAGGTACCCCAGCAACAGCACCTGCCGCCTGTAACACCCAAAATCTTACTTTGAAAGTTTAGTAAAAGTTCTCCAAAGATTTTGATATTAGAATGCCTTCCAATAAAATTTTGTCACATTTAAAGCAACATCACCTAAAATAAACATGTTCCTAATAAGGATTTAAACAAAAGAATCTCTATATGAAGTTGTTACCCCTTGTTGAAATGACTATTTATAGTTATACTCTAAAAGAATGTTATATTAAAGAATATATATACTTATTAAAAATAAATAAATAATCCAAACAATAAAATCTAAATTTCCTTCGGGATTATGTTTGATTTTAGGAATCTGAAAATTTAAAATAAAATTTGAATTTGGTTTGAATATTTAAAATTGAATTTGAAAACAAAAACAGAAAACATATAAAAGAAAAAGAAAATAAAAAGGGAAAAACGCACCTGGGCCAAATCCCCTTAGCTCGGCCCATCTCGTCCCCTTTTGTGCGGCCCAATCTGGTCGCCACCACTGACACGCGGGACCCACGCCACCGGCTCCTTTCACCGCCACGCGCATCGCGCGCCCTCGTCATCGCGTGGGCCCGTAACGCAGTCACACGTAAACTCGTGACTCTGATCGGTGGGGCCATCTCGTCGGGCTCGTCTTCCTCGCGCTCGGACTTGCTGTTGGCAACGGAATCCGCGGAAACCGCGCGCGCCAGAGCAAACGGCAAGGTATCCGTGGCCCCCTCTGCTTGGAATCCGTGGCATAGACCCTATAAAACCTGGCCCTCGCGACCGTGTTCGCACTTACCGACGCTACCGCGCCCAATGCTCGTCGTCGAAGACTGGCGGGGGAGGAAGAGATCCGCCGCACCCTTAATTCGCCGGCGCCGCCCTTCTGCACAAATGGGATGGTTCTGGGGCGTCGCAAGTATGCGGGGGATCTTCTCTGGGTTGGTGCGCAGCTCGGGGTGGCCGGTGGCCGGGGCAATTGCTCACCGGAGCACAGCCCAGCCGCTCACCCGCGCCTCGCCGTGGACAGTGCCTCCGCACCGCGAATTAGGTAAGAATTGCTCGCTTTCCGATTTCGCCGTCCCTCGTGGGATGTTACGCGCTCTCCGATTTAAGTATCGTACACCAGCGCTCCGTTTGGCCGAGCTCGCCGGAGCTCGCCACCGCGGTGGTGTTCTTCGGCTGTGCCTGGCCACCGGGCGGGGAAGACTCCCTTGTGCCGTTGGATCGTGGGCGTGTGGCCACGATTAGATGTGGATACCGGTTCGCCCAGTATAGTTATGGGCCGTTTGATCTCGATCGTGTGGCTCTGGGGGGAATCTCGACTTCTTTAAATCCCTGCCCTTGAGTTTGGATCCAACCGCGGGGATCGCGTACCGGTTCGTCGTAGCGGACTTTTAATCTGGTGCGCACGTCTCGGATCTAACGGCCGAAATGAAATATACGTTATAAAGCTACACGATCTAATCCGAGCGCTTTGTTGTCGATCGGACGGTCGTGATCGGTTGGTAACGCTTCAGCCGTACACTTTTGCGCATGAACCCCTGCTCTGTTTGTAAATTAACCCGCCGTCCACCGCGGGTGTAGCCTGAGTCTCGGGATTCTTGCGCCGAGCCCCCTGACCTTTCTTATAATTGAGGCCCAGTCCAGAGAGTTATAAAATCAGGAAAATGAATTAGAAAATGAGTTTTTAATATAAAAATAATTGCTAGAACTTGGATAATTCATAGAAAATTCATTTTAACTCCAAATTGAACCATTCCAATTCCTAAAATTTTGTAATAATATTCTCTATCATTTAGAATCACTGTTTTGACATGAACTCTGTTAGGAAATTAATTTATCATCTAAATCCTATTATAATCACCTTAAATCTTAGGAAATTCATAACTTGAATTCTATAACTCAAAAATTAATAATTCTTTTTCCTGTGATCTTATTTTAATATGTAGATTATTAATATGTATTTTGGCATACATGTTTGGTGTAATGTTAATTTTGCCTACACCATGTTTGTTTGAATTGCTACGACTAGCAGTGAGGTCACGTGTCATCTGAAGATCATCCTGGTACCTGAATTCTCAAGTCCCAGGCAAGTTGTGCCCTTGATCACTTCTTTTTACCCAGCCATGTTCTGATTAATCATAATGATCTGCATAGGTTAATTTTGGTGGGACCCAATAGGTTACCCTAGTTTGTATATCTTTATACCTTGTTTACCACTGAACCTTTTGGGTAGTACTTGCTAGTGCTTTATGTGGTTTTGGGTATGAAGGTATATTATTCATGATCACACTTTTATTATATGTTTATTATTACTGTTCATGATAAGATCATTATGTTAATTGGAACATGGAGCGACCACCCGGGAAAACAGTGCTACCACAAGGGAGGAATGGGACCCCTTGGCTGATTAATTAGGAAAGCTAGTGGAAGACTACCTTACCCGAAAGGGGCAAGGGCAGTAGGGGAGTGGTCAGTGTAGGGAGGCCCTCGGGAGGATTTTGCTGCGATGGCGGTCCTGCAAGGGATTCCTGCATTGGAACTTCCTATAAACTGTAGCGGGTTTTCGGAAGCTAGTGGAACTTTGTAAAGGCCTCGTAGTGGATCCCTAGCCATTCACCTCGGTAGTGTCTAAGGGCCTTGCAAAGCCTGGCGACATGGGATACACAACTTGTGGGTAAAGATGCGCAACCTCTGCAGAGTGTAAAACTGGTATACTAGCCGTGCTCACGGTCATGAGCAGCTCGGACCCTCACATGATTAAATTATGGAACTAAATTCAATTTGTCATATGCATTGCATTGCAGGTGAAGTTGTTACTTTTGTTCTACTATTTAACTGGGTTGGTATTTACTTATACTTAGTAACTGCTAATAAAATTTTGACCAACTTTAAAAGCAATGCTCAGCTCTAACCATCTCCTTTGGTAAGCCTTACACTTCACGTGAGCTCCCACCTTTGGCGAGTTCATGCACATTATTCCCCACAACTTGTTGAGCGATGAACGTATGTGAGCTCACTCTTGCTGTCTCACACCCCACAGGTCAAGAACAGGTACCGCAGGATGAAGCGCATGGAGGATGCTGCGACGAGTTCGTGAGAGGTCTAGGCCGTCGTCTCCCAGTCAACTTTTTGGGTTGCTGGACCGTTGTCTCCTTATAATGTAATTATTTATTTTGTATAGAACTCCTGTTGTAAATAAAGTTGTGACATTCGATCCTGTGCCACTATACATCATATGTATGAGACTTGGTCCCAGCATACCTGGTGTTTATGTTAACCCCGGGTTTTGGACCCCTAGAATCCGGGTGTTACAGAAGTGGTATCAGAGGAATGTTGACTGTAGGACGAAACCTAGATAGAACTGGACAACCATTCTTTACTTACCTTACTCTGATTCTTTTCCAAGCTTATCTTAATCTCCACTCATCTATTTCCGCTTACTCTGATTATTCTTATCTTTTCTTTCTAAAAGACAAACTTGGGTTTCACACTTTGAAATCCCGTACCTAAAGTGACCTTTAGGACTAGGAGACCTACTCTTAGGAACAAAAACAAAACTATTTTTATAGATATCTAAGAACTTGAATGTTTGTTCTTATGATACTTGTTTGATTTGGATCTTTGATTGAGTGTGATGGGTTGTGGAGTAATGTCCACAATTGCATCTGCATATACACATAGGTATAAAAATATATTTATAAAATAACTAGACAACCTAGATTATCCCCATTGGAACATATCTAGCTTAAGAGATTTTTCTTATCCTAAAAGATCTCATTCTAACCAATTCATCTTATCTTAAAAGATTCTCCCTTATCTTAATAGATCCATCTCATCTTAAAAGATACTCATCTTATCTTGAAAAGATTTTATCCTAATAGATCTAACTGGTCTCAAAAGATTCTAGCTTATCTTTATGGATCCATCTTAACCTAATAAGCATACTTATCCACCATAGTTTAAACAACCATGGTCTAATGAAAATTAATTAGATCTTACCTAGTCAAACTAGTCATACCAATCTAATCTAGATCCCATCCAATCTAATATGATTCAATCTAAAGTGAGTTATTAACAAGCTAGTTAAGTTAGTGATATAGGTTAGACACTGTCTCTACAAATAGATCTTGACCTAAATTAATGTCTTACACCAACTCATCCTTGAACAATGACCTACCTACATCATATAATCCATCCTATCATAAAAGATTCTAACATATCCTAATAATATTTATCCTACCCTGGTAGATCTAGCTAATCTTAACTAGTTTAATCTAGTCATACCAACCTAATCTGGATTCTATCTAATCCAATATGATCTAAGCTAGATTGAGTTACTTAATGCTGATACAAAGGATAAGGCTATACTCCAAAATTCACTTAAGCCTAATTTGGAGACTTACATCAACTTGACCATACACAACAACTCGACCTATATAACAAGTTACATAACTTACCCAATCAATAGAGTCTTAATGGATTGCATAATCTATCAACCACCACCTGACATCAAGCCAGATTCTGACTTACATCGTGTAGTCTATCCCACAATATTTATCTTAAACATATTCTCCAGCCCAATAATATACACTAACTCCTCATCAATGAGACAAGACCGAAGAATATGATCAACTTCATCAAGTAAGGATGAGCACCAACTCAAGTCTTCAGGGATCAAGTGAGGTCACCAAGATGAGTCAACATCCACAATCTTGGATGGAGTCTTTCCTTACCCTACACTTTCTTACCTAAACCCATCTATGCTTTAAAGACATCTTCTATCCTACATAATTATGTGGACATACATATAATACCCATGCCCTCCTATCACTTACTAGTAATAAAAAGAGAGACTCTTTATTTTGAACTAATTAGAAACTAAAAGCTAAATTTCAAATCACTCTTCCTATATCCTCTTTCTTACAAATCTCGAGGGCGAGATTATTTTTAAGGGGGTAGGATTTGTAACACCCAAAATCTTACTTTGAATGTTTAGTAAAAGTTCTCCAAAGATTTTGATATTAGAATGCCTTCCAATAAAATTTTGTCACATTTAAAGCAACATCACCTAAAATAAACATGTTCCTAATAAGGATTTAAACAAAAGAATCTCTATATGAAGTTGTTACCCCTTGTTGAAATGACTATTTATAGTTATACTCTAAAAGAATGTTATATTAAAGAATATATATACTTATTAAAAATAAATAAATAATCCAAACAATAAAATCTAAATTTCCTTCGGGATTATGTTTGATTTTAGGAATCTGAAAATTTAAAATAAAATTTGAATTTGGTTTGAATATTTAAAATTGAATTTGAAAACAAAAACAGAAAACATATAAAAGAAAAAGAAAATAAAAAGGGAAAAACGCACCTGGGCCAAATCCCCTTAGCTCGGCCCATCTCGTCCCCTTTTGTGCGGCCCAATCTGGTCGCCACCACTGACACGCGGGACCCACGCCACCGGCTCCTTTCACCGCCACGCGCATCGCGCGCCCTCGTCATCGCGTGGGCCCGTAACGCAGTCACACGTAAACTCGTGACTCTGATCGGTGGGGCCATCTCGTCGGGCTCGTCTTCCTCGCGCTCGGACTTGCTGTTGGCAACGGAATCCGCGGAAATCGCGCGCGCCAGAGCAAACGGCAAGGTATCCGTGGCCCCCTCTGCTTGGAATCCGTGGCATAGACCCTATAAAACCTGGCCCTCGCGACCGTGTTCGCACTTACCGACGCTACCGCGCCCAATGCTCGTCGTCGAAGACTGGCGGGGGAGGAAGAGATCCGCCGCACCCTTAATTCGCCGGCGCCGCCCTTCTGCACAAATGGGATGGTTCTGGGGCGTCGCAAGTATGCGGGGGATCTTCTCTGGGTTGGTGCGCAGCTCGGGGTGGCCGGTGGCCGGGGCAATTGCTCACCGGAGCACAGCCCAGCCGCTCACCCGCGCCTCGCCGTGGACAGTGCCTCCGCACCGCGAATTAGGTAAGAATTGCTCGCTTTCCGATTTCGCCGTCCCTCGTGGGATGTTACGCGCTCTCCGATTTAAGTATCGTACACCAGCGCTCCGTTTGGCCGAGCTCGCCGGAGCTCGCCACCGCGGTGGTGTTCTTCGGCTGTGCCTGGCCACCGGGCGGGGAAGACTCCCTTGTGCCGTTGGATCGTGGGCGTGTGGCCACGATTAGATGTGGATACCGGTTCGCCCAGTATAGTTATGGGCCGTTTGATCTCGATCGTGTGGCTCTGGGGGGAATCTCGACTTCTTTAAATCCCTGCCCTTGAGTTTGGATCCAACCGCGGGGATCGCGTACCGGTTCGTCGTAGCGGACTTTTAATCTGGTGCGCACGTCTCGGATCTAACGGCCGAAATGAAATATACGTTATAAAGCTACACGATCTAATCCGAGCGCTTTGTTGTCGATCGGACGGTCGTGATCGGTTGGTAACGCTTCAGCCGTACACTTTTGCGCATGAACCCCTGCTCTGTTTGTAAATTAACCCGCCGTCCACCGCGGGTGTAGCCTGAGTCTCGGGATTCTTGCGCCGAGCCCCCTGACCTTTCTTATAATTGAGGCCCAGTCCAGAGAGTTATAAAATCAGGAAAATGAATTAGAAAATGAGTTTTTAATATAAAAATAATTGCTAGAACTTGGATAATTCATAGAAAATTCATTTTAACTCCAAATTGAACCATTCCAATTCCTAAAATTTTGTAATAATATTCTCTATCATTTAGAATCACTGTTTTGACATGAACTCTGTTAGGAAATTAATTTATCATCTAAATCCTATTATAATCACCTTAAATCTTAGGAAATTCATAACTTGAATTCTATAACTCAAAAATTAATAATTCTTTTTCCTGTGATCTTATTTTAATATGTAGATTATTAATATGTATTTTGGCATACATGTTTGGTGTAATGTTAATTTTGCCTACACCATGTTTGTTTGAATTGCTACGACTAGCAGTGAGGTCACGTGTCATCTGAAGATCATCCTGGTACCTGGATTCTCAAGTCCCAGGCAAGTTGTGCCCTTGATCACTTCTTTTTACCCAGCCATGTTCTGATTAATCATAATGATCTGCATAGGTTAATTTTGATGGGACCCAATAGGTTACCCTAGTTTGTATATCTTTATACCTTATTTACCACTGAACCTTTTGGGTAGTACTTGCTAGTGCTTTATGTGGTTTTGGGTATGAAGGTACATTATTCATGATCACACTTTTATTATATGTTTATTATTACTGTTCATGATAAGATCATTATGTTAATTGGAACATGGAGCGACCACCCGGGAAAACAGTGCTACCACAAGGGAGGAATGGGACCCCTTGGCTGATTAATTAGGAAAGCTAGTGGAAGACTACCTTACCCGAAAGGGGCAAGGGCAGTAGGGGAGTGGTCAGTGTAGGGAGGCCCTCGGGAGGATTTTGCTGCGATGGCGGTCCTGCAAGGGATTCCTGCATTGGAACTTCCTATAAACTGTAGCGGGTTTTCGGAAGCTAGTGGAACTTTGTAAAGGCCTCGTAGTGGATCCCTAGCCATTCACCTCGGTAGTGTCTAAGGGCCTTGCAAAGCCTGGCGACATGGGATACACAACTTGTGGGTAAAGATGCGCAACCTCTGCAGAGTGTAAAACTGGTATACTAGCCGTGCTCACGGTCATGAGCAGCTCGGACCCTCACATGATTAAATTATGGAACTAAATTCAATTTGTCATATGCATTGCATTGCAGGTGAAGTTGTTACTTTTGTTCTACTATTTAACTGGGTTGGTATTTACTTATACTTAGTAACTGCTAATAAAATTTTGACCAACTTTAAAAGCAATGCTCAGCTCTAACCATCTCCTTTGGTAAGCCTTACACTTCACGTGAGCTCCCACCTTTGGCGAGTTCATGCACATTATTCCCCACAACTTGTTGAGCGATGAACGTATGTGAGCTCACTCTTGCTGTCTCACACCCCACAGGTCAAGAACAGGTACCGCAGGATGAAGCGCATGGAGGATGCTGCGACGAGTTCGTGAGAGGTCTAGGCCGTCGTCTCCCAGTCAACTTTTTGGGTTGCTGGACCGTTGTCTCCTTATAATGTAATTATTTATTTTGTATAGAACTCCTGTTGTAAATAAAGTTGTGACATTCGATCCTGTGCCACTATACATCATATGTATGAGACTTGGTCCCAGCATACCTGGTGTTTATGTTAACCCCGGGTTTTGGACCCCTAGAATCCGGGTGTTACACCGCCCCCGCCCCCGATGTCCATCGAGCAGATGTTTCTGATGCAGACTCAGGCAGTTCAAGCTATTGGTCAGACTCTGGCCGCTATTCAGCAGCAGCAGCAGCCACCACCTCAGCCCCAGATGCCTCAGATGCCTAGGGACAAGCGTGCTGAATTCATGAGAGGTCATCCTTCGACGTTTGCTCACTCCTCTGACCCCATGGATGCTGAAGACTGGCTGCGCACTGTGGAGCGGGAGTTGCATACCGCTCAATGTGATGACAGGGAGAAAGTCCTGTATGGTCCCTGTCTGTTGAGAGGAGCAGCTCAGTCATGGTGGGAGTCTTATCTTGCCACCCATGCCCACCCCGACACTATCACCTAGGAAGAGTTCAGAGGTAACTTTCGTCAGTACCATGTGCCTGTTGGTCTGATGACAGTGAAGAAGGAGGAGTTCTTGGCTCTTAAGCAAGGGTCATCGTCTGTCAGTGAGTACCAGGACAGGTTTCTGCAGTTGTCTCGCTATGCTCCTGAAGATGTCAACACCGACGCCAAGAGATAGTATCGTTTCCTGAGAGGCTTGGTTGACCCTCTGCAGTATCAGCTGATGAATCACACCTTCCCAACATTCCAGCACCTGATTTATAGAGCAATCATGACAGAGAGGAAGCACAAAGAGATGGAGGATCGCAAGCGCAAAATCAGTGGACCTTAGCCTGGAAGCAGCAATCGTCCTCGTTTCTCAAGCAATCAACCTCAGCAGTTCAGGCAGAACCAGCGTCCACCTCAGCAACAGCAGTTCCAAAGGCAGTATCCTCAGCACCAGTATCAGAACCGCCAGAACAATCAGTCAGGAGGAGGTCAGTTCCAGAGGCAGAATCAGCAAGCACCTCGTCTTCCTGCCCCAGCAAACCAGCAGAATAATCAAGCAGCACCAGCTCAGGTCAGAAATAGAGCATGTTTCCACTGTGGAGAGCAAGGCCATTGGGTGATGCAATGTCCGAAGAAGGCAGCCCAGCAACAGTCAGGCCCCAATGCCCCAGCAAAGCAGAATGTGTCTCAGCCTGGAGCAGGCAACCGCTCTCAGCCACGCTATAATCATGGGAGACTGAACCACTTGGAGGCTGAAGCAGTTCAGGAGACCCCTGGCATGATAGTAGGTATGTTCCCAGTTGACTCCCATATTACAGAAGTGTTATTTGATACTGGAGCAACGCATTCTTTCATTACTGCATCATGGGTAGAAGCACATAATCTTCCAATAACTACCATGTTAACCCCCATTCAAATTGACTCAGCCAGTGGTAGAATTCGAGCCGATAGCATTTGTTTGAATGTAAGTGTGGAAATAAGGGGGATAGTGTTTCCCGCTAACCTTATAGTAATGGGTACTCAGGGAATAGATGTCATCCTAGGGATGAATTGGCTAGATAAGTATTAGGCAGTTATCAGTTGTGATAAGAGGTCAATCAAGTTGATGTCCCCACTAGGAGAGGAAGTGGTGACAGAGTTAGTCCCGCCTGAACCGAAGAAAGGAAGTTGTTATTAGATGGCTGTCGATAGCAGTGAAGTAGACCCAATTGAGAGTATCAAGGTTGTGTCTGAGTTTCCAGATGTGTTTCCAAAGGACTTGCCAGGTATGCCACCAGAGCGGAAAGTTGAATTTGCCATAGAGCTTCTTCCTGGAACCGCCCCCATCTTTAAGAGAGCTTACAGAGTATCAGGACCAGAGTTAGTTGAACTTAAGAAGCAGATCGATGAGTTGTCAGAGAAAGGTTACATCCGGCCAAGCACCTCGCCTTGGGCCGCCCCTGTCCTATTTGTGGAGAAGAAAGATGGCACCAGAAGGATGTGTATCGATTATCGAGCTCTGAATGAGGTCACCATTAAGAACAAGTACCCCTTGCCTAGAATATAAGATCTGTTCGACCAGTTGAGAGGAGCCAGCGTGTTCTCCAAGATAGATCTGAGGTCAGGTTATCATCAGCTCAAGATTCGACCTTCAGACATTCCGAAGACGGCATTCATTACCAAGTATGGGTTGTATGAGTTCACTGTGATGTCTTTCGGTCTAACAAATGCACTAGCCTTCTTTATGAATCTGATGAACAGTGTATTCATGGATTACCTTGACAAGTTTGTGGTGGTATTCATTGATGACATTCTGATTTATTCCCAAAGCAAAGAAGAGCATGCAAGTCATTTGAGGATGGTATTGCAGAGATTGCGAGAGCACCAGTTGTATGCAAAGTTGAGCAAGTGTGAGTTCTGGATCAGTGAAGTCCTGTTCTTGGGTCATATAATAAACAAAGAGGGATTGGTCGTGGATCCAAAGAAAGTGGCAGACATTCTGAACTGGAAAGCGCCAACAAATGCTCGAGGGATCAAGAGCTTCATTGGAATGGCCGAATATTATCGGCGGTTCATTGAAGGGTTTTCAAAGATTGCGAAACCAATGACAGCGTTGCTAGGCAACAAGGTTGAGTTCAAGTGGACCCAGAAATGTCAAGAGGCCTTTGAAGCACTGAAAGAGAAGTTGACTACAGCGCCTGTCTTAGTCTTGCCTGATGTGCACAAGCCCTTCTCGGTGTATTGCGATGCTTGTTACACTGGTTTGGGATGTGTGTTGATGCAAGAGGGAAGAGTTGTGGCTTACTCATCCCAACAGCTGAAGGTTCATGAGCAGAATTGTCCAATCCATGACCTAGAGTTGGCAGCAGTGGTTCACGCAGTGAAGACATGGAGGCACTATCTGTATGGACAGAAATGTGATGTTTACACAGACCACAAGAGTCTGAAGTACATATTCACTCAGTTAGAGCTGAACATGAGGCAAAGAAGATGGTTAGAGTTGATCAAAGACTATGAGTTGGAGATTCATTACCATCCAGGCAAAGCGAACGTGGTGGCAGATGCTTTGAGCAGGAAGAGTCAGGTCAATCTGATGGTCGCTCGTCCGATGCCTTATGGTTGGCCAAAGAGTTTGACAGGTTGAGTCTCGGATTTCTGAATAATTCGCAAGGAGTCACAATCGAGTTGGAACCTACCCTGGAGCGAGAAATCAAAGAAGCGCAGAAGAATGATGAGAAGATCAGTGAGATCCGGCGACTGATTCTAGATGGCAAAGGCAAAGATTTTCGGGAGGATGCAGAAGGTGTGATATGGTTCAAAGACCGCTTGTGTGTTCCCAATGTCCAATCTATTCGAGAGTTGATCCTCAAGGAAGCTCATGAGACAGCCTATTCGATTCACCCTGGCAGTGAGAAGATGTATCAGGATCTGAAGAAGAAATTCTGGTGGTACGGAATGAAGAGAGAAATCGCAGAGCATGTGGCTATGTGTGATAGTTGTCGGCGGATCAAGGCAGAGCACCAGAGACCAGCTGGATTGTTGCAACCGTTGCAAATCCCTCAGTGGAAATGGGATGAAATCGGTATGGACTTCATAGTCGGATTGCCTCGCACTCGAGCCGGCTACGATTCCATTTGGGTAGTGGTGGACCGCTTGACCAAGTCAGCCCACTTCATACCTGTCAAGACCAACTACAGCAGTGCAGTATTGGTAGAATTGTACATGTCTCGGATTGTTTGTCTTCATGGTGTGCCAAAGAAGATAGTGTCAGACAGAGGAACTCAATTCACCTCTCATTTCTGGCAGCAGTTGCATGAAGCCTTGGGCACACATCTGAATTTTAGTTCAGCTTATCATCCGCAGACAGACGGTCAGACCGAAAGGACCAACCAAATCCTCGAAGACATGTTGAGAGCCTGTGCGTTGCAAGATCGGTCCGGATGGGACAAGAAGTTGCCTTATGCAGAGTTCTCCTATAACAACAGTTACCAGGCCAGCTTGAAGATGTCACCATTTCAAGCGCTCTATGGAAGGAGTTGTAGAACTCCGTTGCAATAGGATCAGCCTGGAGAAAAGCAACTGTTCGGGCCAGACGTTTTGCTTGAAGCTGAAGAGAACATCAAGATGGTTCGAGAGAACCTGAAGATAGCGCAATCAAGGCAGCGAAGTTATGCAGACACAAGAAGAAGAGAGTTGAGTTTCGAAGTTGGAGACTTTGTCTATCTGAAAGTGTCACCGATCAGAGGAGTCAGAAGATTCGGAGTGAAAGGCAAGCTAGCACCCCGCTACATCGGTCTGTATCAGATTCTCGCAAAGCATGGAGAAGTGGCCTATCAGCTCAGTTTGCTAGAAGGTTTTGTCTGCTGTGCATGATGTCTTTCATGTGTCTCAGTTGAAGAAGTGTTTGCGTGTGCCAGAAGAGCAGTTGCCAGTGGAAGGTCTTGAAGTCCAGGAGGACTTGACCTACGTTGAGAAGCCAGCGCAAATCCTTGAGACTGCACACAGAGTCACCCGAAGGAAGACCATCAGAATGTGCAAAGTCAGATGGAGTCATCACTCTGAGGAAGAAGCAACCTAGGAGCGTGAAGATGATCTGATGGCTAAATACCCTGAGCTCTTTGCTAGCCAACCCTGAATCTCGAGGGCGAGATTCTTTTAAGGGGGATAGGTTTGTAACGCCCTGGATTTGGGGGTAGAATTTTTTCTTCTTTTCCCTCACCAAATCCGGGCGTTACTCTCTTTTCTCTTCCCGTTTCGCTCCTTCCTCCCAATTTCAAACCAGTATAGTGACAGGTGTCCGTGTCGTGTATGAACAAAACCTAAGTGTCATGGGTGTTGCATCATGCCGAAGCGCATTTCTTTGTTTGGTGTCGCGTGTTCGTCTCGTTCCGTCTCAGATTTCGATTCGTGATTGGATTCCGTTTGATGGTCGTGCGTGTCGTGGGTTTCGATCCGCGATGTGACCCAACCCAACCTAGCACGGCCTGGTCCGGCCCGGCCCGGCCCTGCGCGCCCCCGGCGCCCCACACCCCCCCATGCGCCCCCTCCTCCTCTCCATCTCTCATTTGGATTTCCCGCGCAGTAACCTCCCTCTCCCTCTTCCACCTCTCTCTCTCCCTGTGGTGCCCTAGGTTTTGGAGACGGTGATCGCCGGAGTTGGATCCCGAGGTGAGCTCCCCTCCCCTTCCCTTCTTCTCTCTCTCCCTCTCCCTCCCCTTCTCTTCCCTGCGTGCCCCCCCCTCTCTCTCCCCTGCGCGCGTGCCCCCTGCCCGCGGCGGCGCCCGCCCCCTGCCCCTCCCCCGGAGCGGCGGCGCCCGCCCCTGCCTGTCACACCCGGTTTTTAGAAGGCAAACCGAATGCGAACCATGTACGTGCCAGGATCAGTTATTCACGTACACAGCAGTTACATAACATGGACATCATCACACAATGCTCAAATAGCATTAAAAGGGGAAATAATAGTCGATTACATCATACGTCTGAGACGTCCATATAGTTCTTACAATAAATCAAAGTGCGAAAACGAAACGTAGATAACGCGGCCTTCACAGGCAGCCGACTGGGGGTTGCCGCTAACCCACACCTAGAACTCGTCGTAGTCTTGGAACTCCTGGAAGTCTCCTTCCACAGCTTCATCCTCTCCTGAGCAGTGGTTGCAATGCTGACAACCTGGGGGGGGTTTGGTGTGTAGAGCAAGGGTGAGTACACATCAACATACTCAGCAAGCATCCCGTTTGGCTGTAGTGGACTAGCTTTATGTGGGGATAAGTCAAGCAGTTGCTTTTAGTTGGTCAGGTTATTACTTACTAGTAGAAAGCCAGGTTTTAACATTAACCCAAGTTATTAGCCCAATGTATCCTTTCCAAACGGAAAGAATACCACTTACCAGCACCATAATCATAATCAGAACCATCAATCTCATTGCCACCTGTACCAAAATATCACTGATCAAGTATCACTAATCTCTGGAGCTCCCTTGGCCGCTCATAACCGCGAGCACGGCGGATATATCAGTTTCATAACACTCTGCAGAGGTTGTGCACTTTACCCACAAGCCGTGATTCCCTTTCTGCCCGGAGAGAGCGACTCCCCATTGACCACTACCTAGGTGGTCCAGCAGGGCATCACTACGTAGCCTTTACAAAGATTCCCCGAGGCTGTAGCCGCCCGTTAGGTTTCCTAAATGTACCGCACTCCTCCCCAAGGGACAAATCAACCTTGGCAGAGCGAGCCGCATACACTGAGCCCCATTGACGGCACAACGGCTAAGCGGACTACACCCCGGTTCCTCCAATTATTCAGCTAAGGGCGTCCCATTCCACCCTCATGGTTGCACTGTTTTCCCGGGCGGTCATCCATTGAACAGGTCCTTACGGAGAGGCACTCGAGAAACCGCTCGAGTCCCCTTAAATGCCACAAGTATGATCATAAATAAGAAGGGGAAAACAGCGTATCATAGATAATCACATCATGTTCATTGATTAGAGTTGAGCAATGGCATCAAACTAAGCAGTAATAATCCGACCCAAATAGGTAAACAAGGACATGGATAACAAAAGCTAGTCAATCCTTAGGTATAAATGTGTAATGCGGGAGGTGAATTAAAGAATGAATAGGACAGAGATAGGTCAAAGGACACTTGCCTCCACCAACCGACTGCTGCTCAGGGGCTTCTCCTGCGAATTCCTCGGGCTCTTCGACCGGATCGTTCTCTATGCGAGCGCAAACATACATACATCCACATATTTAATACAAAAGAACAGTACACCATACAAGGGAACAAGTAAAGTGAGTATGCATCAAGTATGACATTCGATATCGCATTTGTTATGGTTAGAAAGAAACGGGAGAGGGTCTCGCAGGGGGTTAAAGTTTATGCACTAATGATCAGTTACAATTGGTTCTTAACAAAAGAATTCTGTTATATATATACTAATGGAAACCTAACCATTTTAAGTTGATCAACATTGCACGAGATAAACAATTGACTACGTGAATCAATAACATAACGGAATTTTAAATTAAACTTCCTATTTTTCATAGCATGAACAATGATCAGTCTACCTAAAATAAAGTAATTATGATCACAGAAAGTAAATAAAATAAAATAATAAAAAAATAAAAAAAACAGAGGGGGCGGTTGAACCGGCCCTAGGGCGGTTGAACCGGCCCTGGGCTGGGCGGCCGAGCTGGGCGGGCGCGCGGGGGAGGGCGGTTGAGCTGGGGCCGGGGCGGCCGAGCTGGCGGCCAAGGCCGGCCGAGCTGGCGGCCAGGGGCCAGGCGGGCGGGGGGGGGCGCGGCCGGGGGCGGCCGGGGCTGGGGCTGGCCGGGCGGCGCGGCCAGGGCCGGCGCGGCCAGGGCCGGCGCGGCCAGGGGCGGCCGAGGCATGGCCGGGCGGGGGAAAGAGGAGGGGAGGGGGAAGGAGGGAGGAGGGAGAAGGGGGAGGGGGAGGGGGCTCACCGGCGGGGCGGCCGACGGCGAGGGGCGGCGGCCGGGCAAGGGGCGGCGGCCGGGCAAGGGGCGGCGGCGGCGGCCTAGGGCAGGGAGTAGGGCGGCGGTGGGAGAGAGAGAGGGAGAGAATGAGGGAGAGGGAGAGGGGGTTTTGGGAAAAAGAAAAAAAAGGGGGGGTGGGGGCGGCTGGGCCTTGCCAAGGCCCAAGAGGGGGGCGCGCAGGGGGCTTGGGCCGGCCAAGGGTCGGCCCACGGCGCGGGAGAGAGAGAAAAAGAGGAGAGAGAAAGAGAGAGAAAGAAAAAGAAAAGATTATTTCCCTGTTTTCGAAATCCGATCTTTTAGATGAATGCGTTTGCACTTTCAAACAATCAGAAAAATGCGAGGTTCGGCATGGTGCATCAAACAACACAAAGTATTTTTAGAGTTTTTCTTACACGGGAAATCCAAACCGAATCCCGCTAAAACTTTGGAAAAGGTCAAGGTTTAGCGAGGGAAAAAGAAAAGGAAAAGGTAACGCCCGAATTTTGGCGAGTAAAGAAAAGAAAAAATTCAACTGCAAAATTCGGGGCGTTACAAACCTATCCCCCTTAAAAGAATCTCGCCCTCGAGATTCAGGGCTGGCTAGCAAAGAGCTCTGGGTACTTGGCCATCAAATCATCTTCACGCTCCCAGGTTGCTTCTTCCTCAGAGTGGTGACTCCATCTGACTTTGCACATTCTGATGGTCTTCCTTCGGGTGACTCTGTCTGCAACCTCAAGGATCTGAGCTGGCTTCTCAACATAGGTCAAGTCCTCCTGGACTTCCAGACCTTCCACTGGTAACTGCTCTTCTGGCACACGCAAGCACTTCTTCAACTGAGACACATGAAAGACGTCATGCACAGCTGACAAATTCTCTGGCAGACTGAGCTGATAGGCCACTTCTCCACGCTTTGCAAGAATCTGATACGGACCAATGTAGCGGGGTGCTAGCTTGCCTTTGATTCCGAACCTTCTGACTCCTCTGATCGGTGACACTTTCAGATAGACAAAGTCTCCGACTTCAAAACTCAGCTCTCTTCTTCTTGTGTCTGCATAGCTTCGCTGCCTCGATTGCGCTATCTTCAGATTCTCTCGGACCATCTTGATGTTCTCTTCGGCTTCAAGCAAAATATCTGGCCCAAACACTTGCTTCTCTCCAGGCTGATCCCATTGCAACGGAGTTCTTCAACTCCTTCCATAGAGCGCTTGAAATGGTGACATCTTCAAACTGGCCTGGTAACTGTTGTTATAGGAAAACTCTGCATAGGGCAATCGCTTGTCCCATCCGGACTGATCTTGCAACGCACAGGCTCTCAACATGTCTTCAAGAATTTGATTGGTTCTTTCGGTCTGGCCATCTGTCTGCGGATGATAAGCTGAACTGAAATTCAGATGTGTGCCCAAGGCTTCATGCAACTGCTGCCAGAAATGAGAGGTGAACTGCGTTCCTCTATCTGACACTATCTTCTTTGGCACACCATGAAGACAAACGATCCGAGACATATACAACTCTGCCAGTACTGCACTGTTGTAGGTGGTCTTGACAGGTATGAAGTGGGCTGACTTGGTCAAACGGTCCACTACTACCCAAATGGAATCGTAGCCAGCTCGAGTGCGAGGCAATCCGACTATGAAATCCATACCGATTTCATCCCATTTCCACTGAGGAATCTGCAACGGTTGCAACAATCCAGCAGGTCTCTGGTGCTCTGCCTTAATTCGCCGACAACTGTCGCACTTAGCCACATGCTCTGCGATTTCCCTCTTCATTCCGTACCACCAGAATTTCTTCTTCAGATCCTGATACATCTTCTCACTGCCAGGGTGAATCGAATAAGCTGTCTCATGAGCTTCCTTGAGAATCAACTCCCGAATGGACTGGACATTGGGAACACACAAGCGGTCTTTGAACCATACCACGCCTTCTGCATCTTCTCGAAAATCTTTGCCTCTGCCATCTAGAATCAGTCGCCGAATCTCACTGATCTTCTCATCATTCTTCTGCGCTTCTTTGATTTCTCGCTCCAAGGTAGGTTCCAATTCAACTGTGACTCCTCGCGAATTGTTCAGAAATCCGAGACTCAACCTGTCGAACTCCTTGGCCAACTCATAAGGCATTGGACGAGCGACCATCAGATTGACTTGGCTCTTTCTGCTCAAAGCATCTGCCACTACGTTTGCTTTGCCTGGATGGTAATGAATCTCCAACTCATAGTCTTTGATCAACTCTAACCATCTTCGCTGCCTCATGTTCAATTCTGACTGAGTGGATATGTACTTCAGACTCTTGTGGTCTGTGTAAACATCGCATTTCTGTCCATACAGATAGTGCCTCCATGTCTTCAGTGCGTGAACCACTGCTGCCAACTCTAGATCATGGATTGGGTAATTCTTCTCATGAACCTTCAGCTGTCGGGACGAGTAAGCCACAACTCTTCCCTCTTGCATCAACACGCATCCCAAACCTGTGTAACAAGCATCACAGTACACAGAGAAGGGCTTGTGCACATCAGGCAAGACTAGGACAGGCGCTGTTGTCAACTTCTCTTTCAGCGCTTCGAAGGCCTCTTGACATTTCTGGGTCCACTTGAACTCAACCTTGTTGCCTAGCAACGCTGTCATTGGTTTCGCAATCTTCGAAAACCCTTCAATGAATCGCCGATAATATCCGGCCATTCCAATGAAGCTCTTGATTCCTCGAGCATCCGTTGGCGCTTTCCAGTTCAAAATGTCTGCCACTTTCTTTGGATCCACAGCCAATCCTTCTTTGTTGATTATGTGACCCAAGAACAGGACTTCACTGATCCAGAACTCACACTTGCTCAACTTCGCATACAACTGGTGCTCTCGCAATCTCTGCAATACCATCCTCAAATGATCTGCATGTTCTTCTTCACTTTGAGAATAAATCAGAATGTCATCAATAAATACCACCACAAACTTATCAAGATAATCCATGAATACACTGTTCATCAGATTCATAAAGAACGCTGGTGCATTGGTCAAACCAAAAGACATCACTGTGAACTCATACAAACCATACTTGGTAATGAATGCCGTCTTCGGAATGTCCGAAGGTCGGATCCTGAGCTGATGATAACCTGACCTCAGATCGATCTTGGAGAACACACTGGCTCCTCTCAACTGGTCAAACAGATCTTCTATTCTGGGCAAGGGATACTTGTTCTTGATCGTGACTTCATTCAAAGCTCGGTAATCGATACACATCCTCTTTGTGCCATCTTTCTTCTCCACGAACAAGACAGGGGCGGCCCAAGGCGAGGTGCTTGGCCGGATGTAACCTTTCTCTGACAGCTCATCAATCTGCTTCTTAAGCTCAACCAACTCTGGTCCAGATATTCTGTAAGCTCTCTTAAAGATAGGGGCAGTTCCAGGAAGAAGCTCTATGGCAAACTCAACTTTCCGCTCTGGTGGCATACCCGGTAAATCCTTTGGAAACACATCTGGGAATTCGGACACAACCTTGATACTCTCAATTGGGTCTGCTTCGCTGCTATCGACAGCCATCTGATAACAACTTCCTTTCTTCGGCTCAGGCGGGACTAACTCGGTCACCACTTCCTCTCCTAGTGGGGACACCAACTTGATTGTCCTTTTATCACAACTGATAACTGCCTGATACTTATCTAGCCAATTCATCCCTAGGATGACATCTATTCCCTGAGTACCCATTACTATAAGGTTAGCGGGAAACGCTATCCCCCTTATTTCCACACTTACATTCAAACATATGCTATTAGCTCGAATTCTACCACCGGCTGAGTCAATTTGAATGGGGGTTGACATGGCAGTAATTGGAAGATTATGTGCTTCTACCCATGATGCAGTAATAAAAGAATGCGTTGCTCCAGTATCAAATAACACTTCTGCAATATGGGAGTCGACTGGGAACATACCTACTGTCATGCCGGGGGTCTCCTGAACTGCTTCAGCCTCCAAGTGATTCAATCTTCCATGATTATAGCGCTGCTGAGGGCGGTTGCCTGCTCCAGACTGAGACACATTCTGCTTCGCTGGGGCATTGGGGCCTGACTGCTGCTGGGCTGCCTTCTTCGGACATTGCATCACCCAGTGGCCTTGCTCTCCACAGTGGAAACATGCTCTGTTTCCAACCTGAGCTGGTGCTGCCTGATTGCTCTGCTGGTTTGCTGGGGCAGGAAGACGAGGTGTCTGCTGATTCTGCCTCTGAAACTGACCTCCTGACTGATTGCTCTGACGGTTCTGGTACTGATGCTGAGGATACTGCCTTTGGAACTGCTGATACTGCTGACGCTGCTGATGCTGCTGAGGTGGACGCTGGTTCTGCCTGAACTGCTGAGGTTGATTGCCTGAAAAACGAGGACGGCTGCTGCTTCCAGGCTGGGGTCCACTGATCTTGCGCTTACGATCCTCCATCTCCTTACGCTTCCTTTCTGTCATGATTGCCCTGTCAATCAGGTGCTGGAATGTCGGGAAGGTATGATTCATCAGTTGGTACTGCAGAGGGTCAACCAAGCCTCTCAGAAAACGGTATTGTCGCTTGGCGTCAGTGTTGACATCCTCAGGAGCATAGCGAGACAACTGTAGAAACCTGTCTCGATACTCACTGACAGATGATGACCCTTGCTTAAGGGCCAGGAACTCCTCCTTCTTCACTGTCATCAGACCTGCAGGCACATGGTACTGACGAAAGCTACCTCTGAATTCTTCCCAGGTGATGGCATCGGGGTTGGCATGGGTGGCGAGGTAAGACTCCCACCATGATTGGGCTGCTCCTCTCAACAGACGGGGACCATATAAGACTTTCTCCCTGTCATCACACTGAGCGGTATGCAACTCCCGCTCCACAGTGCGCAGCCAATCTTCAGCATCCATGGGGTCAGAAGAGTGAGCGAACGTTGGGGGATGACCTCTCATGAATTCAGCACGCTTGTCTCTGGGCATCTGAGGCATCTGAGGCTGGGGTGGAGCCTGCTGCTGTTGCTGCTGCTGCTGCTGCTGAATGGCGGCCAGAGTCTGACCGATGGCCTGAACTGCCTGAGTCTGCATCAGGAACATCTGCTCAATCGACATCGGGGGCGGGGGCGGCAGGTGCTGCTGCTGGGGCACCTCATCCTGCGGAGCGGCTTGCTCCTGCTGAGCACGCCTTCCTCCTCTGCGCCTGTTCTCTGACATCTGCAGAACGCAACCACACATCAGAACTGATCTGGCAAATCTTGCAGCATAAGAAAAGAGTATAGAATTCTCCAACAGCACTGGACAGATGAGCATCTTCACTGATCTCCAACACAGACCACACAGCTTCTCAGATAAAGAGGAAAGTAGAATAAAGGTTTCCCAACTATATAACTAACTCCATTAACATAATAGGCAAACCAAAATGCAGGGGATTCCCACACTCTGGTGACAGTCATTACAAAGATCCAAACCAAACATAGTTCATCATGACAAACATAAATGCACAGGATATAGCAAACTACCCTGTCTAACTAAGACTAACTAAAACCGAGACTAACGCTAAGACTGAAGCTTCTATGTATATATTTTGTATTAATTACAGGATCCAACTCTAACGATCTATGGTTCTAGATTTATCTTGGTCTTGCAGTCGGGATTGCCATAAGACTGGAGTCCACGCCGAGGTGAGCGGTACGGGTGCTGAGTCCCGACGGGAGCGGGGGAACCATCATCCAAGTGACGACGCTCCACGCGCTCAGCCCGCAGCAGGGCGATCTCAGCACGAGCCCTACTCAGCTCGTCTAATGCATGGTCCAGCTCCGTGTTTAGCACGGCGGCTAGGTTGACTGTGCTGCTCAACCTAGGATTGTCCTCACCAGCAGGTGAAACAATCACGCCTCCTGTGCTGCCAGATGGACGGCGGGGGTAATACTTCAGGTCGAGGCCGTTAGCTACCCCACCGAGAACCGAGCAGTAGTGCGAAAGCGCACGCCGTGCAGCATCCTGCATGGCTGCCTCAGCTGAGTCCCGCTCAGAGATAGAATAGTGCTCTGAGCAAGCCTCCGCGCCCTGGAGACTGTTCTCCGGACGGCGCACCAAGCAGGTCGCCTCCCAGCGGTCCGGGTAGACCCCGCGACTATGCTGGTAGACCACACAGCGATACTCGATGGACCAAGTACGCCGGTCAAGTGCCCGACGTAGCAGGGTGTCGAGCGCGTCGTGGAAGTGACACCCGCGAGCAGCGTCGCGAGTGATGGGTCGAGCAACCCATCCTTCCGGCTCATGGTTAGAGAGGTCGAGGTCGTGGCTCGAGCTGTCGTCGCCACCTCCGTCGTCTGGGTCTCCTCCAGCAGCTCTTCCAGAAGCTGGGACGCCCAGTGGTGGTGCAGGGGGCGCCTCCAGGGGAAGCACAGGGGAGCAGCTCCTCACAGACTCTATCTCCTGCTGGAGCGAGAAAGAAGAGCCCTGCTGCTCCTGTCGTCGACGTTCCTGCTCCTCATGCAGGCGGTGGTGCAGTCTCTCCAAGTGGCTGGACTGTCCGGCCACGGGACGGCGAAGCGGACGCTCAGCAAGGCGGGAGGGTAAGAAGGGGATGACGGACTTTCGTGCAGTGTGTCTAAGACGAGCCATCTACAAAAGACATCGCAAGCAAAAGGGTGAGAACAGAATTAATATGACCAGCAAATAATGAACCATAAGTAAATGAAGGATCAGAATAATAATGAATCATAAATAAATGAAGGATCAGAATAAACAAAATTTTCAGCAAGGTATAATATATAGTAGAACATAGGTTTGGTCAGTAGGACCAACTTTTGAAGGGATACCAAAGTCAAGGCAGGGACAGAGGTCTATAATCCTTAGAACGACCATTCTACTCTAGGTTAGCGGTCCTACAGTCAGCACGGCTTTGATACCACTTATGTCACACCCGGTTTTTAGAAGGCAAACCGAATGCGAACCATGTACGTGCCAGGATCAGTTATTCACGTACACAGCAGTTACATAACATGGACATCATCACACAGTGCTCAAATAGCATTAAAAGGGGAAATAATAGTCGATTACATCATACGTCTGAGACGTCCATATAGTTCTTACAATAAATCAAAGTGCGAAAACGAAACGTAGATAACGCGGCCTTCACAGGCAGCCGACTGGGGGTTGCCGCTAACCCACACCTAGAACTCGTCGTAGTCTTGGAACTCCTGGAAGTCTCCTTCCACAGCTTCATCCTCTCCTGAGCAGTGGTTGCAATGCTGACAACCTGGGGGGGGTTTGGTGTGTAGAGCAAGGGTGAGTACACATCAACATACTCAGCAAGCATCCCGTTTGGCTGTAGTGGACTAGCTTTATGTGGGGATAAGTCAAGCAGTTGCTTTTAGTTGGTCAGGTTATTACTTACTAGTAGAAAGCCAGGTTTTAACATTAACCCAAGTTATTAGCCCAATGTATCCTTTCCAAACGGAAAGAATACCACTTACCAGCACCATAATCATAATCAGAACCATCAATCTCATTGCCACCTGTACCAAAATATCACTGATCAAGTATCACTAATCTCTGGAGCTCCCTTGGCCGCTCATAACCGCGAGCACGGCTGATATATCAGTTTCATAACACTCTGCAGAGGTTGTGCACTTTACCCACAAGCCGTGATTCCCTTTCTGCCCGGAGAGAGCGACTCCCCATTGACCACTACCTAGGTGGTCCAGCAGGGCATCACTACGTAGCCTTTACAAAGATTCCCCGAGGCTGTAGCCGCCCGTTAGGTTTCCTAAATGTACCGCACTCCTCCCCAAGGGACAAATCAACCTTGGCAGAGCGAGCCGCATACACCGAGCCCCATTGACGGCACAACGGCTAAGCGGACTACACCCCGGTTCCTCCAATTATTCAGCTAAGGGCGTCCCATTCCACCCTCATGGTTGCACTGTTTTCCCGGGCGGTCATCCATTGAACAGGTCCTTACGGAGAGGCACTCGAGAAACCGCTCGAGTCCCCTTAAATGCCACAAGTATGATCATAAATAAGAAGGGGAAAACAGTGTATCATAGATAATCACATCATGTTCATTGATTAGAGTTGAGCAATGGCATCAAACTAAGCAGTAATAATCCGACCCAAATAGGTAAACAAGGACATGGATAACAAAAGCTAGTCAATCCTTAGGTATAAATGTGTAATGCGGGAGGTGAATTAAAGAATGAATAGGACAGAGATAGGTCAAAGGACACTTGCCTCCACCAACCGACTGCTGCTCAGGGGCTTCTCCTGCGAATTCCTCGGGCTCTTCGACCGGATCGTTCTCTATGCGAGCGCAAACATACATACATCCACATATTTAATACAAAAGAACAGTACACCATACAAGGGAACAAGTAAAGTGAGTATGCATCAAGTATGACATTCGATATCGCATTTGTTATGGTTAGAAAGAAACGGGAGAGGGTCTCGCAGGGGGTTAAAGTTTATGCACTAATGATCAGTTACAATTGGTTCTTAACAAAAGAATTCTGTTATATATATACTAATGGAAACCTAACCATTTTAAGTTGATCAACATTGCACGAGATAAACAATTGACTACGTGAATCAATAACATAACGGAATTTTAAATTAAACTTCCTATTTTTCATAGCATGAACAATGATCAGTCTACCTAAAATAAAGTAATTATGATCACAGAAAGTAAATAAAATAAAATAATAAAAAAAATAAAAAAATAGAGGGGGGGCGGTTGAACCGGCCCTAGGGCGGTTGAACCGGCCCTGGGCTGGGCGGCCGAGCTGGGCGGGCGCGCGGGGGAGGGCGGTTGAGCTGGGGCCGGGGCGGCCGAGCTGGCGGCCGAGGCCGGCCGAGCTGGCGGCCGAGGCCGGCCGAGCTGGCGGCCAGGGGCCAGGCGGGCGGGGGGGGCGCGGCCGGGGGGGCTGGCCGGGGGGCTGGCCGGGGGGCTGGCCGGGCGCGGCCGGGGGCGGCCGGGGCTGGGGCTGGCCGGGCGGCGCGGCCAGGGCCGGCGCGGCCAGGGGCGGCCGAGGCATGGCCGGGCGGGGGAAAGAGGAGGGGAGGGGGAAGGAGGGAGGAGGGAGGAGGGGGAGGGGGAGGGGGCTCACCGGCGGGGCGGCCGACGGCGAGGGGCGGCGGCCGGGCAAGGGGCGGCGGCGGCGGCCTAGGGCAGGGAGTAGGGCGGCGGTGGGAGAGAGAGAGGGAGAGAATGAGGGAGAGGGAGAGGGGGTTTTGGGAAAAAGAAAAAAAGGGGGGGGGGCGGCTGGGCCTTGCCAAGGCCCAAGAGGGGGGCGCGCAGGGGGCTTGGGCCGGCCAAGGGTCGGCCCACGGCGCGGGAGAGAGAGAAAAAGAGGAGAGAGAAAGAGAGAGAAAGAAAAAGAAAAGATTATTTCCCTGTTTTCGAAATCCGATCTTTTAGATGAATGCGTTTGCACTTTCAAACAATCAGAAAAATGCGAGGTTCGGCATGGTGCATCAAACAACACAAAGTATTTTTAGAGTTTTTCTTACACGGGAAATCCAAACCGAATCCCGCTAAAACTTTGGAAAAGGTCAAGGTTTAGCGAGGGAAAAAGAAAAGGAAAAGGTAACGCCCGAATTTTGGCGAGTAAAGAAAAGAAAAAATTCAACTGCAAAATTCGGGGCGTTACACTGCCCCTCCCCCGGCGCGGCTGCGCCTGCCCCCTCCCCGCGGCTGCGCCCCCGGCCCCGGCGTGGTCCGCCCGCCCTTGCCCCCGGCGCGGCCTCCCCTGCCCCCGGCGCGCAGCCCCCTGCACGCGGCCTCGGCCCCCTGCGCGCGGCGTCCTGGCCCTCGGCGTGACTCGCGTGGCCCCGTTTACCCCCTAACGCGTTCCCGCGTGCGCAAACCCACGCGCGCGGTGATTATTTCTGGTTTGTAGTTGATTTCAAACTCCGTTAGTTAGCATGCTGCGTCGCGCGCCTCGTCGCGCAACGATTCAATTCAAGTTCGTATTTATCAACGTGTTGCGTCGCGCGACGATTCAATTTAAATTTGTGTTTATTAATGTGCTGCGTCGCGCGCTTCGTCGCGCGACGATTCTTTTAGTTTATATTTATTAAAGTGTTGTGTCGCGCGCTTCGTCGCGCGACGATCTATTTTAATTTCAGGTTGTTTAAGGTGCGATGTCGCGCGTCCAGACGCGCGACGTTCCACTTTAAACTCAGCTCTGTTAGAGTATGTCGTCGTGCGCTTCGTCGCGCGATGCTTAACGTCTCTTCATAATTAGTGCAAGTGTCTCGTTGTGCGCTCTGTCGCGCAGCGAGTTGTTTACTTCTTAATGCAATCTAAATGTCGTGTCGTACGTCTCGACGTGCGGCCACTCCCTTTCATTCATCTTCAATTGTTTATAATGATTAAATGTGGAACTTGACTTTACTTTATGCCAAACGTAGTGTCCAAATTAATTCCCTTCTATTAAGCGAATAGTTTAATTGATAATCATGTAACGTGATCGTTTCTCGACTATCTGTTCCTCTTTCTCTTAACCGTAATTGCGAGCCCGCGTGGAATGTCTGTTTACTTACTGCATTCTATTGTATGGTGTACTGTTCTTTTGTATTAAATATGTGGATGTATGTATGTTTGCGCTCGCATAGAGAACGATCCTGTCGGAGAACCCGAAGAACTCGCAGGAGAAGCGCCTGAGCAGTAGTCGATTGGTGGAGGCAAGTGTCTCCTGACCTATCTCTGTCCTATACATTCTTTAATTCACCTCCCGTATTACACATTTATACCTAAGGATTGACTAGCTTTTGTTGTCCATGTCCTTGTTTACCTATTTGGGTCGGATTATTATTGCTTAGTCTTATGCTATTGCTCAACTCTAATCAATGAACATGATGAGAATTATCAATGATACGCTGTTTTCCCCTCTTTTATTATGATGTTATACTTTTGGTCTTTAAGGGGGCTCGAGCGGTTTCTCGAGTTCCTCTCCGTAAGGACCTGTTCGTTGGATGACTGTAACACCCCAGGTGTTTATCGTCTGCTCGACAACGAGTATGAATTTAAGCACGTAATATCAGTGAATATCAGCGAGTTCGACATCGTTTTTATTATCCGGGCTCTCCCTAAATTTTCGTGATGTTCGGAACATAATTGTTCCGAAAATCGATGCGTCCAGTGATTATTTAAAATTCATCGCTTGCGCGAATACGAATTCGGAAGCCCGACCCACTCGGATGATTTTATCTCGGGTAAATTAATAGAACTCGACGATTAAAGTTTTCGTGCAAAAGAATTCAGTCTCCACTCATCAACTGAGAAATCGCGTCCAAGGAATTATAATTGAGATTCGATTTTCGACGTAAATTATCTGTGGCCGTAGAATCAGGTGTTGAGACCGTGGATAAAATTCTCTATTTTCGAATTAAATCCGATCTAGCGCAGTCTAAGATAACAAAGATAATAACGTGGTCTGGTACTAATTAAAAAAATTAATCGATTTAGGTAAATTGGAAAGGTCACCTAAGTATTTCGCTCTTTCGAGCGATCTCTACGAATTTGGTAGAAACACTACTAGGGATAGACTGTTTAAATAAACCAAACCCGAACTAACCCAAAACCAGAACAATTATTAGCCGATCGTGTTTCCTACTTCAAAGTCAAGTAAATAATATATATAGCCGAAATGTCGTTTTAATTCAGTCTGTTTGCTTCTCGCTTAGATATACACCTTTAGATAAAATAACTGATTAAAATTCATATGACTTCGGAGTATTTATCAAATCAAATCTTATCTAAATATTGTGTCGATATTAGATAAAATTTTGTCTAGTTTCGACTAAATCAAACGCCATTTGAAATATTGTTACCAATAATGTTTGATTTGGCTTATCTATACCTCGCCCAAAACTTTAACCGTAAAACTTGAATAGTTTTCAACCTGAGGAGTGAAACTAATTTAAAGAATAAAAATGTGGACCTGGCTGGCATCTCTGGAATTCTCCTTCGCAGCACGTCATCCGCCCATGCAACTGTGTGGCCGCTCAGCCAGCACCACCAGCGCCAGCGATGCCCAGCCATTCCTTATTCTCATACGCTCTCAATTCTCTGGAAATCTCTCTATCTTATTTATCTTATCCCTAGATATTTCTATCAGGTGGGCGTACTCAACTTGAATTCTCACGTACACGTATAGCTCCTTGGGATATTCTTAAATACAATTCTCCCTGTAAGTATCCCATATGTTCCTTCGTATCCAGGAAACCAACACGCAACTCCTTGTTCTGGTGTCCTTCGTCACCTTCGCTCCCTGCCCTGGTTCCATGGCCGGCCTCCAGCTGCTCCCTGCCATGGCACCCTTTCCTGCAGCAAGGTCGACGCCATCCCTTCCCCATCTCCCTGCAGCCAGCACGCCATGGCTGCTCTTAAGTCGACGCCATCCCCATGGCCGTGCACAACCCTAGTGCTGCCCCTGTTTGGAGCTCGCCCATGGCCGCCCCCTCCCTCATTCTCTGCTGCAGCTCGTCCTTGCCCTATGTCCAGCCACCCTCCCCTGCTTCCTATGCTGGACGCTAGTCCCCTCCCTCCCGGGAGCTCACGGATACGACTGCAGCACATCAGTGAAGAAGGCAAACCAGCGTGGTGCTCCTTAGGTGTTCTATGAGATGCTTGAACTGAAGTTCGTTGTCGTTATGTTCATCGCGGTGAGACTTGTTGATTATGCTCTGTTCGTTCCCGTTGGTGCATATACCTGGATGTTTAATTAAGTGTCTTTATGTATTTGTGGTGGAGGGGAGAGAATCCCGGATGTTGGGTGAAAGCCAAGCGAGGTCCGGGTGACGCTTGCTAGGCATCCGATTGGAGGCCCGAACCAAAAATCATCGTCAATCTCATGGTGTCTAGTGGGGATTGACTATGGTGAGCTCTTTTTCCTTGTGTTGGTTTGTGCTATGCATGAGCAAAGGACTAGTTGTGGTTATGTGTATGCATATTTGTATGATTGATGGAGGGGAAATCTCTAGGTATGAGTAGAGGAACAAGTCTTAGTGTGGCGTCCGTCAAATGTTCGATAAAGTGCTTGGACTAGAACTCGTGATCGATGTAGGGAATGTGATTGTGATCATGCTTATGAAGTAATTGTGTCATGTGTTGAAAGTTCAGATTTTAGATACAAAGCATGTGAGTAATGTTGGATGGATGTATATGTATAGTATCATTAGAGTAGTTCTTCATTTGCGATATGAACTTTAGGTTTAAGATGAGAACCCATACAAAGTGATTGTGTGCATGATTATGAAGTAGACCAATCTATGTATGTGATTAAGTAGGTGGTTTTAGCTCTAATCAAAGATAATGTGTTAGAATATTATAAGTGTCAAGAACATGATAATTGGAGAAGCTAAATAGAAACTGAGTTAGGATTCTTGCTGTTGGCCTGCAAGTATAGTTTTAGTTATGCAGCAAATTTAGTGAAGCAAATCATGTTTTCTGTGAAAGTGTTATATATAAAGATTGTAGTTAACTTTTTTATCTAGCTTGTGTTAAAATTTCAAGACCATAGGCCCAATAATCTGAAAGTTATGCTTCTCCTAAGTTCAGTTTCAGAATCTGTCCAGATTCTGTACAGATTTCGAAAATGACCTTGTTTGCCCAAGTAAAACTTCGAATCAGTTCTTATAAATTATAAAGAAGTTGTAGTACTTTTCTTAAGCTTTCCAACAAGTTTTGGATCACCCTTTTTGGTGATCTAAAAGTTGAGTTACAGCTGTTTGAATTGTGATGTCCAAACCTGTCCAAATCTGGACAGAGAAGTTTGTTTGTATTAGCTGACTTTGATCCACATTGAATCAACCTGAAATGTTTATAAAGGATTTGTAGATAATTTTATAAGCTTTCTAGAAAGTCTAAGATCACCTGTTTTGGATCCTAAATCTCCAGTCATGGAGTTTTGAAGTGGATAATCGAATTCCGTCCAAATCTGGACAACATTATTGTTTTGTATTGTTTGACCTTTCTAAGTGTCTAATCTCATGGTGATGATAATACCAAAGTTGTAGAGGATTTCTTAGGCGTTCCAGAAAGTCCTAGCTCATTAATTTTGGATGAATATCTTGTGAGTTATGAGCAAAACCGTTGACTGCTGAATGCTGTCCAGAAAATCTGCAATGGGGTATTTGGTTTGATTCCTGTTTGGCTAAGTAGGAGTAATCAGTTTTTGATTCTTGAGTGATGAAGACTTATGACATTTGAAATGTTTATCCAAATGTTTTGTTGCACATGGTTGAGTTTTTCTTTCTTAATGTGTGCTCTAAACCTATTAGTTTGGGAATTAATACTTTGATGAATGTATTGGAACTAGTAGCTAATTAGACCTTGTGTGGTTATAATGAACTCAATAATGTGAAGAAGGTCAGTAGACATTTATATCTAGTATTATTGAGTTGATTCGATTGTCTTGTGTTTATAAGTGTGTTATGAGTGCCTGATACTTGCGTTAGGCCTATTTAAGTGTAAAAGATGCGCTTGTGGTATATAGTAATATCTTCACGTCTAGTGTGCTCATAGGAGTTGTGATAATTTTTTTTAAGTGTTTACCCTCTTTAGTATAGAATATCTATCTCATGCTATTCATGTCCATGCTTATATGCATTATGCATTTCCAATAGATACGCTAGATGATTATGCGAGCTGAAGGACATGGATCAGAGCGAACCATAAGATGGTATTGGTGGATTAATCTTGTGGATGCATCAAGCCAGCAACAGAATGGAAGATGCTCACCAAGTGGTCGTCAATTAACAACACTAATGTAGTGTTTATCCCAGGCAAGCCCCGGTGCATTTGCCACCTCCTTGTTGTTTTAAAACTTTTATCACTTATATGTTGCATTAGGTGATAGGAGTTGAGTGATGAAACAGTTGATGCATTTCCATTCCTTGGAATTTGATTATCCTCCTTGATACATGTTTTACAAAAAGAACTAATGAGGCTTAGCCCTGCCTAGAGAATTAAAACTTGTTTCTTTTTAAAAGAATGATGTGTGACACTGGGTATGGGTTTGTTTTTATGAAAAAGGACTTGTAATGGTGAGCGCATCATCTGCAGTGATGAATTCATCATTCAAGTATGGTACCTCTGTCAGGTACATGGTTTGGGTGTTAAATAATAAGATGAGACCAGACGTTGAGCAGGAAAGGTCGCCCGTCTGTGTCGCTTAAGGACCGTTCCGATTGTTGGCCTGCTGATCTAGGACCCTTTAACTGGCCACATGCCTCATCATGGGTAAGCTTTGCCTCGGTCGGACCAATACCAGAACAGCTCGCACGCACTGGGAGTGGAGAGATGGCGAGAGTAGCTTGTACCCTCCATGGCAAGAGACTGGAAGGTGGGGTGCTGTACTCTCGGAAACATGGCGGGCACCATGGCGAGAGTAACGTGTACCAACCAGGCCAACGGCTGGACGGTGGAGTGCTGTGCTCTCGGGTCGCGTGAACCCATTCTGGTCTTGAGAAACCCGATGGTGAGTTGACATATACAAGGGTTAAGTGCTACATATGTCGTGTGGTTGGAGATCCCCAGCTAGGTATTAATCGATTCGGATCGCCGAACTTCTCGGATATGAAGACTGGATCTTCGACCTTCAGCGTAGATAACAAGTGAAACTAAAGCTGATAAAATGAAGCTAGTGTAGGACAAGTGAATGCTCTAGATTAGGCAAATCTAGATTCAGGAAAAGTACTTAATCTGTGAAGTAAAAGTTTGGCATAAGGATCCACTACTAGTAAGCTTTTCTGCAAAAACGAGTCTTTGAAATTTGATGAGCTTTACCTTGATTTCCAACAAACCAGCATACCCTTGAGAGTCTTTTATTTAGTCGGGTAAGTCTTGCTGAGTAATTGCGTACTCAGGGCTTTATTCCCTGTTGTTTTTTAGGTTATAAGTTTGTTCTGTTGTGGATGGTGCTAAGTGCCGGTGGGCTCGGCCTTCTTATATAAGTATATCCCATCTTTAGCTTCTTTATTGAGGACTGTCACTTAAGCTAGCATGTATTTAAAACTTATAAATGTTTTATACATTCAAATTGTAATATTTTTGAATCAAATTCTCTTGTAATCACTCCGATGATATATTGTAATATGGTTATAACTTATAAATGTTGTAACTTGTAATCATTTTGTAATAAAGAATTTATTTCCGCTGCAAGTGTTTGTATGGGAGTTGTATTTACTTAATCCTGCGATCTTGGCGGTAAGTCGTTTATCCGGGGTCCTCGGGGCACTCGGACAGATCCTGTTAAGTTGTTTGGTGCACACGCATAGCTGTCTGAGGTCTTGAGACAAGGACAGGTGCATGTGGGCCCGATAACTTGGGAGGTTCTGCGACAGATGGTATCGGAGCAGGATTAAGTATCTACGGTCACATACGTATTTTCAAAACAAAGTTTTGGTTTTGAAAAACCTATTTTCAACTAAACACATTGTTTGACATTGAAAAACATTTTTGAAAAACTATAATGCTAGCGACATCCTCTGTTAAGCCCTAAGTTAAGGACTATCAGGTGGCTTAGTTCAGAATACTAACCCACAACCTGGGAAGGGTAATGCATACATGTGTAATGTTATTTTTGAGGCCATTCAGTCTTGAATGGATCGACGCTCAAGGTAAGGTGAGATGTGAGAGCATGACCGAACAAACGTCGGTCTAGGGGAGTGCTTAATTGTGGCGCTTGATTATATACATGTTACACGTATGTATATATGAAGGCTGCGATGTGGAGTATTTACTTTTCCGGGATTCAGTACCCCATGAATGTGTATGGCTATACAAACATGGGAATACTGAAAAGTGTAATGTACCACAATGGGCTGCCCTGTGGTTAAAGTGTGGCAGCGGCGCCTATGCGTGGCTCGGCGCTTAATGAGGAGCTGGCCTCCATATAGCAATATATGGAGTATAAACTGTGATAAACTGTCATGTGTGAATTGCATCATTGGGAATTGGGCTGTGATGGAATTTTCTGCAGGTACACTAACTTCGAACTCGTATGTGTAGCTGGCGACTAGCAACATATTGAGAGAGAACGTAGATATGCCACCGATATAGAACGCTATTGCCACATTATGTTGGCGAAATTTGTGAGGACGAATAGGACGAGCATGCATCATGATTATTGCATTGTGTTTGTTGTTTGCGCACAAAAATGCTTTCCTCACCTTTATTCTAATAATTGGTGATTGTGAACGAACATGCTTTTCTCATCTTTATTCCGATAATAAATAATTGGAAACTTTATGAAGTATTACTGTTCTATAAGTAATTTCTAGCTTTGTTTGTTATGTCCTTTAGACATGTCTTTATGTGGTTTGTGGTTCTTCTTAATTTGACCGCTAGTCCAACTTGTGTTTGTTCTGGTGTGTTTGTGCCGGTAGAATGTTGGTGGTATGTTTGTGTAAACTAAAAATTTGGCCATGTCCTCCTCTAGGAGCCATGACCCAAATCGATGTTAATTCCCTGGAATTTTCCCCAGTTTCCAAAAGTGGACGAGTTTGAATTTCCATCGCTACTTTAGGACCCAGCTTATCTAAATTGGTGTTTAGGTAATCTTCTTGTAGAAAATAAATGCACCGGACCATAAGATAAGGATCTCGAGTATGTGATCTTGACAATCCACTTGTAGCTCTCTTATGGTCATATTTTCATCCTAAGCCATACCCCTGTTCGGTTGGTGTAAACTGGTATTCCTATTCCAGTTTGCGTCTCCTTGAGGATCACATTGTTGCTTTCTTAATCTAACCTGGGAAAGCCATGTCCAATCATTTCTTGAACTGGATGTCTTTGGGTTCCTCATATCTCTTGAAGGCATACCAATTTAATCTTCTGATCATTTTCCCTCTGAACCTAATCGGACACTAATCCTCGATCTTGTAATCTCTGCGATGGCCATAGAAATATGCTGGGGCTGAAATCACAGTCTCCCATCGTACTTCTTTCATCAGGTTTAGGTTATGGCCATGTCTTGTTCATTTCATCGGGCCATGATCTATTTGGCTCTACTTGTAATTATTCTTATAGGTGGAGCCTCATTGTATATTGTCACCCTTGCTCAATCCATTTGTACTGCATGAGATTTCTTATTGGTTACATCTAGTATTGGTGTTATGACTAAAACCGATGGTGCTGCGACGAAACCGAGGGCCTCCTGTGAATGTACACACATGGTTATGCTGCTCGGCATGCGCTGGTATCATGGTTAGTAGTTGTAATCCATTATGAGACTATATCAATGTGTTATCTTGGCACAATCTTTTTACGCTATGTGAGATTCATTATTGGTGCCAGTTCAGTAATGGTGTCATGATTAATGACTTATGGTGCCGCTGCGAAACTGAGAGCCTCCTGTGAATGCGCACACAGGATTGTGCTACTCGTCGGATGCTGGTATCAAGGTCTCTGGTCATGATCCATTGTGGAACTACACTAATATGTTATCTTCCGTAGATCTCTTCCTTGAAATGATTCCGGTGTTGTTTGTCGAAATGATTAAGCAACATCTATCATCTCTGTTGGATCAAAAGGGCATACCACTTTCATATGTGGTCTCTTTTCTTTTGATCTTGGTAGTGACTACTTATAGAAGTTCCCTTTGCATCCTTTGTGTAAAGGTGAAGCCTTGGAGCTTTTTAGTGTTGGAAAACAATTGATTAGCTCTCAAAATGGAGATTTGTCTCCCCTGCCGCTGAGATGCAGGAGTTTGTTCATTCGCTCTCCTATTTAATCCATGTATTCCCAAACCAAGTCTGTTCATCTTGCATGAAGAAATGGATGAACAATCTAACCAAATGGATTTCTACCCAAAGGCATGACCCTTTGCTCGTAAATGTGAGCTCTCGACCGTTGGCTTACCGATGGTACTGAGAGGACCTGCTCAATGTCATAGGTAGTTCAACAAGTTGGTTTTACTAACTTGTAACTGCATTGTGAACAAAGGTTGAGTTTAGAGATTGTTTTGTCGAGTAGTCTAAACTCACTTTGGTTCAACCCATCCTTAGAAAGTTCTTACAAAGATCAGGTTAAAACCGACTGATAATTACCTAATTATCGCTCTAGTCATGCCTCGATCGTATCACATGAGATTTTCTAACATGTGTGATCATGTCGAGCCGTGCTAAGTATTTGATGAAATGGGTTGGTTGCGAAGTCAGCATCAATGGATCTTTTCATTGATATTTTCTCAAGTCTCTACTATCTTTTGTGGACTTGAATTCTCGGGTTAGCCACATGTTAACCGCGACAGTATTTGACATCCACACCCGTCTCATGTGCTATGGACTTACCGTGACCCCTTGTTGGTAAACCTCTTTCTGTGTGATTTACCCAAGAGGTTGCATCTGATTCTATTTAGGTAAAATCGTGTAATTGCCACTCGCCCAACAGATTCAGATAGTGCAGTGCCATCAGAAAAAAAGCAAACTGCACACATGCAACCTTATGTGTTCTTCTGGTAGACATTGTCTCTATTGGTGGACATTCTAAATTAGCCTAAGGCGATACATGTTATGTCCGCTAGAGAAACCACATTCTGAGACACTCGCCATTGCTTGGAACTGCCTTTGTTATCACTGATATGGATGTGGGTTACATGCTTCTCTACTCTTAGAAGTCTTTCGTTCCGAATCTCGGGACGAGATTCTTTTAAGGGGGGAGGGCTGTAACACCCCAGGTGTTTATCGTCTGCTCGACAACGAGTATGAATTTAAGCACGTAATATCAGTGAATATCAGCGAGTTCGACATCGTTTTTATTATCCGGGCTCTTCCTAAATTTTCGTGGTGTTCGGAACATAATTGTTCCGAAAATCGGTGCGTCCAGTGATTATTTAAAATTCATCGCTTGCGCGAATACGAATTCGGAAGCCCGACCCACTCGGATGATTTTATCCCGGGTAAATTAATAGAACTCGACGATTAAAGTTTTCGGTGCAAAAGAATTCAGTCTCCACTCATCAACTGAGAAGTCGCGTCGAAGGAATTATAATTGAGATTCGATTTTCGACGTAAATTATCTGTGGCCGTAGAATCAGGTGTTGAGACCGTGGATAAAATTCTCTGTTTTCGAATTAAATCCGATCTAGCGCAGTCTAAGATAACAAAGATAATAACGTGGTCTGGTACTAGTTAAAAAAAATTAATCGATTTAGGTAAATTGGAAATGTCACCTAAGTATTTCGCTCTTTCGAGCGATCTCTACGAATTTGGTAGAAACACTACTAGGAATAGACTGTTTAAATAAACCAAACCCGAACTAACCCAAAACCAGAACAATTATTAGCCGATCGTGTTTCCTACTTCAAAGTCAAGTAAATAATATATATAGCCGAAATGTCGTTTTAATTCAGTCTGTTTGCTTCTCGCTTAGATATACACCTTTAGATAAAATAACTGATTAAAATTCATATGACTTCGGAGTATTTATCAAATCAAATCTTATCTAAATATTATGTCGATATTAGATAAAATTTTATCTAGTTTTGTGTTTCGACTAAATCAAACGCCATTTGAAATATTGTTACCAATAATGTTTGATTTGGCTTATCTATACCTCGCCCAAAACTTTAACAGTAAAACTTGAATAGTTTTCAACCTGAGGAGTGAAACTAATTTAAAGAATAAAAATGTGGACCTGGCTGGCATCTCTGGAATTCTCCTTCGCAGCACGTCATCCGCCCATGCACCTGTGTGGCCGCTCAGCCAGCACCACCAGCGCCAGCGATGCCCAGCCATTCCTTATTCTCATACGCTCTCAATTCTCTGGAAATCTCTCTATCTTATTTATCTTATCCCTAGATATTTCTATCAGGTGGGCGTACTCAACTTGAATTCTCACGTACACGTATAGCTCCTTGGGATATTCTTAAATACAATTCTCCCTGTAAGTATCCCATATGTTCCTTCGTATCCAGGAAACCAACACGCAACTCCTTGTTCTGGTGTCCTTCGTCACCTTCGCTCCCTGCCCTGGTTCCATGGCCGGCCTCCAGCTGCTCCCTGCCATGGCACGCTTTGCTGCAGCAAGGTCGACGCCATCCCTTCCCCATCTCCCTGCAGCCAGCACGCCATGGCTGCTCTTAAGTCGACGCCATCCCCATGGCCGTGCACAACCCTAGTGCTGCCCCTGTTTGGAGCTCGCCCATGGCCGCCCCCTCCCTCATTCTCTGCTGCAGCTCGTCCCTGCCCTGTGTCCAGCCACCCTCCCCTGCTTCCTATGCTGGACGCCAGTCCCCTCCCTCCCGGGAGCTCACGGATACGGCTGCAGCACATCAGTGAAGAAGGCAAACCAGCGTGGTGCTCCTTAGGTGTTCTATGAAATGCTTGAACTGAAGTTCATTGTCGTTATGTTCATCGCGGTGAGACTTGTTGATTATGCTCTGTTCGTTCCCGTTGGTGCATATACCTGGATGTTTAATTAAGTGTCTTTATGTATTTGTGGTGGAGGGGAGAGAATCCCGGATGTTGGGTGAAAGCCAAGCGAGGTCCGGGTGACGCTTGCTACGCATCCGATTGGAGGCCCGAACCAAAAATCATCGGCAATCTCATGGTGTCTAGTGGGGATTGACTATGGTGGGCTCTTTTTCCTTGTGTTGGTTTGTGCTATGCATGAGCAAAGGACTAGTTGTGGTTATGTGTATGCATATTTGTATGATTGATGGAGGGGAAATCTCTAGGTATGAGTAGAGGAACAAGTCTTAGTGTGGCGTCCGTCAAATGTTCGATAAAGTGCTTGGACTAGAACTCGTGATCGATGTAGGGAATGTGATTGTGATCATGCTTATGAAGTAATTGTGTCATGTGTTGAAAGTTCAGATTTTAGATACAAAGCATGTGAGTAATGTTGGATGGATGTATATGTATAGTATCATTAGAGTAGTTCTTCATTTGCGATATGAACTTTAGGTTTAAGATGAGAACCCATACAAAGTGATTGTGTGCATGATTATGAAGTAGACCAATCTATTTATGTGATTAAGTAGGTGGTTTTAGCTCTAATCAAAGATAAGGTGTTAGAATATTATAAGTGTCAAGAACATGATAATTGGAGAAGCTAAATAGAAACTGAGTTAGGATTCTTGCTGTTGGCCTGCAAGTATAGTTTTAGTTATGCAGCAAATTTAGTGAAGCAAATCATGTTTTCTGTGAAAGTGTTATATATAAAGATTGTAGTTAACTTTTTTATCTAGCTTGTGTTAAAATTTCAAGACCATAGGCCCAATAATCTGAAAGTTATGCTTCTCCTAAGTTCAGTTTCAGAATCTGTCCAGATTCTGTACAGATTTCGAAAATGACCTTGTTTGCCCAAATAAAACTTCGAATCAGTTCTTATAAATTATAAAGAAGTTGTAGTACTTTTCTTAAGCTTTCCAACAAGTTTTGGATCACCCTTTTTGGTGATCTAAAAGTTGAGTTACAGCTGTTTGAATTGTGATGTCCAAACCTGTCCAAATCTGGACAGAGAAGTTTGTTTGTATTAGCTGACTTTGATCCACATTGAATCAACCTGAAATGTTTATAAAGGATTTGTAGATAATTTTATAAGCTTTCTAGAAAGTCTAAGATCACCTGTTTTGGATGCCTAAATCTTCAGTCATGGAGTTTTGAAGTGGATAATCGAATTCCGTCCAAATCTGGACAGCATTATTGTTTTGTATTGTTTGACCTTTCTAAGTGTCTAATCTCATGGTGATGATAATACCAAAGTTGTAGAGGATTTCTTAGGCGTTCCAGAAAGTCCTAGCTCATTAATTTTGGATGAATATCTTTTGAGTTATGAGCAAAACCGTTGACTGCTGAATGCTGTCCAGAAAATCTGCAATGGAGTATTTGGTTTGATTCCTGTTTGGCTAAGTAGGAGTAATCAGTTTTTGATTCTTGAGTGATGAAGACTTATGACATTTGAAATGTTTATCCAAATGTTTTGTTGCACATGGTTGAGTTTTTCTTTCTTAATGTGTGCTCTAAACCTATTAGTTTGGGAATTAATACTTTGATGAATGTATTGGAACTAGTAGCTAATTAGACCTTGTGTGGTTATAATGAACTCAATAATGTGAAGAAGGTCAGTAGACATTTATATCTAGTATTATTGAGTTGATTCGATTGTCTTGTGTTTATAAGTGTGTTATGAGTGCCTGATACTTGCGTTAGACCTATTTAAGTGTAAAAGATGCGCTTGTGGTACATAGTAATATCTTCACGTCTAGTGTGCTCATAGGAGTTGTGATAATTTTTTTTAAGTGTTTACCCTCTTTAGTATAGAATATCTATCTCATGCTATTCATGTCCATGCTTATATGCATTATGCATTTCCAATAGGTACGCTAGATGATTATGCGAGCTAAAGGACATGGATCAGAGCGAACCATAAGATGGTATTGGTGGATTAATCTTGTGGATGCATCAAGCCAGCAACAGAATGGAAGATGCTCACCAAGTGGTCGTCAATTAACAACACTAACGTAGTGTTTATCCCAGGCAAGCCCCGGTGCATTTGCCACCTCCTTGTTGTTTTAAAACTTTTATCACTTATATGTTGCATTAGGTGATAGGAGTTGAGTGATGAAACAGTTGATGCATTTCCATTCCTTGGAATTTGATTATCCTCCTTGATACATGTTTTACAAAAAGAACTAATGAGGCTTAGCCCTGCCTAGAGAATTAAAACTTGTTTCTTTTTAAAAGAATGATGTGTGACACTGGGTATGGGTTTGTTTTTATGAAAAAGGACTTGTAATGGTGAGCGCATCATCTGCAGTGATGAATTCATCATTCAAGTATGGTACCTCTGTCAGGTACATGGTTTGGGTGTTAAATAATAAGATGAGACCAGACGTTGAGCAGGAAAGGTCGCCCGTCTGTGTCGCTTAAGGACTGTTCCGATTGTTGGCCTGCTGATCTAGGACCCTTTAACTGGCCACATGCCTCATCATGGGTAAGCTTTGCCTCGGTCGGACCAATACCAGAACAGCTCGCACGCACTGGGAGTGGAGAGATGGCGAGAGTAGCTTGTACCCTCCATGGCAAGAGACTGGAAGGTGGGGTGCTGTACTCTCGGAAACATGGCGGGCACCATGGCGAGAGTAACGTGTACCAACCAGGCCAACGGCTGGACGGTGGAGTGCTGTGCTCTCGGGTCGCGTGAACCCATTCTGGTCTTGAGAAACCCGATGGTGAGTTGACATATACAAGGGTTAAGTGCTACATATGTCGTGTGGTTGGAGATCCCCAGCTGGGTATTAATCGATTCGGATCGCCGAACTTCTCGGATATGAAGACTGGATCTTCGACCTTCAGCGTAGATAACAAGTGAAACTAAAGCTGATAAAATGAAGCTAGTGTAGGACAAGTGAATGCTCTAGATTAGGCAAATCTAGATTCAGGAAAAGTACTTAATCTGTGAAGTAAAAGTTTGGCATAAGGATCCACTACTAGTAAGCTTTTCTGCAAAAACGAGTCTTTGAAATTTGATGAGCTTTACCTTGATTTCCAACAAACCAGCATACCCTTGAGAGTCTTTTATTTAGTCGGGTAAGTCTTGCTGAGTAATTGCGTACTCAGGGCTTTATTCCCTGTTGTTTTTTAGGTTATAAGTTTGTTCTGTTGTGGATGGTGCTAAGTGCCGGTGGGCTCGGCCTTCTTATATAAGTATATCCCATCTTTAGCTTCTTTATTGAGGACTGTCACTTAAGCTAGCATGTATTTAAAACTTATAAATGTTTTATACATTCAAATTGTAATATTTTTGAATCAAATTCTCTTGTAATCACTCCGATGATATATTGTAATATGGTTATAACTTATAAATGTTGTAACTTGTAATCATTTTGTAATAAAGAATTTATTTCCGCTGCAAGTGTTTGTATGGGAGTTGTATTTACTTAATCCTGCGATCTTGGCGGTAAGTCGTTTATCCGGGGTCCTCGGGGCACTCGAACAGATCCTGTTAAGTTGTTTGGTGCACACGCATAGCTGTCTGAGGTCTTGAGACAAGGACAGGTGCATGTGGGCCCGATAACTTGGGAGGTTCTGCGACAATGACCGCCCGGGAAAACAGTGCAACCATGAGGGTGGAGTGGGACGCCCTTAGCTGAATAATTAGAGGAACCGGGGTGTAGTTCGCTTAGTCGTTGTGCCGTCAATGGGGCTCAGTGTATGCGGCTCGCTCTGCCAAGGTTGATTTGTCCCTTGGGGAGGAGTGCGGTACATTTAGGAAACCTAACGGGCGGCTACAGCCCCGGGGAATCTTTGTAAAGGCTACGTAGTGATACCCTACTGGGTCACCTTGGTAGTGATCAATGGAGAGTCATGACCTCCGGGCAGAAAGGGAAATCACGGCTTGTGGGTAAAGTGCACAACCTCTGCAGAGTGTTTGAAAACTGATATATCAGCCGTGCTCGCGGTTATGAGCGGCCAAGGGAGCTCCAGTGATTAGTGGTACTTGATCAGAGATGTTCGGATTTGCAGGAGGCAATGAGATCGATGGTTTCTGGTATTGACTATGGTAATGGTAAGTGGTATTCTTTCCATTTGGAAAGAGTACGTTTGGGTTAATAACGTGGGTTAACTCTAAAACTTGGCTTTCTCTACTAGTAATAACAAATCTGACCAACTAAAAGCAACTACTTGACTTACCCCCACATAAAGCTAGTCCACTACAGCCAAACAGGATACTTGCTGAGTATGTTGATGTGTACTCACCCTTGCTCTACACACCAAACCCCCCCCCCCAGGTTGTTCGCATTGCAACCACTGCTCAGGAGAAGATGAAGCCGTGGAAGGAGACTTCCAGGAGTTCCAAGACTATGACGAGTTCTAGGTGTGGGTTAGCGGCAACCCCCAGTCGGCTGCCTGTGAAGGCCGCGTTTATCTACGTTTCTCTTCCGCACTTTGATTTATTGTAAAGACTATGTGGATGTCTCAGACATATGATGTAATCGACTATTATTTCCCTTTTTAATACTATTTGAGCACTGTGTGATGATGTCCATGTTATGTAACTGCTGTGTACGTGAATTGCTGATCCTGGCACGTACATGGTTCGCATTCTGTTTACCTTCTAAAACCGGGTGTGACAGAAACTGACAAGTCCCTGATGTGCTCTTCCTATCAATCTTACACCCTGCCCAATCAGCATCAGAATATCCTAGTAAATCAAACGAAGATCTCTTGGGGTACCAAAGGCCAAACTTAGGTGTATGAACTAAATATCTCAAGATTCTCTTCACGGCCCTAAGGTGAACTTCCTTAGGATCGGCTTGAAATCTTGCACACATGCATACATAAAGCATAATATCTGGTCGAGATGCACATAGATAGAGTAAAGATCCTATCATCGACCAGTATACCTTTTGATCTACGGATTTACCTCCCGTGTTGAGGTCGAGATGCCCATTGGTTCCCATGGGTGTCTTGATGGGCTTGGCATCCTTCATTCCAAACTTGGTGAGTATGTTTTGAATGTACTTCATTTGGCTAATGAAGGTGCCCTCTTGGAGTTGCTTCACTTGAAATCCTAGAAAATACTTCAACTCCTCCATCATAGACATCTCGAATTTTTGAATCATGATCCTACTAAACTCTTCACAAATAGATTTGTTAGTAGACCCAAATATGATATCATCAACATAAATTTGGCATACAAACAAATCATTTTCAATTGTTTTAGTAAAGAGAGTAGGATCGGCCTTGCCGACTTTGAAGCCATTAGTGATAAGAAAGTCTCTTAGGCATTCATACCATGCTCTTGGTGCTTGCTTGAGCCCATAAAGCGCCTTAGAGAGTTTATAGACATGGTTAGGGTACTCAGTATCTTCAAAGCCGGGAGGTTGCTCAACATAGACCTCTTCCTTGATAGGTCCATTAAGGAAGGCACTCTTCACGTCCATTTGATAGAGCTTAAAGCCATGGTAAGTTGCATAGGCAAGTAATATACGAATTGACTCAAGCCTAGCTACGGGTGTATAGGTTTCACCAAAATCCAAACCTTCGACTTGTGAATATCCCTTGGCCATAAGTCATGCTTTGTTCCTTATCACCACACCATGCTCATCTTGCTTGTTGCGGAAGACCCACTTGGTTCCTACAACATTTTGGTTAGGACGTGGAACTAAATGCCATACCTCATTCCTTGTGAAGTTGTTGAGCTCCTCTTGCATCGCCAACACCCAATCCGAATCTTGAAGTGCTTCCTCTACCCTGTGTGGCTCAATAGAGGAAACAAAAGAGTAATGTTCACAAAAATGAGCAACACGAGATCGAGTAGTTACCCTCTTATGAATGTCGCCGAGGATGGTGTTCACGGAGTGATCTCGTTGGATTGCTTGGTGGACTCTTGGGTGTGGCGGCCTTGCATCTTGTTCATCTTCCTTGTCTTGATTAAGGGCATCTCCCCATTGATCATTGCCCTCCTCTTGAGGTGGCTCACCGGACACATCTTCTTGATCTTCTCCTTCATCATCTTGAGCCTCATCCTGATCTTGAGTTGGTGGAGATGCTTGCATGGAGGAAGATGGTTGATCTTGTGCTTGTGGAGGCTCTTCGGATTCCTTAGGACACACATCCCCAGTGGACATGTTCCTTAGCGCGACGCACGGAGCCTCTTCATCATCTAGCTCATCAAGATCAACTTGCTCTACTTGAGAAACGTTAGTTTCATCAAACACAATGTCACAAGAGACTTCAACTAGTCAAGTGGACTTGTTAAAGACTCTATATGCCCTTGTGTTTGAGTCATAGCCAAGTAAAAAGCCTTCTACAGCCTTAGGAGCAAATTTAGATTTTCTACCTCTTTTAACAAGAATAAAACATTTGCTACCAAAGACTCTAAAATATGAAACATTAGGCTTTTTACCGGTGAGGAGTTCATAAGATGTCTTCTTGAGGATTCGGTGTAGATATAATCGGTTGATGGCGTAGCAAGCGGTGTTGACCGCCTCGGCCCAAAACCGATCCGAAGTCTTGTATTCATCAAGCATGGTCCTTGCCATGTCCAATAGAGTTCTATTCTTCCTCTCCACTACACCATTTTGTTGTGGCGTGTAGGGAGAAGAGAACTCATGCTTGATGCCCTCCTCCTCAAGAAATTCTTCAATTTGAGAATTCTTGAACTCCGTTCCATTGTCGCTTCTTATTTTCTTGATCCTCAATCTGAACTCATTTTGAGCTCGTCTCAAGAATCCCTTTAAGGTCTCTAGGGTTTGTGATTTTTCCTACAAAAAGAACACCCAAGTGAAGCGAGAATAGTCATCCACAATAACTAGATAGTACTTACTCCTGCCGATGCTTATGTAAGCTATCGGGCCGAATAGGTCCATGTGGAGTAGCTCTAGTGGCCTGTCAGTCGTCATGATGTTCTTGTGTGGATGATGAACACCAACTTGCTTCCCTGCTTGACATACGCTACAAATCCTATCTTTCTCAAAGTGAACATTGGTTAGTCCCAAAATGTGCTCTCCCTTTAGAAGCTTGTGAAGATTCTTCATTCCAACGTGGGCTAGTCGGCGATGACAGAGCCAACCCATGTTAGTCTTAGCAATTAAGCAAGTGTCGAGTTCAGCTCTATTGAAATCAACTAAGTATAGCTGACCCTCTAACACTCCCTTAAAAGCTACTGAATCATCACTTCTTCTAAAGACAGTAACACCTGTATCCGTAAAAAGACAGTTGCAACCCATTTTGCATAATTGAGAAACAGAAAGCAAGTTGTAATCTAAAGAATCTACAAGAAGAACATTGGAAATAGAATGGTTAGGTGATATAGCAATTTTACCAAGTCCTTTGACCAAACCTTGATTTCCATCCCCGAATGTGATAGCTCGTTGGGGATCTTGGTTTTTCTCGTAGGAGGAGAACATCCTTTTCTCCCCAGTCATGTGATTTGTGCACCCGCTATCGATGATCCAACTTGAGCACCTGGATGCATAAACCTACAAAACAAATTTAGGCCTTGTTCTTAGGTACCCAAATGGTTTTAGGTCCTTTTACATTAGAAACAAGCACCTTGGGTACCCAAACACAAGTCTTGGAGCCCTTGTGTTTGCCCCCAACATATTTGGCAACTACTTTGCCTGATTTGTTAGTAAGCACATATGAAGCATCAAAAGTCTTAAATGAAATGTTATGATCATTTGATGCAATAGGAGTTTTCTTCTTAGGCATTTTAACATGTGTAGAATGCCTAGAGCTAGAAGCCTCATTCTTATAAATAAAAGCATGGTGAGAATGAGTCTTTTTTACATGAATTCTCCTAATCTTATCCTCAGGATAACCGGCAGGATATAAAATATAGCCCTCGTTATCCTGAGGCATGGGAGCCTTGCCCTTAACAAAATTAGACAATCTTTTAGGAGGGGCATTAAGCTTGACATTGTCCCCCTGTTGGAAGCCAATGCCATCCTTAATGCCAGGGCGTCTCCCACTATAAAGCATGCTACGAGTAAATTTAAATTTCTCATTTTCTAGTTCATGCTCGGCAATTTTAGCATCTAATTTAGCTATATGATCATTTTGTTGTTTAATCATAGCAAGGTGATCATGAATAGCATCAATGTTAATATCTCTACATCTAGTACAAATAGAAACATGATCAACACTAGATGTAGAGGGTTTGCAATCATTTAATTCAACAATCTTAGCATGTAAAATAGCATTCTCATCTCTAAGATTGGAAATAGAAGCATTGCAAACATCTAAGTCTTTAGCCTTAGCAATTAATTTTTCATTCTCATTCCTAAGGCTAGCAAGAGAGGCATTCAATTTGTCAATCTTAGCAATTAAACTAGCATTATCATTTCTAAGATTGGTAATTGAATCATCAAATATTTGACTTCTCAACCTTAGCAATCAAATTAGCATTCTCAATTCTAAGGTTGGAGATAGTGTCATGAAAAGTGCTAAGCTCACTAGTTAATTTTTCATTTTTCTCTACCACCTGAGCATAAGCATTTTTAGTCTTAACATGTTTTTTGTTTTCCTTAATAAGTAAGTCCTCTTGGCTATCCAAGAGTTCATCCTTCTCATGAATAGCACTAATCAATTCATTCAATTTCTCCTTTTGTTGCATGTTAAGATTGGCAAAAAGAGTAAGCAAGTTGTCCTCATCATCACTAGAATTATCCTCATCACTAGAAGTTGCATACTTAGTGGAGGACCTAGATTTTACCTTCTTCTTGCCGTCCTTTTCCATGAGGCACTTGTGGCCGACGTTGGGGAAGAGGAGTCCTTTGTTGACGGCGATGTTGGCGGCGTCCTCGTCGTCGGAGGAGTCAGTGGAGCTCTCGTCGGAGTCCCACTCCCAGCAAACATGGGCATCGCCGCCCTTCTTATTGTAATACCTCTTCTTCTCCTTCTTCTTCCCCCTCTTGTCATTACCCCTGTCACTATCACTAGACAAAGGGCATTTAGCGTAAAATGACCGGACTTACCACATTTGTAGCATACTTTCTTGGAGCGGGGCTTATAGTCCTTCCCCCTCCTTTGCTTGAGGATTTGGTGGAAGCTCTTGATGATGAGCGTCATCTCCTCATTGTCGAGCTTGGAGGCGTCGATGGGGACCCTACTTGGTGTAGAGTCTTCTTTCTTCTCCTCCGCCGCCTTAAATGCGACGGGTTGCACATCGGGTGTGGAGGAGGCGCCTTGCTCGATAATTTTCTTAGAGCCTTTGATCATTAATTCAAAGCTCACAAATTTTCCTATTACTTCCTCGGGAGACATTAGTTTATATCTTGGATCACCACGAATTAGTTGAACTTGAGTAGGGTTAAGAAATACGAGTGATCTAAGAATAACCTTGACCATCTCATGGTCATCCCATTTGGTGCTCCCGAGGTTGCGCACTTGGTTAACCAAGGTCTTTAGCCGGTTGTACATGGCTTGCGGGTCTTCTCCTTGGTTGAGCATAAAACGACCGAGCTCTCCCTCGATCGTTTCCCTCTTGGTGATCTTGGTCACCTCGTCTCCTTCGTGCGTGGTTTTAAGCACGTTCCAAATCTCCTTGGCGCTCTTCAACCCTTGTACCTTGTTATACTCCTCTCGACTTAGAGAGGCGAGGAGTATAGTGGTAGCTTGGGAGTTGAAGTGCCGGATTTGGGCAACTTCGTCCGAGTCATAGTCTTCATCCCCCGGTGATGATACCTGTACTCCAATCTCAACAACATCCCAAATGCTAGTGTGGAGTGAGGTTAGATGGTGCCTCATTTTGTCACTCCACATATTATAATCTTCACCATCAAACATGGGTGGTTTGCCTAATGGGACGGAAAGTAAAGGAGTACGTTTAGAAATGCGAGGATAGCGTAGGGGGATCTTACTAACTTCTTGCGCTCATGGCGCTTAGAAGTTACGGACGGCGCGTCGGAGCCGGAGGTGGATGGCGACGAAGAGTCGGTCTCATAGTAGACCACCTTCTTCATCTTCTTTTTCTTCTCGCCACTCTGATGCGACTTGTGAGGAGGTGATTCCTCCTTCTTCTTGTTGCGGGACTCTCCCGATGGATCCTTCCCGTGGCTTGTGGCGGGCTTCTCGCCGGTCACCATCTCCTTCTTGGCGTGTTCTCCCGACATCACTTCGAGCGGTTAGGCTCGAATGGAGCACCAGGCTCTGATACCAATTGAAAGTCACCTAGAGGGGGGTGAATAGGCGGAAACTGAAAATTATAAACTTAAGCACAACTACAAGCCGGGGTTAGCGTTAGAAATATAATCGAGTCCAAAAGAGAGGGCGAAAACAAATCACAAGCAAACGAAGAGTGAGACGCGGTGATTTGTTTTACCGAGGTTCGGTTCTTACAAACCTACTCCCCATTGAGGTGGTCACAAAGACCGGGTCTCTTTCAACCCTTTCCCTCTCTCAAACAGTCACCTAGACCGAGTGAGCTTCTCTTCTCAATCAATCGGGACACTAAGTCCCTACAAGGACCACCACACGATTGGTGTCTCTTGCCTTGATTACAATTGAGTTGGGAACAAGAAAGAAAGAAGAAGAAAAGTGATCCAAGCACAAGAACTTAAATGAACACAAATGTCACTCTCTCTAGTCACTATTTGATTGGAATGAACTTTGGACTTGGGAGATGATTTGATCTCTTGTTTGTGTCTTGGAATGAAGTCTAGAGCTCTTGTATTGAATGCAATGGCTAAAACTTGGATGCCTTGAAGTGTTGGTGGTTGGGGTATTTATAGCCCCAACCACCAAAGTGGCCGTTGGGGATGGCTACTAACGTATGGCGCACCGGACAGTCCGGTGCACCACCGGACACTGTCCGATGCGCTAGCCACGTCACCCAACTGTTAGGGTTCGACCGTTGGAGCTCTGACATGTGGGGCCACCGGACAGTCCGGTGGTGCACCGGACAGGTCCTGTTCACTGTCCGGTGCGCCTTGCCTGCTCTGACTTCTGCGCGTGCAGGCACGCACTGTTCACTTTTACTGTTCCTTTGTAGACAACCGTTGGCGTGAAGTAGCCGTTGCTCTGCTGGCACATCGGACAGTCCGGTGAATTATAGCGGAGTGACTCCCCGAATTCCCGAAGCTGGCAAGTTCAGAGTCGATCTCCCTGGTGCACCGGATAGTCCAGTGCGCCAGACCAGGGCTGCCTTCGGTATACTTTGCTCCTTTGTTTTGAACCCTTTCTCTTGACTTTGTATTGGTTTGTTATGAACCTTTGGCACCTGTAGAACTCATAATCTAGAACAAACTATTTAGTCCAATAATTTGTGTTGGGCAATTTAACCACCAAAATTCATATAGGAAAAGGTTTGACCCTATTTCCCTTTCAGCGGGCTCACAACAATTCATTCGAATTCTTTCCTCTTCTTTGAGTCAGCTTTCACGTAAAACTATTATCTGATCCACTCAGCTAGCCACTTAGTTCGATATGCAATCACAGAAGATCACATGTTTTTTCGGTATGCAAAGTTGTTATGCAAGTCGTCAGAACGCCTATCTTTTTTACATTTTAGTATTTTTTGGATTTTAATTTCACAAATACGCCCTTTCCAATTTTATTCCAAAAAATGGACCCTCGGCACGGCGCTATCACTATTGTCGTCGAGCTACAACGTGTCGGCGCCAATTAGTTTAGTGTGTACATGTAAGAGTCGACGTCTACGTGGATCTGACGTGGCAGTACCTCGACGCCGTGGATCTTGGCGCCAACCTCCGTGTATATAAATATCCCACTCCAGTCGTCGGTTTTTTGATTTTTGGATGGTAGCGGTCATTTTATCAATGATTCTTTTTCATACTTAGTTTATTTGGTTTATGAATTTGTGTTTTGTTGTTGGTGACCTAAATTGTAACTTGGATAGTTGATGATCTTATACCTGTTAAAATTTACAACTTAGCATTTGATAGGTCAGCCACGGAGACATCTCCTGCAAAGTGGTTGGAGTGTTTTTGTGAGCGCCAAGCGTCTTGTCGCAGGGGATGCCTTTGTATTTCTCCGGTGCTATGATGAGCAGTTAATGTTAGTTGCTCTTAACTCTCCTTTTTGACGCTTGACTACCAATACCAATACCCAGTTAATTGGTGCAGGGCTATTGCAGTCCGTTACTTAATTGGTGCATGATTCTCTTGTATATTATAAAAGGAAGTTTTGGGATCAATGGATAACGAATTGCACATTTGAGCTGAGTTATTTACACTCATCCTTGCAGGACTAGTCCAGCTGAATTTGTGGTCTCGCGAGATAGGCACCAAATAAACTAAGTATGAAGAAGAATCATTGATAAAATGACTGCTATCATTCAAAAATAAAAAAACCGACGGACAGAGTTGGATATTTATATACATGGAGGTCGGCGCCGACCTCGGCGTCGAGATCCACGGCGCCGAGGTACTGCCATGTCTGATCCACGTAGACGTCGACTCTTACATGTACACGCCAAGCTAATTGGTGCCCACACGTTGTAGCTCGGCGCCAATAGTGATGGCGCTGAGCTGATGGTCCATTTTTTGAAATGAAACTGAAAAGGACGTATTTGTGAAAATAAAACCCCAAAAGGGCTAAAATGCAAAAAAGACGGTCAGAACGCCCAGCCTTCATCTGATAGTGCAATTCATGAATCCTACAGAAGCCTTTGGCACTAGCGTTGACACTTTGGTTGCGCACTGTCCATATATACACACACTGAGTCTAACTATATATAGCATTTGGAGTCAATTGATGCATAAAAATTTCATATTTTTTAGGACTTCGACAATCATCTTAAACATCGATAGCCGAAGTCCGGCTCTGAAAAAGCTTATAAACACCACAATCTCGTCATCATTCAGCTGTAGGGTGGTCTCACTACCAACCCATCCTTCTCATCAACATAGCCGAGTTTCTTCATGATGTCAAAATCATTGGGCTTCATAGTAGACTCCTCAAACTCTATACGGCTCAACTTTGTTAGCCAAAGGTCGCTATCATCTTCCTCAACTTCTAGGACATCTTCCTCCAAAACGTCTTCTTCTTTGACAACCTCAACCTTAGCGGTTTCCCTCATAGCTTCGGAAATTGGTATCGTATTTGGGGCATATTCATTCCTCTAGGCGGCTTCAAACGAAGTTGGAGTTGTCGTCTTTGTCGTTGAACGGATCCTTGAAATACAACGATCAATCCAAAGTTCGAAAAAGGAGCTCAAGAAGCTGTTGAGCACCGAATTGAGCGCGCGGACGGTCCGGCCCTGAGGCCGGACGGTCCGCGGTCCGGACGGTCCGCGCCTGTGGGCCGGACGGTCCGCGCGTGCGCAGAACAGATTGGGGTTCCGAGTTTTGTGCTACGGTTGTTAGCTAAAATCATGGGATAAGCTCGGAAATTAGTTTGTAAAGGGTCCAGCCCCCCCCCTCTATAAATAGAGAGGTATACGACCGATTTGTAATCATCAATCGAATCAATACAATTTCTATTTCGCATTTTATCTTAGGAGTAGTTCTAGTCTAGTTTAGGTTTAGTCTTCCAATCCCCAAATTCTCCGCCTCTCCTCGACTCTACGTCGATTAGAGGAGTCTAGGTCGGTCTACCCGAGCCTAGACACAACCTAGGATCTCTACTCCCCGACGGGGTCCCTCCCGGGAGCGAGATCCAGGCGCCGTCGGCGATCTTCCGCCGTCCCTGTGTACGCGCGGACCGTCCGGCCCCAGGGCGCGGACCGTCCGGTCGTCAGGCAGGACCCCTAGCCGCGCACCAGGCCGCGGACCGTCCGGCCCCTGCGCGCGGACCGTCCGCCCCTGTGCAGAGGGCACCGCCACGGTTCTTGTTGAGTGTTTGGCGCTCCGAAAAGGCGTCAACATACTTTTTGGCGACTCCGCTGGGGACAACACATATAGACCTATCAAATCGGCCCTCAATGGTCGATTCAAAAGATAGCTCTGAGGTTTCCACCAGCAATATCATCACACCGACATGGGAAGCCTTGCCGGCTGAAGAACAGCTCCTGTTCGAGGAGCGCCAGGAGCAGCTGATCCAAGAAGCAAAGGCGAAGTTCCTGGCTGACTTCAAAGTGGACAGGAACAACAAAGTCGTTCGGCAACGAGCGACAGATCTGGCTTCGCTCCAACCTACTACGATTACCCCAAATGTAAGTAGCACCAACGAACTCCAATCTCTTAAAGCTTACATAGACGAACAGCGAGAACAGATGCAAAATATCATAGGGGTTATGCAAAACGATTGTAGGAGACTAGTACGTGCATTTAATAAATCTAGTATAGCAAATTTTCCTTCACCCGAGGTTGAATTAGGAGATAATACACGTAATACATCGGTTAAAGGTTGTCACGACCAGTCACAACCCCCTTATGGGATGCCGATAGACACGTACCCTGAGCAGACGCAAATCGGCAGCAAATCAGCCGATCTGCACATGCCCGGACCGTCCGCACGTGAGCACGGACCGTCCGGGCCAGCAACAGTCGGGCCTATTTTTAATGAGTTATCTAGATATGCGCCTGAGCCACCACATACGGCACAAAATCTAAACTACCAAGTCGGACCGTCCGCGTACAACGACGGACAGTCCGCACATAATCACGGACGGTCCGGGCCAATGTCCGGACAGTCCGCGCATGACCTTTTTGAGGAGGATTGTTACCTGAATCCTCACCCGTCCCAGCGACACATCCCATCGCGCTATGCAATGCATCAACCCATTAATTCGAGATCTAGAGCCCAGGACAACTTTTCGGCCCCACCTAGAAGGCCGGAAAGGAACAATCAAACATATGAACCATATAGGGCAAATGGAAATGCACCACATAGCTCAAACCAATGGAGGGAACAACAACATACTAACATGCAACCAACCCCACCTATGTTTGACCAGAGAGCCGGTGGTCTTGCACCGGCTGCCATTGGTATAGTGAGGGAAGAAATAGCCGGGGCGTTCCGAGATAAGCTCGGAGTAAGCATGATCCCTGGGGGGCAATCATATCGGAAGCCTTATGACAGCCGATTTGATCGCCACCCATACCCACAGGGAACCAGGATACCCGAGTTTGCAAAGTTCTCGGGTGACCAAGGAAAGAGCACGTGTGAGCACATAGGCCAGTTCCTAGCACAATTAGGAGAATTGGCCGACACCGAAGCATTCCGTGTGCGTTTATTTTCATTATCCTTAACAGGGACTGCATTCACATGGTATGCCACGCTCCCTCCTAATTCCATTTTGTCATGGGGAGACTTAGAGCAAAAATTTCATGAACATTTCTTCTCTGGTGATTATGAGCTAGATTTAGTAGACTTAGTGACCCTACGACAAGAAAAGGATGAATCGGTTAGTGATTATATCCGGAGATTCCAGGATACGAGAAACCGATGCTTTCAAATTCATTTAACAGATAAACAACTGGCGGGAATAGCCTTTGATGGAATGCGCTATTATTTAAAAGAGAGATTAGAAGACATCCAGTTCTTTACTCTAGCACAATTACATCAGAGAGCTTCGGCTTGTGAAAGCCGAAGCAAAGAACTAGTCAGAACGGTTCATCATAATGTCCCTATAGTAGAACACAATCAAAGTAGTTCGGACGATGAACCAAAGAAAGTTTACACTGCCGAAATAGTTTGGCCCGAGCAGGCCAAATCTTCGGCTCGCTACTCCTTGCAGTCAGTTCAAAAGGAACGACAGGAGGAGGTTAAGTTTACATTTAATGTCGGCAAATGTGATAAGATATTCGATGAATTACTAAAAAATGGTAACATTAAAGTTGATTATATCGTTCCACCTGCCGACGAACTAAAGCGTCGCGCATACTGCAAGTGGCACAACTCATTTTCCCATGCCACTAATGATTGTAATGTGTTCCGACGACAAATTCAATCGGCCATTAATGAGGGACGATTGAAATTTCAGGAGGACACGGAGCCCTTCCCAATGAATGTGATCGACTTTAAAGGCAAAAAGGTCCTAATTCGGCCCAACACAGCCGATAAGGGCAAAAACAAAGAAGTCATCATCGGCAACGCACGGGAGGCCGATGGAAACAACAAAATTTCTTGCAGGAAAGTGATAGCCGAGAAGACTCCTGATGGAGGGGAGACACTGAAGGTAACCATCACAAACTCCAGCGCTGGGGGGCAAGCACAGACAAAGGGATATGCGCGAGAACCCATACTACGCATCGCGGACGGTCCGGTGTCTAGGCGCGGACGGTCCGTAACATCACCGGACGGTCCGAAGCGTTCCGACGGACGGTCCGGCAACGTCGAAGAGCCGCGGCGACCACGTACCCTCAAACCACGACGACCAGAAATAGGTACGTGGAAAACTAACACGTTCAAGGCAACTGGTCGGTTGGTAAAATCTAGCCCGACCTTTGATCAATTATTGTCTAAGTATGTGAAAAAGAAGGCTGGCCCCAGCGACCGGCCACCAAAGGGACCTCGCTTACCCACCCAGGTGCGACGGCAGGTTAGGCCGATTGGACCACCACACCAATTGGACCACCACATCTGTATTCAATAGGTTGACACCTCCAGTACAAGACCGATTGAGAGCCCCTCAATCCGGTCCACGAGCACATGCCCAGCAAGATTGCCGAACAACTCGGCCCCAAAGGCTGACTAATCCGGCAGAGGGGCATACAGCTACAACCTCCAACAGTACGAAAAAGAAAGATGTCATTAAAATAGGAACGACAGATGTCGTCGTACAACAAAATAACGAAGGGCCGATGATTTTTGGTGAATCGGCCAACACAAACAAAAAAGAAAGTACGACTGTCAATAAAATAGCCGATCCAAAATACTCCATGCCCCGATGGTGCCCATCGGGATTGACACGATCGCAAAAGCGAAAATTACAGTGCCTTAGGGCAAAGGAGAATCAGGAGAAGGAGGCGGAAAAAATATTCAATGACACACATCCGCAATATCTGCCACCACAAAAGAGATGGAGACCAAAGGCCGTTGAGGAAAATCAAACGGCCATAAAGACAGAAAATAAAATAGCAACTGTGCAGCTCTTTGCAGGTATAGCAGACAGTCCGACTATAAAGACCGGACCAACCGTACAGGGCGCGGACCGTCCGACCCCTGAGGCCGACTCATCTGCAATAAACCATGACACCTCCGACGACGTACCGACGCCCATGGAGGAAGACGACCTGCAAGGAGAAGACCTAGTCGACTACGGAGCTACGCCAGAACACTTAGAGAATTAGGAAGGCAATGTGACGAATTGGTCAGGACCAGTATGACGCTCGGCGATGTTGGGACTGACAGTTCGATCAAATCTAAAGGAATCACGTCCGTTGAGTCAACCATCGAGACCAAGGCCACTGCGTACCATCCTAGTAAGTGGCAAGATGCCTAAGAAAACCGATGTGATAACATCGAGTTAGTTGCTTTTGGTTCGCTCAGCTCCACCAAAAGGCAGGGGGGCATATGTTGAGCACCGAATTGAGCGCGCGGACGGTCCGGCCCTGAGGCCGGACGGTCCGCGGTCCGGACGGTCCGCGCCTGTGGGCCGGACGGTCCGCGCGTGCGCAGAACAGATTGGGGTTCCGAGTTTTGTGCTACGGTTGTTAGCTAAAATCATGGGATAAGCTCGGAAATTAGTTTGTAAAGGGTCCAGCCCCCCCCTCTATAAATAGAGAGGTATACGGCCGATTTGTAATCATCAATCGAATCAATACAATTTCTATTTCGCATTTTATCTTAGGAGTAGTTCTAGTCTAGTTTAGGTTTAGTCTTCCAATCCCCAAATTCTCCGCCTCTCCTCAACTCTACGTCGATTAGAGGAGTCTAGGTCGGTCTACCCGAGCCTAGACACAACCTAGGATCTCTACTCCCCGACGGGGTCCCTCCCGGGAGCGAGATCCAGGCGCCGTCGGCGATCTTCCGCCGTCCCTGCGTACGCGCGGACCGTCCGGCCCCAGGGCGCGGACCGTCCGGTCGTCAGGCAGGAGCCCTAGCCGCGCACCAGGCCGCGGACCGTCCGGCCCCTGCGCGCGGACCGTCCGCCCCTGTGCAGAGGGCACCGCCACGGTTCTTGTTGAGTGTTTGGCGCTCCGAAAAGGCGTCAACAGAAGCGAAAAAAGCTTCAAAGGCAGACAATCTAGTTGCAGCAGATTGGTGCGAGCAGTAAATGTTGTGGTAACCGTATGGAGTCGGTCAGTTTATATAGGTTAGCCGACGTGAGAGCCAAGAAGACGCACCACTCTCGCCTGCCGCCTTATGGACTACTGTAACTTATTCTATTTCATTTTTAGTAACGTGCTCAGGGAAAATATTTTTTGGACCTTCGGCGTGAGGCCTATATCATTTCTGCGATCTGTGCTCATTATAAAAAATGAACTATTCCGCGAGGGACTACTGCTGGGGCCCTATTTAGTTAAAGGTCCTCAAAATATTAAATTGGCAATTGTTGTTGAATATGTTTAAAGTGTAACATGGTGAATACCGAAGGACAGCTGGATGACGTGCAATAATCACGATCGTGAAGACATGTGACGAAGAAGCCAACAAGAGTTACGCAAAATCGTCAAGACTTATTCAGCAAGACAATGGAGGGAAAAGATGATAATACCCTTGATCGACTTCGTAGCTCAAATGTATATGCTTGAGAGTATGATTATAATTTTGATGAAGTTGTACCCTATGACTATAAATAGGGACACAATGTCATGCATACAGACATTTTTTCTGGACCGAAGAGAACCGACTTGCTCCGCCTACGAAGTTGTTTCACTTCTTACCTTCGTATTATTATTCGTAAAGTCGAAGGTGTAATCATTTGTTATATAATAAATAACGGAGCAAAGTATACCATATCAAGATGAGCAATCTATTTCATCTCTTATGTTTTGCATGATTTATTCCTGGTGTTCTTTATTTATGTTTCTTACATTCTTCTTTTAATTAATCTCTCAAAAAATAGTTACTTAAAGGGCGTTGCCTTATTTTTTATATCCTTCAGGAATAAAAAACAAGTGACCAACAAAAACTGACTTCACTAAGGTTGCCCAGTCTAGGTAGATGCCATCAACCAAATAATATCCCATATTATATTGGGTTCCATTAGTTATGAAGTTTACCTAGGTGGCATTACCTGCTAGGTGGTGAGCGATGCAATGCAACACATTGTGCGTTTGGTTGAGGGATAGCCAGGACAGGGATGTCCTTTAGCGTCCTCTCTTGTCCCTCCAATTTTGAGAGATAACAGAGACAACACTGGGTAGTCATGTTCCAACCCTCAACCCTGAACCTAACAATCTTATTTGAGGGATCGTTCCATCCCGTTCCGTCCTGTCATTGCAACCAAATACATCCTAACTTCATCATGTGGGACCCGTCAAGCCAAAATATGCATACCATGTTGGAAGGTCTTTGTTTATCTGTTTTAATGGTCTTTAGTACTCTTTAGTTTCTAGAATTAAACTAGATAGGGACTAAAATTTAGATCTTAGACTAATGTCTAAGGAAAACAAACAGGCCCATCTCTTCCTACGGAACGTATATGGCATGCATTATCCGCATGGAGTTTGCCTATCTTGCGATCTGCTCTAGTTAAGGGCTACTAAAAATGGAAACTTACAGTGGTAATGGCAATACCAACGAACGGACAAAGAGAATCCGGGCAAAGGAGGATAACCCGCCATTTCCGTTGTCCATGCATGATGCATGCAGCCAGCCACGCCACCCATCTCGCGTACTTATGTCGTCGTCCTCCCCGTCCGAGCAGCCCCACCATATCAGCGCCCTTCCTCTTCTCATCACCCTCCTCCGACACGCAGCGCTAGCCCACGTAAATTGCACCGAGACACAGACACAGGTAACAAAGGCAACAGCCATGGCGGGAACCCGTGCCCTGTACCTCCTCGTCGCGGCTGTCGCGGCGCTCTTAGCCACGCCTGCGGCCGTGGACGCGGCCACGCTGGCGGAGATCTGCAGGGGAACCGCGTTCCCCGACATCTGCACCAGCACGGTGGGGAGCGAGGCGCAGAGCGCCGGGGTGTTGGACGCCATGGCGGTGTTGCGGATGCAGGTGGACGCGTTCAACAAGCGCACCGAGGCGGCGAGGGCGCACGTCAAGGAGGCCGCCGTGACGGCGTCCCCCAAGGCGCGGACGGTGCTGGACCTGTGCAACAACCTGTACCTGGACGTGGAGGACAACCTGGGAGCCTGCCGCCGCGCCATCGGCTTCAAGGACGCCGTCACCATCCGCGCCACCATGGGCATGGCGGCGCAGGACATGCAGAACTGCGACGAGCAGTTCAGGCAGATCGGCGAGAAGAACCCCATGGAGCAGTTCGACGCGTCGCTCGTCGAGATGTCCGAGAACTGCCGCTCGCTCTCCAACATGATCTGATCGATCTCCTTCTCCACGGACGACGACAAACAGAGCCGGGCGTTTTGGGCCCTCGCATGCCCATGCCCGCTCTCGCGCGACAATAACTGATGAGTTAAGTTTATTTTGCTTTGACCATCTCACGTTGTTATTTCCTGTAGAGATGCGTTAATTTGGTCTCGGAAACGGGGAGGCGAATTGAGGTGGAATATTTATAATTCAAGAAACACAGTTTTGGTTCTAGAAGACGATCGTCTGATCTGATCTCTCCTCGTTCCGAGTTTAATTACCGTTTTGTATCTATGAGAAGATCTAGCAATTATAGTCTATATTTTATATAGTTATTTTTATTTTTGAGACAATAAAGAAGACATATTTAGACCATCTTATTAATTTGAGCCCACGCGAGAATTTTTGGGAGCTCATCCATCTAAACCGGCTTGACGAGTTCCCAAAATGGACCAGACCAGATTTTTTTTTAACTTTGTAAAATGAAAGAATGGATTGTATCATTATGTTCTTCTCGTCGAGCTAATAAAAAAACATATATGGGTCGTTTTGTTTGGAATTCGAATAAATTAGTTACAAATTTTGTAAGGTTTTATATGCTGGACTGTCAATGGAGAATTTTCCACCGGGTTCTAACACCCTATACTCATGACGATCATGCTTTATCTATTTACACACACATACCAATGCAAAACTCATCTTATGCTCATCTCCAATCGAGTTTTGGGTCTTTGATGGGTCTCCATACCCAGTTAGAGGATAGTCAGGTACTAGCAGCTAGCACCCACTAGCCGTGCCACCTTCTTTGGTTACCATCAGAGTTGATCGACGTCTGACAATCCACGGTCGTCGCCGTCATCTTGGCACTCGGCAGCTGGCGGCGCTGGCCGCTGGGAGAGGCAAAGTCGTGAAGATGCCTAGTCGCGAGGCGAAGAAACCGGTGTGCCGTGTGCGGGCGTGTGATGACGAGTGTCTTGCTGCCGTGCATGTGCGGTGTGCCGGTGAGGCAGTGTGTAGGCATGCGACGCTATAGGGTACTAGTTGATTGTAGCACGTAATACGATCTAGGGACTAGGGTTTTGTTTTGTTGGGCTAAGATTTTCTTCGACGGTTGTCGCGAGCGTCCCCCTCCCCTCTCTGTGGCGGCAACAGTATCCCGCTAGAGCGTTCATCGGTGTCCTCTACCACTGCTACAGTGGTAGCGGTTGGCACAGCAACACGCTAGATGAAGGGCGCGCCTGCTGGCCCCTTTCCCTCGTTATTAGTGCACATATGTATTTATTAGTTGGAAAAAAAATTGATAATAGATGATGAATATGTATGGAAAATGGTATTTTATGATTATAGTGGGGTATAGGGGAAGGATTTAGGGGGAACCGCTGTACAGGGTGAAGATATAGGGGGAAGAGAACGTTGACGTGGCACGTGAGTGGGATATAGGGGGAGAAATTTAGGGATAACCGCTGAACACAGTCTAAGCTGCTCGGTCTCAATCTCAACTTGTTTGCTTAAGGGTTGTGTGGCGAATTGTACTGGGTATGAAATATCCATAGATAATTAGGTTCAGATGATTGATGCCCATTCATACCCACTTATCCAATGGGTGAAAAATTTATCCAATATATATACCCATGGGACAATTTTGTCTCATGCCCTAACTAGACAATTTTGTCCCTCGGATTAGCGGGTATCGGGTCCTCGTTGACGTCTCTAGCTGGACTGCAAGAAAACTAGATAAGTTAGTTTTACTCCTTATGATGTTGTCTGGACCCGTGAAAATTGTCTTGGTTGGTTTGGGACCTAGTCATCACAGATTTTGTGTACTATTCTGAATCAATTGATTTTCAAAATGCATGCAGATTTGGCGTAGGAAACACTAAGATTGTGATCTGAACTTATTTCTTATTGTGATAAGATCACTCCTTCTAAATAAATGGGAGGATCATAGCCGCGATATCTAACATCTAATGAAAACTAGTATAGTACATCTCTTTTGCACTTCAAATCCTTTTATTATTGTTCATCTCTTGATATGACGATTAAGAACAACGACCTAGGCTTGCCGACTGACCTAGATCAATTCGACGACATCCTTGTCTGAAGGGGTCCCTCCTAAATGAGAGCTTTGACAGTGCCTTTGCTAATTTTTCCAGAAACTAGCTATTTCTTCGTCATATAAGCATGATTGCTTATCCTTTAGTTGTGTCGAGGAAAAATCGATAGTAAAATTATAGTGTGGATGCACAAAGGGGGACACGAGGATTTAGGCATGTTTGGGCTCTCACTATGAGATAATACCCTAGGTCATGTGTGTTGTAGTGTATACGCCTGTGTAATATGATCAGATGATTTGTCTTTGATGGGCGCTACCACCCCTTTTATAGTTCAAGGAGGTCCTTGATGGGCGCCATTAGAATATGTACATTGATGGGTTAGTTGTTGTTTTCCTATCAAAGAATATTTGTTACATTAAGGGTTAGTTTGGAAACCCTATTTTCCCAATAGATTTCTAATTTTCCAAGGGAAATTAGTTTTTTTTCCTTAGGAAAATGAAAATCTCATAGAAAAATTGAATTCTCAAACTAGTTCTAATTATTTTATCATCCCTAGAAAGTTATACCTCTTTAGGTTGTATCCTGGCTCTTATCAATTGTCTCCCAACCTGCTGGGACTGACTTTATCTGAGTTGAAGCGAGCGAATAAATTGGGGTAATAACAAGAGGAAAGGGAACTTGATAACGCCTTGGATAATATACATGATCCCATACTATATCCGATCCACACTTAGGCCCTGTTCGGTTTCCACGGATTAGAGATCCGGAATAACTCTTAGCCGGATTACTTCTCTAATTTTTATAAGTTTTGATGAGTTGGAACAAATCCGGGTTTATTCCTATGCAAACGAACAGGCCCTTACACTACTTGAACCCGAGTGAAAATAATTATGATAAAATATAGAATGACCTGCTACCTATTTGTATTCGTTATGCTTTTATCCGCTCCAACAGTACACACATCCAACCGTGGATACATATTTTGCGTGATCGTGTTCAACTATTCACGCTTATAGCAGATCGCAGACGAGAACGCGCAAAATGAGCGCCCGATCATAACTTATTTCCACATATTTTCTCCTCTATGGATCACGGTGCGCATTTGCTTTCGTGAGCTGCTAGACACGACAACTGTTGTGGTCGCGTATGCAAGCCACATATCCCGCAAAATGCGCATGCGCAATGCGACTGTCGGTGATAGCCTAACAATTTATGGGTCTACATTAGAGATGGCAATGAGTAAATAACCATCGTGTATTACTATACGAGAAAAAATCCGTCGAGTTACTAAGAGCACCTAGAGGGGGTGAATAGGTAATCCTATGAAATTAAACACTAAATAGCCACAAACTTGATTATAAAAGTGTTAGTGCGAGTTAATCAAGTTGCTATGAAGCGAGCTCTTGCGAACAAAACAATCACAGAGAAAAGCAGCACAAGAGACACGGTGTTTTATCCCGTGGTTCGGCCAAGTATAACACTTGCCTACATCCACGTTGTGGCGTCTCAATGGACGAGGGTTACACTCAACCCCTTTCAAGTGATCCAATGATCAACTTGAATACCACGGTCTTTTTATGTAGTGTTCTTTTCCCGTTTGTGAGGATTCTCCACAAGTTGGAACCTTTCGCCCTTACAATATAGATCACAAAGAAGCACGGTAGTAAGAGAGGGAGAGCAACACACGCAAGACTCAAATCCACAACACACACGCACACAAGCCAAGATTTAAGCTCGAAACACAGCACAGGGAGTTCACAACTCAAACGGAGCTCAAATCACTAACACAACGGATCAAATGTGTGGAGACGGAGTCTGAGAGTCTTAGAATGCTTAGTGAATGCTTGGTGTTCTGCTCCATGCGCCTATGGGTCTCTTTTATAGCCCCAAGGCAGCTAGGAACCATTGGAGACTAACTTGTAAGGCAAATCATGCCTTCTATCGAGTGGCACCACCAGACAGCTACTGTAGCAGTCTGGTGTGTGATCCCCTTCCTTATTTAGCGCATTCGACCGTTGGGCCGGCAGTCCCGTTAGCGCACCGGACAGTCCGGTGTGCCCAACCGACCGTTGGCGCGGGCCACGCGTCGCCCGCTGATTGCGCTGGCGACCGTTGGCTCGAGCGGCTCTAACTCACCGGACAATCCAGTGCACCACCGGACAGTCCGGTGATTTTTAGCCGCGGCGCTTTCTCCTTTTCTCGAGAGAGAAGAGTTCGTCGCCGATGTACTTGGGCGCGGACGCTGAAGACTCACCGGACAGTCCGGTGCACCACTGGACAGTCCGGTGATTTTTAGCCAAGTTGCCCCGCCAATTCCCGAGAGCGGTCAGTTCGCCGCGCGGGCCAGCCTGGGGCACCAGACACTGTCCGGTGCACCACCGACTGCGCTGGTTTGGCTGACTTAGCCAACTCTTCTCTAATTCAAATCATTTCTTCTCGGCACTGTTTCCTGGCACCTCAATGCATATGTTAGTACTCAAAACAATTTACTAAGGCCGGATACATACCTTTTTCTTTGATTTGCACTTCTCACTCATTTATCACATAAGAACTAAATCAATATGTGTTGAGCATCTAATCACTAAAACACTTATAAAAATGGCCCAAGGGCACATTTTCCTTTCAATCTCCCCCTTTTTTGGTGATTTATGCCAACACATTAAAAAGCAATAAAAGAAGTGCAACATTAATGCAAATTGAAGATCAAATTCTCTTTACTTAGGATTTGGCATATTTGGATCACTCTTCTCCACCACTTGGTTTGTTTTTACAAATTAAATTCTTCTCCCTATCTCTAAGTCAAACACACTTGTTTGGGCAAATATAGAGATATTCCAAGAGTAAAAATGATCAAGTGCCAAAAACTCCCCCTTTTCCCATAATAAAAAATTCTCCCCCATAAAGGGAGAAAAACTCGACCCCTCAGACTTGCTCCTATGGATAGAACTTACGGAGATGCTCCAGGGGTTAGGAAGAGGTACTACTTCAGTTGTAGCGAGGCGGACACACCTAGGTCGGCATATTTCTGTCACCTTGAAGGGTCCTTCCCATCTGGGGGAGAGTTTGTGGAGCCCTTCTCAGTTCAGTACTCGCCTTAGGACCAGGTCCCCGACCCAGAGCTCCCTACTATGCACGAACCGCTGGTGGTAGCGCCTGAGCGCCTGGTTGTACCGTGCATTTCGAATCGCCGCTTGCCATCTGCGCTCGTCGATGAAGTCCACGTCCTCACGCCGTAGCTGTTCCTGCATAGACTCATCGAAAGCTTAGACCCATGGGGAGCCCATAATGATTTCTGGGGGAAGGCAGGCTTCAGCCCCGTAGACTAGGAAGAACGGGGTCTCCCCGGTGGCTCGGCTGGGTGTAGTCCAGTTCCCCCATAGCACGGACGGAAGCTCACTGACCCAATTTGCACCATGCTTTTTCAAGCAGTCGTAGGTGCGTGTCTTGAGTCCCCTGAGGATCTCTGCGTTTGCCCTCTCCACCAGGTCGTTGCTCCTGGGATGAGCCACGGACACAAAAGCAGAGTTGGGTGTCGATGCCCTCGCAATACTCCTGAAAAAGCTGACTTGTAAACTGGGTCCCGTTGTCTGTAATGATATGGCTTGGGACCCCAAATCTACATACAATCGACCTGAGGAAAGCGACAGCAGCACCCTGGGTGATGTTGACCACAGGGGTGGCCTCTAGCCACTTGGTGAACTTGTCGATGGCAACGAAGAGGTACCGGTACCTGCCGACGGCCCTAGGGAATGGTCCCAAGATGTCCACCCCCCCATACGGTGAATGGCCAGGAGGGCGAAATCATCTGCAGAGCCTGAGCTGGTGTGTGTATCTGCTTTGCATGGAATTGACATGCCTTGCAGGACTTTACCATCTCAGCTGCATCCTGGAGGGCGGTTAGCCAGTCAAAGCCATGCTGGAAGGCCTTACCGACCAGCGTGTGGGATGAGGAATGACTTTCGCACTCTCCTCCATGGATCTCCGTGAGCAACTCACGACCCTCCTCCTGGGTAATGCACCGCATGAGAATGTCGTTGGCGCCACGGCGGTAGAGATCCCACTCCACCACCGTGTGTCGTTTAGCCAACCGCACTATGCGCTCTGCGGACACATGGTCTTCAGGAAGGATGTTTTCCTTCAGGTAGTCCCGGATCTCGGAGATCCATGCATTGGGACCACTCTGAGATACTCGTTGTGGCGCTAAGGGATAGGCAGGCCCCCTATAGCACACACAATATTTGGTGGGTTCTGTAGAGGTAACGCCACCGGGACCGCTAGCTTCGAGGTGCTAGACTCGCCCCCGTCGCCCAGTTTGGCAGGCTGGGCGGTGGGTCTCAGCAGCCGTCTTTCGAAGACGCCCTCGGGCATGGGTGCCCAAGTTGATGCCCTCACGGAGAGGTCATCCGCCGCCGAGTTGTCAGCCCGAGGAACATGTTGCAGTTCCAGGGCCGTGAAGTCCTTCTCTAGCTTCCTTACACGGTTGAGTTCCGCCCGCAGGTCCTCGATCGGCGCAGCCCTCATTGAAGGCGAGTGCACCGATACCGACGCCTCACGTTGACGCTGGAATGACCGAGGCCCCATGCCGAGCAGCCAGTCGACATCATCGCGCCACTGCTTCATGGCCCTTGGCGAGGCCGTGGAGCTAGGAGAGTGGCGCAACAACTCCCTGGCTCCGGATAGCGCACCGGGAGCAGCCCTCGACGCTCTGGATGCCTGCGCAGGAGTGTGCTGCCGTGCAGAGCGCACAGCAGCAGCAGCACCAAGCGCAGGGCGGCTGGATGCCCGTGGCGTGGAGGAGGCAGCTTCTTCCTCCATCGGGAAATCCTCGAGAACGAAGTCGTGGTGCTCGACGATGTGAACCATAGTGTCGAGCAGGAAAACAAGCAAAAACCTAATGCCAAACCCCCTACCTGGCGCGCCAAATGTCGGAGAGGGAATTCTCCGGCCGGGTGGCAGAGTGCACCCGCCCTAAATCCTAAGATGAGGAAGGGGCTTAAGCGTTTTGCCTGCCTTGATAAGCGATCATCAAGCACATGAACACGCGAGGATTTAGAGTGGTTTGGGTCGCCGGAGCGTAATATCCTACTCCATTGTGTGTTGGATTGTTGTGGAAGCTTGAGTTGTGTGTAAGAGTGTGCCCTCCCTTTTATAGTTCAAGGGGGCACATACAAGGATACTGAGCCCCGACATGTGGGCCCAGGGACAAAACGGGTGTAGTATTTGGAGCCATTCATCCGGTGCAATCTCCTCGTGCCCTGATATCTATGATCTCCGTAGCATTGGCTTGCAGCAGAAGTTTCCCTGGCAACGTATAAGTCATGATGACCACGACGCGTGCGCGGTGGTATGGGCGTATGCCCGCTATCTGATTGGACAGGCACGCCGCCTGTAGGGTGGCCTGGTCGTCGTCTGCTAGAGGAGCAGAGAGAGGATGCAGTAAATGCCGAGCCGTCACCTCGCCTGCCAGCGGAGTGGATGGGCCGCATTGAATGCTGTGATGGCACATCGCCTGTCAGGCGGCGGACATTCTCCGCATTAAATACTGAGATAGTGTAGCATGCGATGCACGGCGCAGCCCGCGGCACGTAGTCCTTACGTCAGGCTCCGCCCACTGGCTTACGTCACGGGCAGAAGGCCACGTGGCAGCATCGGGTCTCCGCCTAGGCGGGGAGCAGTAGCGTTATGCGGACAGGTTCGCACCAGGCTGGGCCTGGACACATGTCGGCACCGGACCCCTGCCTAAGCAAGGCCTAGGTATTCTTTGCCCTAGAGTCCCAGGACCCGGCTGTGGGTAGTTCGGACCCCACGCAGAGGGGTCCGGGACCCGTCCTGGAGGTCTGGGTCGCACTCGCGGGGGTCCTGGACCTTGCCCTGGAGGTCCGGTCTACATGTACAGGGGTCCGACACTTTCCCATGGGCCCGGACCCACTGTTGGCATCCTGGAGTGTATCGTCTTCTCTGGCCACATGGCGACCCTGGAGCCGTCCACGTGGTGGAGTCGGGTGTTGTTCACCACGTGACTAGAGATAGTCGCGTGGGCACCACATCTTCATGTTGTAGAAAGGGGTACCCCTGTTTCAGGGTACCGACAGTGTACACCAGCCCGGTGAGGTCTGCCCTCATAAACTCGGCCTGATGGTTTACACCCATGCATGTCAAGTTATAAAGAAGAAATTCACCCCCTCAGACACATCTCTATGACAACTTTATTTTCCTGCTTCATGGATTTGATCTAAAATTTTCAGATAATAATTTTTATCTAACCCACCCGCACGGTTCCCATCTGTCCTGACATAACGACATCCGAATTGAACAGCCAGGCTTGCAGTTTAGGACCTCCCTTATGAAAGCTGGGAGGTCCGACAGCCTAGGGGCCGGTTCTAAAGAACGGGAGCTCGTTCCATGGAGTGGTCCGAGACAGTGTAGCCGCTTAGCCTGGTCCCATACCGTAAGCCTGCACAGCCCATCATTCTGTGACAAGTCCCTTAGTTTTTGGAACTATAGTGCTGCGGGTCCGACAACCTAGGGTCCGGCTCCAGAAAATGGACACTTGTCTCCTAGGGAGGTCCGGAGCCGTGTAGCCGCTTAGCCTGGTCCCGTACCGTAAGCCTACACACTCCATGTAACACCCTAAAATCTCATTTTGAGAATATAGTAAAAATTTTCAAAGATTTTGAATTAGAACTTTTTTTTTCTTTCTTCATTGGAAACCCCATGACATTTGAAGTCACATCTCCTTAAATAAAAGTTCTATAAAAAAATTCTTATATGCATTAGCCTTTATTTAATATTATACGTATTAATGTGAGAGCATTTTTTTTAGAGATCATACAATTTTCTTAAAATGATTACATGTGTGCTACATATTCAAACACAATTGCTTATGTAGAATAATAAATGAATGAATAAAAAAACATATATACATAAAAATATATATAATGAATATTTAAATCATGCTGGATTCCAATTGTGCATTTTATTTGAGATAGAAAGTTCAAACTCAAACTTAAAAGAGAATTCAATTGGAAATAAAAACAGAAAAGAAAAAGAATAAAGAAAAGGAACATTACCTGCGCTTTGGGCCAAATCTTTCGTCGGCCCACTTTGGACTTCCCTTCCGCGTGGCCCAGCACTCTTGCCGGTCGCTTACATGCGAGCCCCGCAGGCAGACACTCTCACTTGCCGCGCGCCAGCCACTGACGCGGTGGGGCCCATTGGTCAGCTCGGTCGTCCACCTCGGAACAGCCGCGCTCGGACTCTTTGCCGCCACCGGAGAGCTCGGGATTCCGTTGAAATCCACAACCACCCACGGATTCCGTGCTCGGCGCGGCCATCCTTTCCCCGATGATCTCGTGTGGCTCGGGGTATAAAAGGGAGCCCGGGATTCACCGTTGACAAGAAGTATGGCGGGGAGGGAACCACCACCGTCACCATTGATTCAAACACATACGGCCGTTTGGAGCGCGAAGATGGGTCCTGGGGCTTCGTCGGGTGCTCGGGGTGATGCTCGTCGCGGCACTGGGATCAGAAACCGGCTGATTATCAGGGAATTCCTCACCGTCGTTCGTGGGCCGCCATGGATCCACCCCCGCCCATGGTCGGGGTACCTCGACGTCCTAACTATGGGTAGATATGCCCTAAACCTGCTCGCCATAGTCTCAGCAATGTGTAGATTCGCTTCAATTGGATGGTGTCCACTGGGTGGAGCTCCTCGCTTGATCCAGCCATGGCCATCGCCGCGGCTTGCCCTGCGCCGCCGCCGTTCCTAGCTGGGAGGTTGGGGGTGCTTGCTGGCCGTTGGATCCAAATAAACGGTTAGATTAGATCCACGGCAGAGATGCCCTCAGTCGTTGGATTTCTGATGAGCGCTCTTGATTAAATGGGACTTACCTCTTCGTTATTTTAAATCTGAACCATCGGACTTTAATCGTACGGTTCAGAGTAGTTTGGATCGTGGGCGTGCGTGGACCGTGAATCTCTGATCATGCGGTCGAAGTTGCATACCGGTTCGTTAAGTAACTTGATCTAACCGTGACCGTCAGATAGTGATCATGCGGCAAGAGTGCAACGATACCCCTTCGTGGGCGTAGATTAACACAAAGGCCCCTGGGTTTTAGAGAAACCAACCCGCCATCCATGTGACCGTAGCCTGAGTCTAGTGTCTTTTGTGCGACAGCCCCCTGCCTTTTTCAGTTTTTATGCGCGCAGTCCAGAGGTCAGAGAAAAAGAATAAAGGATTATAGAAATTGATTTTTAGTATATAAATAATTCTAGAAACTTGTTTAATCTATAGAAAATTCATATTGCGACCAAATTAATTCATTCCAGTTCCCATAATTTTGTAATAATGTTGTTTATCGCCCTATGTCTCTGTTTTAACATGGAAATGGTATTAAAATTTATTTCTTAATTAACCTCGTATCAAATACATAAAACCTTTGAAAATTCATATCTCAAAATCTATAACTCTAAAAATTATGATTCCCGTTCCTAGGATTTTATTTTAATGTGTAAAATATTACTGTATGTTTTGTTTACATGTTTGGTGTGCTGTTAATTTTATCTATACCATGTTTGTTTGTATTGCTACGACTAGCGCGAGGACACGTGTCATCTGAAAAGCAAGTTGGTACCTGGAATCTCAAGTCCCAGGCAAGTTGTGCCCTTGATCACTTCTTTTTACCCACTCATGTTCTAATTAATCATAATGATCAGCATAGGTTAATTTTGATGGGACCCAATAGGTTACCCTAGTTTGACTATCTTTATACCTTGTTCACCACTGAATCTTTGGGTAGTACTTGCTATCGCTTTATGTGGTTTTGGGTATAGAGATACACATTACTATTCATGATTATACTTTTATTGTCAGTTGTTATTTACTGTTCATGTTAAGATCATTATGTTAATTGGAACATGGAGAACCACCCGGGAAAACAGTGCTACCACAAGGGTTTAATGGGACGCCCTTGGCCGATTAATTAGGAAAGCTAGTGGAAGACTACCTTACCCGAAAGGGGCAAGGGCAGTAGGGGAGTGGTCAATGTAGGGAGGCCCTCGGGAGGATTTTGCTGCGATGGCAGTCCTGCAAGGGATTCCTGCTAGGGAGGCCCTCGGGAGGATTTTGCTGTGATGGCGGTCCTGCAAGGGATTCCTGCATTGGAACTTCCTATAAACTGTAGCGGGTTTTCTGAAGCTAGTGGAACTTTGTAAAGGCCTCGTAGTGTTACCCTGCCTCACCTCCTCGGTAGAGGTGTATGTGATTGGCCGTCTCTTGGCAGATGGGCAACACGACTTGTGGGTAAAGATGCGCAACCTCTGCAGAGTGTAAAACTGGTATACTAGCCGTGCTCACGGTCATGAGCAGCTCGGACACTCACATGATTAAATTATGGAACTAAATTCAATTTGTCATATGCATTGCATCGCAGGTGAAGTTGTTACTTTTGTTCTACTACTTAATTGGGTTTGGTATTTACTTATACTTAGTAACTGCTAATAAAATTTTGACTAACTTTAAAAGCAATGCTCAGCTCTAACCATCCTCTTTGGTAAGCCTTACACTTCACATGAGCTCCCACCTTTGGCGAGTTCATGCACATTATTCCCCACAACTTGTTGAGCGATGAACGTATGTGAGCTCACTCTTGCTGTCTCACACCCCCCCCCACAGGTCAAGAACAGGTACCGCAGGATGAGGCGCTTGGAGGATGCTGAGATGTGTTCGTGAGAGGTCTAGGCCGTCGTCTCCCAGTCAACTTTGGGTTGCTGGACCGTTGTCTCCTTATAATGTAATTATTTATTTATTTTGTATAGAACTCCTGTTATATAGTAAAGATGTGACATTCGATCCTGTGCCATGATTCATCATATGTGTGAGACTTGGTCCCAGCACACCTGGTGATTATGTTCGCGCCCGGGTCTTGGTGCCCCGAAATCCGGGTGTGACACTCCACCACCCTGCGACGGGAGTCCTAGTATCTAGAGCCACGATCCAAGGGGGTCCGACCACACAACTTGGCCACCCGGACTAAACCGTACGAGTCCCGAGCATGTATCAAAAGATGGCTAATGTCAGACAGGGGACCCTATAGGTGTACTATTAACGCTCCCTGACTAAAGCTGTGTACAGGTCCAGATCCCGGTCGAGGCTGCCTCCCGGGAGTTGTTGACAACCCTTTCAGATACGCTGGTATCCAACCTCGACACATCAAGCCTGCATCCTAGGCAGGGGGCCAGGTACCAGGGAGGAGTCAATAACATCACACATAGTAGGGACAGGCGGTACACAAATAAGTGCTAACACTGCTTGATAAATAGTACTCAAAAGTACCTTACAAAAAGAATAAGTGTTACATCCGCCTTCAAGCGGAGTCCTGGTTCCATCTCTACTCTGCAGGTATAAACTACCCGACGCCAGCAGGGGCGCGCTGGAAGTTCGCGGCCACTATCCTTGCAGAATCCCCTAGGACGACATGCTAGTGGTAATGACCGCCTCAATACGTGCGCCATTGCGAAGAGGTCCTCGCCCCCGTCCTCCTACGGGGGGTGACAACGAGGCCATTAAAGCCAAAGAGTTGAAGGCTCGGCGACAGGTGGCGCTGGTGGTCTCGCCAGCGGAGGCAACCACCTCTGCACCGGGCAGCGACCACCTATGCGCCGACGGCTTGCCAGCAACGGCGGCCACCACAGCACGTGCGCCGTGGCGAAGAGGCCCTCGCCCCTGTCCTCCTATGGGGGTGAGGACAAGACCATCCAAGAACGTGGTCGCCACCTCCATGGCATATGACATCTTGTACAACCCCTCAGACGGCGTCGGAGCAGCATGGCCGGCGGCGCAGGGGACGCTACGGATGCGGCGGACCTGCGCACGGCGCGGTCGTCGCCCGTGCGGTGGACGGACAGCCATGCCCCACTTGGCGGCGGGAGGCAGCGTTGGAGGCGGCGCCAAAGCCATCCAAGCCAAGGAGCCAGACACGCGGCAGCTGACGGTGCCTGCAGCTTGGCCGGCTCCGCGTAGCCGAGGTTCGCCTCCTCCGCAAGGCTGGTGAACATCCTTCTCCAAATGCTGGAGGAAGAAGCGGGTCACCAGTCCATATGGAAGGCAGGACCCCAACTCGGCTCGCCTTCCACCCCAGCGAGGATGATGAACATCCTTGAAGCTGGGGGCGGGGGAGAGGCCGCAGCCCGGCTCGCTCCTCTCCACCACGAGGATTTGTTGAAAGCCGAGGCAGCTAGTCCTTCATTCTCAGAGTCGGAGGAGGAGCAGTCGGAGTCCCATTCCTTCTCGATGTGTGCCTCGCCCTTGGCCTTCCTGTAGTTCTTCTTTTTCTCCTTCTTCCCACTCTTTTCTTGTCCCTGGTCATTATCATTATCGGGACATTAAGCAATAAAGTGACCAGTCTTACCGCATTTGAAGTAGGAGCGCTTTCCCATGTTTTATTCTTGTTGGGGTGCTCTTTGCGTCCCTTGAGTGCGGTCTTGAAACGTTTGATAATGAGTGCCATCTCATCTTCATTGAGGCCGGCAGCCTCCACTTGAGCCACCTTGCTTGGTAGCGCCTCCCTGCTACTAGTTGCCTTAAGAGCAACGGGTTGAGGCTCGTAGACGGGTAATGGACCGTTTAGAGCATCATCCACGTATCGAGCCTCCTTCACCATCATGCGCCCGCTCACAAATTTTCCAAGGATCTCCTCGAGCGTCATTTTGGTGTACCTGGGATTTTCACGAATAAGATTGACAAGATGGGGGTCAATTACAGTGAATGACCTTAGCATGAGTCAGACGACATCATGATCCGTCCATCTTGTGCTTCCGTAGCTTCGTATTTTGTTGACTAGGGTCTTGAGCCTGTTGTAGGTTTGTGTTGGCTCCTCTCCCCTGATCATTGCAAATCTCCCCAGCTCGCCTTCCACCAACTCAATTTTGGTGATCATGGTGGTGTCGTTTCCCTCATGAGATATCTTGAGGGTGTCCCAGATCTGCTTCGCATTGTCCAAGCCGCTAACCTTGTTGTATTCATCCCTGTATAGAGATGCTAGCAAAACAGTAGTGGCTTGGGCATTTTTATGAATTTGCTCATTAATAAACACGGCATTATCAGTACTGTCAAAGTGCATTCCGTTTTCAACAATCTCCCAGATACTAGGATGGAGAGAAAATAAATGACTACACATTTTATGACTCCAAGAGAATAGTCTTCTCCATCAAAGTGAGGGGGTTTCCCAAGTGGAATTGATAGTAAATGAGCATTAAAATTGTACGGAATACGAGAATAATCAAATGAATAGTTTTGATTAACTATTTCCTTCTTTGACGAGGAGTCGTCGTCGTTGTGTGGTGAAGAAGACGAGGTATCACTGTCGTAGTAGATGATCTTCTTGATGCGTCTCTTCTTCTTCCCGTCTCTCTTCTTTTGACTCGAGCCTGAGTCAGTAGGCTTTTCTTCTCTTGGCTCATTGAAGACGGACTCCTTTTCCTTTTCGTTGACCACCATCCCCTTTCCTTTAGGATCCATCTCTTCGGGCGGTTAGTCCCTTAGATAAAGAGTACGGCTCCGATACCAATTGAGAGCACCTAGAGGGGGGGTGAATAGGTGATCCTATAAAATCAAACACTAAATAGCCACAAAACTTAGTTATGGAATTGTTAGTGCGACTAAGTAGTTTTGAGGCGAGTTCTTGTGGACAAAACAATCACAGAGAAGGCAACACAAGAGACACACGATTTTATCCCGTGGTTCGGCTAAGTAACACTTGCCTACTTCCACGTTGTGGCGTCCCAATGGACGAGGGTTTGCACTCAACCCCTTTCAAGTGATCCGATGATCAACTTGAATACCATGGTCTTTTCCTTTAGAGTCTTATCATGTTTGCGAGGAATCTCCACAACTTGGAGTCTCTCGCCCTTACAATAGATATCACAAAGAAGGAACAGAGTAAGGTTGGAAAGAGCAACACACACAAGACTCAAATACGCAGCACACCCACGCACACAAGTGACGACTTGAGCTTGAAACACAACACACGGAGTTCACAACTCAAATGGAGCTCAAATCACTAACACAGAGAATCAAATGCGTGGAGTTGGAGTCTTGGAGTCTTAGGATGCTTAGTGAATGCTTGGGTAACTCCTCCATGTGCCTAGGGGCCCTTTTTATAGCCCCAAGACAGCTATGAGCCGTTGGAGACAATCTTGGAAGGCAATTCCTGCCTTCTGTCGAGTGGCGCACCGGACATTCCGGTGCGCCACCGGACAACTACTGTAGCCTGTCTGGTGCACGATTTCCTTCCAAATCGGGCAAAGTCGACCGTTGCAGCCCCGGGTCCGTTGGCGCACCGGACACTGTCCAGTGCACACCGGACAGTCTGCTTCCCCTGACGACCGTTGTAGCTGCCACGCGTCGCCCGCAGATTTCGCGGCCGACCGTTGGCTCACCGGACAGTTCGGTGCACCACCGGACAGTCTGGTGAATTATAGCCATGTCGCCTTTTTCCGTTTCCCGAGAGCGACGAGTTCGCCGCGGATGACTCACCGGACAGTCCGGTGCACCACCAGACAGTCCGGTGCACCACCGGACAGTCCGGTGAATTATAGTCGTACGCCGCCGTCGAATCCCGAGAGTGGCCTTTTTGAAAGGGAAATGTGCCCTTGGGCAATTTCAATAATGTTTTGGTGATTAAGTGCCCAACACGGTTAATTAAGTTCTTATGTGCCAAATAAAGTGAGAAATGCAAATCAAAGGAAAAGGTACGTTTCTAGACTTAGTACATTGTTTTGAGTACTAATGTATTTTGTCTACGTGCTAGAAACAGTGAGAAAAGAATTAGTACTCAAATGATGTGTTGGGCATCTAATCACCAAAATACTTATAGAAATTGCCCAAGGGCACATTTTCCTTTCAGTTCTACACATGAACTGGTTGCATTTGCTTTTTCTAACTTAGTATTCAAATCATTATTTAACTCCTTTAAGCTAGCAATAGTTTCTTGACAGGAAGATAACTCAGATGACAATATTTCATTTTTCTTAATTTCTAAAGCAAGATATTTTTGAACACTAACAAACTTGTCATGTTCCTCATATAGAATATCCTCTTGCTTTTCTAACAGTTTATCTTTTTCATCAAGAGCATCAATTAATTCATTATTTTTGTCTACTTTAGCTCTATCTAATCCCTTAAACAAATCAGTGTAATCTACCTCATCATCGGAAGATTCATCATCGCTAGAAGAAGAGTACTTAGGAGTGTCTCGAATACGTACCTTCTTCTCCTTAGCCATAAGGCATGTATGGTGTTCGTTGGGGAAGAGTGAAGATTTGTTGAAGGTCGAGGCAGCTAGTCCTTCATCCTCAGAGTTAGAGGAGGAGCAGTCGGAGTCCCATTCCTTCCCAATGTGCGCCTCGCCCTTGGCCTTCCGGTAGTTCTTCTTTTTCTCTCTTTCCCCATGCTTCTCTTATGCCTAGTCATTATCGTTATCGGGGCATTGAGCTATAAAATGACTAGTCTTACCGCATTTGAAGCAAAAGCGTTTTCCCCTTGACTTGTTCTTGTTGGGGTACTCCTTGCGTCCTTTTAGCGCGGTCTCGAAGCGCTTGATGATAAGCGCCATCTCATCCTCATTGAGCCCGACAGCCTCCACTTGTGCTACCTTGCTTGGTAGCGCCTCCCTACTGCTAGTTGCTTTGAGAGCAATGGGCTGCGGCTCGTAGACGGGCAGTGGACCGTTCAAGGCGTCATCCACATATCTTGCCTCCTTAACCATCATGCGCCCGCTTACGAATTTTCCGAGGATCTCCTCAGGCGTCATTTTGGTGTACCTGGGGTTTTCACAAATAAGATTCACAAGATGGGGGTCAATAACTGTAAATGACCTGAGCATGAGTCGGATGACGTCATGATCCGTTCATCTTGTGCTCCCGTAGCTTCGGATTTTGTTGACCAGGGTCTTGAGCCTGTTGTAGGTCTGTGTGGGCTCCTCTCCCCTGATCATCGCGAACCTCCCCGGCTCACCTTCCACCAGTTCCATCTTGGTGATCATGGTGGCGTCATTACCCTCGTGAGATATTTTGAGGGTGTCCCAAATCTGTTTGGCGTTGTCCAAGCCGCTGACCTTGTTATATTCATCCCTGCATAGAGATGCTAGCAACACAGTAGTGGCTTAGACATTTTTATGAACTTGCTCATTTATGAAAAGAGGATTGTTAGTATTATCAAAATGCATTCCGTTTTCAACAATCTCCCAGATACTAGGATGGAGGGAAAATAAATGACTACACATTTTATGACTCCAGAAAGAATAGTTTTCTCCATCAAAGTGTGGGGGTTTCCCAAATGGGATTGATAGCAAATGAGCATTTGAATTATAAGGGATGCGAGAATAATCAAAGGAGTAGTTTTGATTAACCGTCTTTCTTTTAGATGAGTCATCGTCGTTGTCGTCATCCCTTGGTGAAGAAGAGGAGGCGTCACTGTCATAGTATATGATCTTCTTGATGCGCCTCTTTTTCTTCCCGTCCCTCTTCTTGTGACTCGAGCCTGAGTCAGTGGGCTTGTCGTCTCTTGGCTCATTGAAGAGGGACTCCTCCTTGTCGTTGACCACCATCCCCTTACCCTTAGGATCCATCTCTTCAGGCGGTTAGTCCCTTTGATGAAGAGTACGACTCTGATACCAATTGAGAGCACCTAGAGGGGGTGAATATGTGATTCTATGAAATCAAACACTAAATAGCCACAAACTTGATTATATAAGTGTTAGTGCGAGTTAATCAAGTTGTTATGAAGCGAGCTCTTGTGAACAAAACAATCATAGAGAAAAGCAGCACAAGAGACACAGTATTTTATCCTGTGGTTCGGCCAAGTATAACACTTGCCTACTTCCACGTTGTGGCATCCCAATGGACGAGGGTTGCACTCAACCCCTTTCAAGTGATCTAATGATCAACTTGAATACCACAGTCTTTTTGTTTAGTGTTCTTCTCCCGTTTGTGAGGAATCTCCACAAGTTGGAGCCTTTCGTCCTTACAATATAGATCACAAAGAAGCACAATAGTAAGAGAGGGAGAGCAACACACGCAAGAGTCAAATCCGCAACACACAAACACACACAAGCCAAGACTTGAGCTTGAAACACAGCACAGGGAGTTCACAACTCAAACGGAGCTCAAATCACTAACACAACAGATCAAATGCGTGGAGGCGGAGTCTGGGAGTCTTATGATGCTTAGTGAATGCTTGGTGTTCTGCTCCATGTGCCTAGGGGTCCCTTTTATAACCCCAATGCAGTTAGGAGCCGTTGGAGACCAACTTGGAAGGCAAATCCTGCCTTCTGTCGAGTGGTGCACCGGACAGTCCGATGCACCACCGAAAAGCTACTGTAGCAGTCCGGTGCGCGATCCCCTTCCTTATTTGGCGCATCTGACCGTTGGGCCGGCGCACCGGACAGTTCGGTGCACACCGAACAGTCCGGTGTGCCTAACCGACCTTTGACGCGGGCCATGCGTCGCCCGCTGATTGCGCTGGCGACTGTTGGCTCGGGCGGCTCTGACTCACCGGACAGTCCGGTGATTTTTAGCCGCGGCGCTTTCTCCTTTTCTCGAGAGCGACGAGTCCGTCGCTGATGTACTTGGGCGCGGATGCTAAAGACTCACTGGACAGTCCGGTGATTTTTAGCCACGTCGCCCCCGCCGATTCCCGAGAGCGACCAGTTCGCCGCCGGGCCAGCCTGGGGCATCAAACACTGTCTGGTGCACTACAGGACAGTCCGGTGCACCATAGACTGCGCTGGTTTGGTTGACTGAGCCAACTCTTTTCCAATTCAAATTATTTCTTCTCGGTACTGTTTTCTGGCACCTCAATGCATATGTTAGTACTCAAAACAATTTACTAAGGCTGGATACATACCTTTTTCTTTGATGTGCACTTCTCACTTATTTAGCACATAAGAACTAAATCAATATGTGTTGGACATATAATCACCAAAACACTTATAAAAATAGCCTAAGGGCACATTTCCCTTCCATTGTTGGGTACGAATTTACCCCATAGCCGTACCCTTGCGGGTATGTGTCACTCACGTCACTCGTAACCATAAAGTTTAAGCATCTATCAATGTAATACATCATATGAATATTAAGTATATCCATCTAAATACCACTACAAAAATTCTAGTATTATTCAATCATCCATTCAACATTATCACAACTATTTGGATAAAGTGGAAACACTAGGATAGTAGCACATAACACAATACATGTTCTATTACATGGTCGTCTAATAGTTGTTAAGCCTTCCATGACATTATTGGTTAAAAAGTTGTTAGATTGTCAAAAGAAGATGAATGATTGTAGCCAAGTTTATGTTTTTGGACCAAGTTTATACTAGATATTTTATACCCACGGGTTAACGGATATGTGTGATGGCAGAACATTATAATACCCATTTACCCATTGGTAAAAGATTTTGTCCAATAAGAAACCAGTGGGTAGAATATTATGCCCATACACACACTCACAAAAACCGGAGTGGATTAGAGAGGTCTTTCCAACCACCTCCGGTTTTGTGGCTCCCAAACTAGCCCTAATGAAATAAATACTCATCGGTTAACGAATCGCGCGGGTACCATTGTCATCTCATCTCTACACATGTTTCCATATTTTAGAATGCAATTTAATGGCCTAAAGAAAACAAGGAGAAAGAAAAAGGAAAAGAAGAATATTTCGATCGTGGTGTGAGTTTAACTCCGCTTTTCCCACTTGGCGCTAGGGTTCCCCCCTCCTGCCGCTCCCCTTGGCTCCCCAAGCCTCGACGCCTGGCTAGGGTTTTGCCTCCTTCCCGCCGCCGCTGTTTCAGCGAGCGAGACCGAGGGGGTAGAGAAAGAGCGGTGCTTAGCCACCCATGTCGCTGCGTCCGAGCGAGCGGGTCGAGGTACGGCGGAACCGCTACAAGGTGGCGGTTGACGCGGAGGAGGGGCGGCGGCGGCGCGAGGACAATATGGTGGAGATCCGCAAGAGCCGCCGTGAGGAGAGCCTCCTCAAGAGGCGCCGTGAGGGGCTCCAGGCCCAGGTCCCTGCCCCTCCCTCCGGGGTCGAGAAGAAGGTGAGGATATGCCGCTCACTCCGGTCTCTGTTCCGATTTCTGTTTTTTTCCTTTTGCTGTTGCGGTGGTATTCTAGTGTTGTGTTCAGTACAAGTGTGGTAGATTGGTTCGACCGATATGCAATGCCAATATGTTATACTCGCCCTTTTATGCTTAATAATGCAAGTTGCACCTCCGAGCTCGCATGTGACTACTATGAGTAGTTTCTGCAGGAGGCTTCTTGCATATTTGTTTACTTGTCATTCAGAGTGTTTGGTACTTGTCACTGTACTCTCAGCTACCGTTAACCTTTTAGTATTCTGATTCTGATTAATATTGGGTTGATGACTAGATTAGCTCTCTAGAAATTAGATTTTACACGCAAGCTAGTTGTGTTTTGACAAGCGTTTGGTATTGATTTAGATATACCAGGAGTTTTATTACTTTATGCTTGTGATTTCTTAGGTATACCTATCATACATAGCATTCAGAAAATAAAGTGCAGTCATATGGTTCTTAGGTTCTAGACATGCAGACTTTAATATTTCAGGATGGTATTTTCCTAGAACATGTTATAGGTGATTCGCCAAGTTGTTGGTGTCTCAGACATTTTGATTTAAGCAAGATTTCTTATTCCTTTTAGTCTCTATTTGTCAATGAATGTAAACTATCACCATATGATACGTTCTCACTGCATTTTAGTTTGTATCATCATGTCTTGATCACTAGACCAAGGAATAGCTCTTGATTTTTAGGGATGTTTTTCTGTTGTTGTCCTAATCAGGTGCAAGATATGGTGGCGGAGAACTTTGTTGGTCTTGTTATTGATTGTTTTGTTATCTTCTTTATCTTGGAACACTTCATGACTGATGTTGTTTTAATATTTGGAATAAGTTGTCATGCTTATGAATTCTTCAGAGTCAGTGCTTATCATGTTATTGCTGTGCTGACTGTTATGTTGATGTACACAGTTTGTCTTGTTTGATCCGTGGATCCGATGTATCTTTGCTGTTATGAGATAACACATAGTTCTGATGTATCCTTGCCTAATTCATACCTAATTGACTAAAAATTAAACTGAAGCCACTTAGATACCTTTTAGAAGTGGGCTTTACTGTGCCAAAGCTGTCACACTGAATCTTATTGTCTACCAATGTGGTCAAAAGTGTTAACAAAATTAATCTTGTTTAACAACAGAAGCTTGGATCTATGTTCTTATAGGTACATATGTTTTATTTTTTAATTAACATCATTTTATCTGAATTGCTTTCTCTGGCATTGTTAGCTTCTTCATGTCTGTAGAATTTTATCACACCGATACCATTTATACAAGTGTCTGTGTTGGATTCTTCTGAGTCGATGCTAATCCCACACTCTATAGAGGTCTAACTGGTTGCGAAGTTTCTTATCGTGCGAAGCAAAACATATCTGGGATTAAGTCTACTACAATATATTGTTATGTGTCCGTTGTACAATTTAGGTTCTTTTGGTACCGACAATACGTGGTCTGATATTTGTTGTGTTATAAATTGGTAGCTTGAAAGCCTCCCAGCTATGGTTAGTGGGGTTTATTCGGATGATAATAACCTTCAGCTTGAGGCCACCACACAGTTCCGCAAATTGCTCTCTATAGGTACTAACTTGCTCTCTTTACAGATGTCTTAGTTTGTTTATCAATGGTGGCCCATTATACACTGTCTGTAAACATTGACTGAACCTTGTTTCTGAACCAGAGAGGAGTCCCCCCATCGAAGAAGTTATCAAAACAGGTGTAGTTCCAAGATTTGTGCAGTCTCTCACCAGAGAGGATTTCCCCCAGCTGCAGGTATGTTGATACAATATAAATCTTATATCCCGTTCATGTAAAGCGATAAAACGTTGAAGCGCTCATGAGTACCTTTTAACTCTAAAATGTTTAATCGAGCTTTAAAACGTCTTTTTAAACATGGATAAAATATCAATATAACCATGGTTCTTAAAGCGGTAAGGCGAGACAAGGCGTTGGACCACCGCCTGGACGCCTAGGTGACGCCTTAAGAACAGTGAATATAACATAAGTTCACATAATAATATCAAGGGAAATATCAACGTCCCATAGTAACAAGTTCTAAGATGACATGCCCACAACCACAAGCACACAATCAACTAAAACGACAAGTTCTAATGACACGTGACAATCACAAGCACATAATCAACTAAAATGACGTGCGCACAACCACAATGACACTAGCGTCACTCTCATTTTCCCTTCCATCTATGATCTCTCAGTAACCATCATCCAAATCATCAATACTAGTAACCATCATCTCAATCTCTCTTCCTTGTTGGATCCTTTAAAGGACCATAGCCATCACTTTGACTGACAGCTACAGATGCATTCACATCATTATTGCTTGCCATTTCACTCTGCAACTGCAAAGAACAGAGCAAATCAGACAATCTGGATGGGAGCAGGGGAGGCGGATGAGAGCAGGGGAGGAGGATGAGGGCACTGCAGGGCGGCCGGGCAGGTGGATGAGAGCACCCGAGCATGGGAGGCGGGGGAGCCGAGTAGGGGAGGCACAGACTCGGACGAACTCGTTGAGCTGAGAGCAGGCGAGGAGGCGGGCAGGTGGGAGGCGGCAGATGAGGGCTTACCGACGGCGATGGATGGCCACGGCGGTTGTCAGCGCAGGGGAGGTGGCGACGGCGCTGCGGCAAATGATAAGCGCAGGGGCGCAGAGGCAGCGGGCGGATGGCGGATGACGCCTGACGGGCTAGGCTGGAGCTGGACCTCCTTAAAGCGGTAAAGCGTGGCTTTTCACGGCCCATAGTGTTTAAACGTCTAAAATAACGCTTAAAACGGGCGCTTTACTCTTTCTCGTGAAACGTTCTAGCACTTAGCAGCATTTTGGCGCTTAAAGGCGCTTAAGCGATTTTTTAGTAACCATGACCCCGTTGTCGCTGGATGAAAATGGATTTCTCATGAGCTTTATAATTCTTTTGTAGTTTGAAGCTGCATGGGCTCTCACAAATATTGCTTCTGGCACTTCAGAAAATACAAAGGTTGTTATTGATCATGGAGCTGTTCCTATATTTGTGAAGCTTCTTGGGTCTGGTAGTGATGATGTTCGTGAGCAGGTATTTATTCAGTCTTTTGGCTTTCTTGCTTTTTATTTGCTATTTAGGAGTGTGTGATGTGACAGTAATGCATTTTCTCTGTTTTAAAACAATTAAAAGGCTGTGTGGGCTTTGGGTAATGTTGCTGGCGATTCTCCGAAGTGCCGCGACCTTGTTCTCGCCAATGGTGCGTTGATGCCTCTGCTAGCCCAGTTGAATGAGCATGCTAAGCTCTCCATGCTGCGGAATGCCACCTGGACTTTGTCTAACTTCTGCAGGGGAAAACCACAGCCATCATTTGATCAGGTTTTAAACAAGACTTCTTTTAATTGTTTTCTGTAACTGTGGTAACTAACTAAACATGTTATTCTTTGGCTGTTATAGACTAAGCCTGCTCTGCCAGCACTTGCACGACTTATCCATTCCAACGATGAGGAAGTTCTCACTGATGCATGCTGGGCCCTGTCATACTTATCTGACGGCACTAATGATAAGATCCAGGCTGTTATTGAAGCTGGTGTTTGCCCCCGGCTTGTGGAGCTCCTCCTGTATGTGAAAATGATGTGTAACAACTTCATGTTGATTACTTCGATAGTTTTTGTTGTTTGCACTTTGCACCAGTTTTTTTAATCTTGTATATGATGTGTGCTGATACACATGCAGCCATCCATCACCATCGGTGCTTATACCTGCTCTACGAACTGTTGGGAATATTGTCACTGGAGATGATTTGCAAACTCAGGTGGGATTTCAAGTTTGGTGGCTTTCTTCTATGTCCGGCAAACTTTATGCAATTAGTTATCAGAGCTAAATTTGTGTGGATATGATTATTTATTATGGGTCATGCTATATTTCATCACATCACATGTTCCAAACATAAGTGATTCTGATTTTTTTTTGTTAATGTTGTGGTACCAGATGAACTAATGCACTGTCACAAGCATTTAATGAAGCACCATGAAAGTTACTTGTGACTATGTACCACTTTATTGATTTTTATTCTATCTTTTGCAGTGTATTATTGATCATCAAGCTCTTCCCCGCCTCCTGAATCTGTTGACGCAGAACCACAAGAAAAGCATTAAGAAAGAGGCATGCTGGACTATTTCAAATATTACTGCTGGAAACAAAGATCAGATACAGGTAACATACAGAAAGTCCTATGCCACATTGCCACTAATTTGTTTTTACAGTTACTAAGTGGATGACATCAAATTTCTCTAGTCCAGTGGTTATGATGCAAATGAGTGTTGCAAGTGGGTGTACACAGCACATATTTGTTGACTGGAATTAGCACCACATAACCTCTTGTTAGCGCAGTGTTCTTTTATATCCTAGTGTCATTAGTTAGTTAGTACATCTGTAAATTAAAATTTGTTCGGCTGTCACTATTAATAATTTATATTTTCTCACTACATGCTTCTTTGCTTCATGTGTTCAAAAATGTTAGTCATTGGTTACTCGCTTTGCTGTACTCAATTTTTAGGCTGTCATAAGTGCCGGTATCATCGCTCCTTTGTTGCAACTGCTTCAAACAGCAGAGTTTGATATCAAGAAGGAGGCTGCTTGGGCCATCTCAAATGCTACCTCTGGTGGTTCTCATGAGCAAATCAAGTATACTACCTTGACTTGCTGCACTGCCTTTTGGCTTTTGCAGTTGTGTGCAATGCAACTTATGTATGTCTCCTTTGAACGGAATTTAGAACTCATGTTTTGTCTTGCATAGGTACTTGGTGTCTGAGGGCTGCATCAAGCCATTGTGTGACCTTCTTGTCTGCCCTGATCCGAGAATTGTAACAGTTTGTCTGGAGGGTCTTGAGAACATTCTTAAAGTAGGTCAGCATGACAAGACCATGGGTGCAACAGGTGACACTAATGTCTTAGCTCAGATGATCGATGAAGCGGAAGGCCTGGAAAAGATCGAGAACCTACAGAGCCACGATAACAATGAAATCTATGAAAAGGCTGTGAAGCTTCTTGAGACATACTGGATGGAGGAGGAAGATGACGCAATGGCTACTGCCGGGGAAGCTGCTCCTGCTGTTTTTGACTTTAACCAAGGTGGCAACCCTCCTGCTGCTGGTGGTCTGAACTTCAACTGATACAGGTTCTCCCAGCCATACGCATGCTCATCATAGAATGTTTTACGGTTCATTGATTCTGCTAAGGATTTACGGTCCTGGTATTCCTGTTTTGCAGTCTTTGATCAAAAGGGTGTTAATTCCCTCAGTGATGGGCTTGGCATTGGCTTGTCGTGACAAATGTAGTCTGGTCGACTCCACGTGGGATATAATGGTTTGTGGTGAGTCCAATAAACTCAAGATTTCGAAGGGAGATGGGCTGAGCATTATTCCCAAGTGAACCATGGCTATCAATATCGCAGGGTCTGTAACAGGTTTATATAATCGTGGAACATTAGAGTGTGGGTTCTTGAGAACGCTACTCTAGGTTGTGCGTCGTTTAATTATATCTGCTACTGTAAGGCATTCCTGAGTAGTTTGGTTTTTTAAGTTCCTCGGGAATGGTCTGCGTTGCAGGTTGTCCGGAGTGGGTAAACCTTTAATGATTTGAGCATATTGCTCGGCCTTGTTTTACTACGGTCGAGGCTAAATTGATTTCTAAAAGCTGTTTGCTTCTGCATTGTTGGTGGGAAAATAAGGCGAAGGTTTTGATGCCAAATTCAATTTCGAGTTAGAGGCAGATACAAGGCCCTTCACAAAGCAAATCTTACCAATTTCTTCTCAACAGTAGTATTGTCGGTACTCTGGATTAGGGGTGTCCCTACTATGGTATGAAGGCGCGATGTCTGTGCGGCTATCCCTAGCCACGCTCCATAGCCACGCGGGGAACAGCCCCAGGGGTATCTTGTGAGTAGTTAAGGTGGTGTTCTTGGAGACAACGCCATCGGGCCCAGAAGGCGCAGGACCCCTGTACGCACAACCTAGACCTTCGAAGTAAAGCAGCCCAGGGCCATTGGATAGAGTTCGGACCCCACCAAGTGAGCTCCGGACCACCCATAACAAGGTCCCGGGAGAGGAAGTACCGTGACCTAGGCATGGGTCTGGTGTTGACGCGTGTCCAGACTCTATCCAGTGCGCCTCCGCTCCCCGCTCGGCCGAGGGCCTAATGCCCAATGCTACTACATGACTTATTGCCCGTGACGTAGGCCAGTGGGCGGAGCATGACGTAAGGGCTCTGGGCGGCGCGGCCTCCTCATTTATTGCGGAGAGGATGCGCCGCCTGTCCACCCTGCTGTCAGGTGATGTGTCCCTTCGGCATTTAATGCGTCCTGTCCACTCCTCTGGCAGACGGCGCCTAGGCCATACAGCAGGCGGCGTGCCCGTCTAATCTGAACAGTGTGCCTGCGTTGTAGGATACGCTATATCCACCGGCGCTTTAGCCTTACCAGACAAGCTTCCCCAGCACACCAACACTACTCGGACCACGGGTGTCAGAATGCGGGAAGATTGCTCCAGCAGCCAACTATTGCTGCCCCAAGTCTTACATCCATTGTGCTCCTAGGCCCACATGTCGGGGCTCAACGCTCTTGTACACCCCCCTTGTGCTATAAAAGGGGGAGCATGTAACGTTACCGGCGCTAGATTTTTTTAGACTCAGACCCAAGTCATTCAAGACAACTCAAGCTCTCAAGCAATACAACACACAGTGGAGTAGGGTATTACGCTCCGGCGGCCCGAACCACTCTAAACTCTTACGTGTTCTCGTATTCATTCCTACATCTCTCAACAAGCAAAACGCTTAAGCCCCCTCCACATCTTAGGACTTAGGGCGGGTGCACTCCGCCACCCGGCCGGAGACTTTCCTCTCCGACATCTGGCGCGCCAGGTAGGGGGCTAGGCATTAGGTTTTTGCTTGTTTTCTCGCTCAACATGATGGTGCAAATCGTTGAGCACCGCGCCGAGACTTCAACGTATTTCCTGGTGGAGGAAGAAGCTGTTTCTTCCACGCCACAGGTTCCCAACCGCCCAGTGCCGGGCACTGCTGCTGTGCACGCTGCACGGCAGCATACAACTGCGCAGACATCCCGGACTCCGTCGAGGACGGCTCTGGGAGCATTGTCGGCAACCAGGGAGTTGCTGCGTCATCCTCCAAGCTCCACGGCCTCACCGGGGGCCATGAAGCAGTGGCGGGATGACGTCGACCGACTGTTCGGCATGGCACATTCTACCTCGACCAGGTCGAGGCCACGGTCATCCCGGCGCCAACATGAGGCATCGGCGTCCGTGCGCTCACCCTCAGTAAGGGGTGCACAGACCAACGACCTCCGGACAGAACTCAACCGCAGGCGTGCGGGAGAGGACGCCCGGGTCTCTTTGGAGAGGGCACGCGAGCGCCGCCAAAACGTTGAGGGATGCAACCGAGATCAAGACTTCGCTGCGGTGGCACCGCAGGCCCCAATGGGCACCCGGTCCCAAGTGGGTGTCCCCTTGGCCGGTGTAGGCTGTGCCGCTCTCGCGGATCATCTCTGCGTGGCGTCGTAGCCATCCAAGTTTCGGTCACACCTGCCGGAGAAATACGATGGAACATCAAACCCGTCGAAATTCCTGCAGGTGTACGTCATCGCTATCACAGCAGCAGGTGGAAACACCGCTGTGATGGCGACATATTTTTATGTCGCCTTGTCTGGACCTGCCCGGACTTGGCTCATGAACCTCGCCACAGGGTCAATCTACTCCTTGGAAGAGCTCTGCACGCGGTTCGTTGCAAACTTCGCCAGCGCTTACCAGCAGCACGATGTGGAGGCCCACCTCCACACGGTAAGGCAGGAGCCCGGGGAGACTCTCCGGACGTTCATCTCCCGCTTCACCAAGGTGCGAGGTACTATACCTCGCATTCCTGATGCTTCCATCATCACGACCTTCCGCCAGGGAGTACGTGATGAGAAAATGTTGGAGAAGTTGGCCACGCATGACGTGGAGACTGTCCCCACACTCTTCGCTCTGGCCAACAAATGCGCCAGAGCCACCGAGGGCCGTGCATGGCACTCGACCCCACAAACTGGGACTGCCCAGTCGGGTGGCTCGGGTGCCGTCCCCCGGGACGGTAAGAAGAAAAAGAAGAAGGACCGCGACTACCAGAAGCAGCGGTCCACCGCTCTAGTCGTTGCAGCCGCGACCGGCGGCCGGGGCGACCATAACAAACGCCCACGACCGCATAGGGGTAACGACGGCTCATGCCCTGTGCACCCCAACGGTCCCCACAGCACCGCAAAGTGTCGCGAGATCATTGACCTCGCGAAACACGTCAGCGAGCGGCGCGAGCAGTCTTCCAAGGACGGCTCCCCACCTCATCGCCGACCTGGCAAAGAAAAGGTTGGTGACGGCGAGGTGGCCGCGGCTGAACGGGACCTCGGGTACCAGTCACCCGAGGGGGACCTGAAGGATGTCTTCGCCGGAGGTTCCTACTCCGGTGGCAACAACTAGATGGACCCCCAGAGGGACCCCGTGCTACCTGGCCTACAGGTGAAAGTCGCCTAGAGGGGGGTGGATAGGCGAAATCTGAAAATTAAAACTTTATCTCCCAACTAGATCCCTTGATTAGTGGTTAGAACAAGATATACAATTATCGGAGTATAAAAACTAAGTCCTTGCTTGTAAAGAGTATTGCTTTCAAATAATGCGGAATTGATAAAACAATACTATTAATAAGTCTATGAGAATAAATCACGAGGGCTTAGATAAGAAGAGCAATAGCACAAGTTCTTTCTTGCAAGGTGTTGCTTCACTAAATGAGAATTTAACTTAAAGCAACACCAAATAGTTTTAGCAAAGAATAGTGCAAGAAAAACTTAGAAAGGGAAAGAACAAACAAATCACAAGCAATAAGCACACGAGACACGGGTGATTTGTTTTACCGAGGTTCGGCCCTCGAAGGCCTAGTCCCCGTTGAGGAGTCCACTAAGGACGGGTCTTTTTCAACCCTTTCCCTCTCTCCACCGATCACCAAAGACCGGCGAGCTCTTCTTTTTCTCAAGGATCACTTAAGACCCCGCAAGGACCACCACACTCTTTGGTGTCTCTTGCTAGCTTTTACAAGCCTCCAAAACTTTGGAGGAAGTTCAATGGGAGTCAAAACTCCACGCACAAATGATCACAAGATGTAGTGCTTACTAACTCTCAATAATTCTCACAAGACACTCTTGCTAGACTCACACGAGAGGCTTTCTTTTGCTAGCTCTCCTTTTGTGGCACTTGTGTTGGTCGTAGTGGCCTAAATCTTGCGCATAGGATGGATCAATGAATATATGTGGTTGGGAGGGCTTGAGTATGTCAACTAGATGACTTGGAATGTTGCTTGGACTCCCACACTTTGAAGTGGCCGGTTGGGGTGGTATTTATAGCCACTAAGCAAATTGTAGCCGTTGGAGAAGTCTACTGGCGATGGGCGCACCGGACAGTCCGGTGCGCCACCACGTCATCCTGTTCGTCAGGGTTGGAGCTGGTCGACCGTTGGAGGCTTTGTCCTCATGTGGCACCAGACAGTCCGGTGTCACACCAGACAGTCCGGTGCCCCCTCTGACCTTCTACTCTGACATCTGAATTGCACTGTTCACTTTGCAGAGTCGACCGTTGCGCGCAGATAGTCGTTGCTCCACTGGTGCACCGGACAGTCCGGTGAATTATAGCGGAGCTGCGCCTAGAAATCCCGAAGCCGAGGAATTTGAGCTGATTCACCCTGGTGCACCGGACACTGTCCGGTGCGCCAGACCAGGGCACACTTTGGTTTCCTTTTTGCTCCTTTCTTTTGAAGCCTAACTTGTTCTTTTGATTCGTTTGTGTTGAACCTTTGGCACCTGTAGAATGTATGATCTAGAGCAAACTAGTTAGTCCAATTATTTGTGTTGGACAATTCAACCACCAAAAACATTTAGGAAAAGGTGTAAGCCTATTTCCCTTTCAATCTCCCCCTTTTTGGTGATTGATGCCAACACAAACCAAAGCAAATATAAAAGTGCAGAATTGAACTAGTTTGCATAAGGTAAGTGCAAAGGTTGCTTGGAATGAAACCAATAATTATTTCTACTAGATATGCATGGATGACTTTCTTCTTATTAAACATTTTGGACCACGCTTGCACCACTAGTTTTGTTTTGCAAAGTTTTGGAAATTCTTTTTCAAAGTCTTTTGCAAATAGTCAAAGGTATATGAATAATATTTTGATAAGCATTTTCAAGATTTGAAAATTTTCCCCCCTGTTTCAAATGCTTTTCCTTTGACTAAACAAAACTCCCCCTTAATGAAATCCTCCTCTTAGTGTTCAAGAGGGTTTTAGATATTTATTTTGAAGAGGGTATACCAATTTGAAAAATCTATCAACAATAAGATGCCAATTTGAAAACAACACTACTTTAAATACAAATTGAAAGACTAAATTTTTTGAAATTGGTGGTTGGTGCGGTCCTTTTGCTTTGGGCTAATACTTTCTCCCCCTTTGGGATGAATCGCCAAAAACGAATACTTGTGAGTGAAATATTAAGCCCTTATACTTTCTCTCCCCTTTGGCAAATAATATATGAGTGAAGATTATACCAAATTGTAGAGCTATGCAGAATATCGGCAAAGAAGGATAATACCGAAGATGTAGAGTGGAAGCAATGCCTTTGTCGAATACTCCATTTCTCTTTCAATTCTATGACTAAGCATGAGAATATACTTGAAAACACATTAGTCATAGACATAAAAGAGACATGATCAAAGGATATATCAAGTTAAGCATGATCATAGTTCTATACAATATAGATTGCTCCCACTAAATATGTGCATGGAGAGGAACATATATTTTGGCCTTAAATGCCAAGTGCACATAGTTAGGTTAATGAGGTCATATCTATATCATAGAGAATGTGTAGTGCATTGTGTCATAGTATAAGTGTAATGCTCATGACAGTTTATGCACTAATGAAAGCATGTTATAGACAACTTAAGCATTTTGCCTTAAGGATTTCAAAGAGGCTTAAGGACCATCCACCTTTGAAACAAAGGCAGCTTATCCTCGTTACAAGGTTAAGCTTTAAGCTCTTTGACAATAAAAACACTTCACCCAACTTTAACAAGGATGCATAAATTCAGGAATAAAATATTTGAGAAGTTAAACTAGGTATGAAGCAGGGATAATGCATGGACATGCTTTCTCTTCCTTTTATACAAGATATGCAAAGAATGTATAGAGAAGGAAGATTTAGGTACAAGTTTAAATGAAAGGAAGTGGTTTTACCCTTTTGTACCTTCACATAGAGGTGCTCTCTTCATTGTGCATTGTCCTTAGTCTTAGATGCTTAAGACCTATACTCAAGACAATATATGGAAATATTTTGCGCAAGAAAGAGTTCTACAACTAGTGATCCTTTTCTAAGTCATTGTTAGCATATATCAAATAGATCACAAATTGCATAGATGTATCATGAATTCTCCTTTTAACTTAGTGCATATCAAGAGAGATATCGATTGAAATTACATGAGGCACTAAGAAGAGTAAGTGTTAATTGAAGTTATTCAATGATCAAACACACAACAGATGCTATCAAAAGAACAACATAGGCATTGGATCATTAAACAAGCTTAACATGGGAGAATCCAGTAAATATGCTACTTTAATAATGAAAGCTACAATCCTTGATAAAGATGATATTATTTTACCAAGATGGATTGACATGTAGTAGCATACTTCATGAGAAACTTATTCTTATACTTGAGACTATGAGATTACTAAGATAAAGTGTTAGTCTCAATATAATTAAGATTTAGAAATATGCTCCCCCTAAAGATATGCATCAAGAAATTGAATGAATTGGATAGATGTACTTACTTTTAAAACAAATAGGGAGAAGCATTATTCATCTTGATCAAGGCTTACAAAATTTGCAAAAACATTTTATGCCTAGTATTCTCACAATGAAAAAGATTTAGAATGCTTACAACCACACCATTGATTATTTTGAAGATCTCATTATCCAAGTAGGTGTTGTTGCTCTTGATGTCTTCCTTTTTCATTTGAGTGTCCTCCCTTTATAGTTGACTCTTTTTCCTTACAAACTTATTGAAAATACTCAAGAGAGATGTTAATAGCACAAGGGAGTATATGATGAAGAATGATTTCTTTTAGATAAGGAGTATAAACAATTTATCATTCACAAGTCACACAGACATGAAGTAAAATCCTTAGCATTAGTGCACATTATTAGAAAAGAGAAATAAGCACCTTTTAAATATCTTGATCAATCATAGGAATTTTACTTCTTCATATTGAAATTATTATCATGACTTAAAAGCAAATCAATATAAGAATAGATATAGCAAAGGCATGAATTAGATTCTAATGGACAAGTGCATTTATGAGAATGAGATTGAATGCACATCTAGCTGACTTAAGTCCAATAAAGAATCTATTCTTCACATAGGTAGAATTTAGGGTAAATAACCATTGATGGAAACTATATTTGATTAAGAAGATAAGTTCCCATACCTTTGCTTTTACCTTTCTTCCTTTGGGTGAAGAGTAACCCTTGAGGCTTGCGGCTTGCTCTTACTCTCTTGTAGATTTTCATAAGAAGGCTCAAGAGATATGTCATTAGTAACACAAGCACTAGTTTCCCTTTGTGTAATCATTGTGATAAGGAATGGAAAATAGATTACTAAAGCATGAAAACTTTATAATATGAACTAGGTTATTCCATGATGTATGCTTAATTTTGCTTACAGAACAAGCATAGATAATTCTTTAGGATTATGGGAATAAATCTAATTCATAACATGGAGAGCGATAAATATAGAAGAATCATATCCAACTTAAGCAAGAGGCAAAACAACATAAACCATTGGATTGAATTTTCTTTTCATGTTAGATTGCACATATCCAAAGAGAAACTTATTCTCTACATGTGAGACTACTTAGGTTATTTAGACAAGAACATTAGTCCCACGATTTCCAGATATAAAGAGAGATTCCCTTTATAAGTGTCCTAAGGAATTGAATTCCTTACGTGACACCTTATTCTTTTAAGAACATGGAATATCTCTCTATATCTAGAACATGGCAATAATAGGATGATTAGTGTAAAGCATGCCATAAGATACTTACAACAATTTAAAGCATGTAGATTGCCATGGTATAGGAATGATGAATATACAATCTACCATATGAGAGGAATTTCTTCAAAGAATGGTGATATAATTTAAAACATTTGAAGTGCTTTCTTTTTCTATGTGACTACATAAGACACATAAGAAATGATAATTTAAGATACTTTCACTTAAAAGCATAATTGTTACCATCCTTTGGCTTTCCTCCATGTTGTAGGCCTTGACTTTTCGGCATAGGATTAATTCTTTATTTCCTACAACATCGATATCTTCCCCAAGATGATATGAGTTTTAGATATAGCAATTCGAAATAACTTTGCGTCAATCTTGGATATAGATCATTGAAGATTGATAGCTTGAGTTAATAACAATTGAATTGACTCTCTCAAGCACCCCAAAGCTTCATATCATCTCCTTTTCCTGCAAAGCTTGTCAAGCATATTTTGGTACCCATCGCTTGATGGGTCCATCAAGGTTAGTCAACAAAGATCTAGGAACCCAAAAGTCCTTTGTGTTAGCGCTTGATAAACTCATTACCTTTCTAGCACAAGTCGCAATTTTGGGTTGCCTAGTTACATGAGAAATAATTGACAAGCTAGAAGTGGGGTTGTTACCAATGGGACAATCTTTGCATTGATGTCCCTTCTTTCGGTATATGTAGCATAGGCGATCTTCAAGCCTTGAAGAAGAACTCTTCCTTCCTTGTTTCTTTCTTGCTACATGGTTAGTGAAAATTTTCTTTTCTAACACTATGCCTTTTTGTTTCAAATAGGGACAAGATTTAATAAAGTGTCCCTTCTTTGAACATTTAAAACAAAGTTTATCATCCTTGTTAATAATCAAGCCATTTTTAATATAGGGACATGATCTAATCAAGTGTCCTTTCTCAAAGCATTCACTACACCTTCTACTTTTGTTAGTGTGAAGTGTGGCTTGATCATTACCTTGGATGTTACCTTGTATGGAAGCATGGTTGAGGCTTTTGGAAGAGGTGTTGATTTTCTTCTTTTGTTCCTTCCTCTTGGCAATCCTCAAGTCCTTGACATTTTCTTCAAGGGAGTTAGTGCATGTCTCGGTTGTTCCCGTCTCAAGCTTCTTCACCATGTGATCAGGGTTATCTTGAGAAGGTTGAGCAATGCACTTCCCTTTTAGTTGCGTCAAGCTCATCTTTAGCCTCTCATTTTCTTCTTTGAGCTTTTCATATGTGTCATCTTTTGTTCCTGCAAATTCTAGCTCAAAGGAAGATTTGCTTGTCGACGGACAACAAGCATTAGCACATGGTGTTATAGTTTCAATTTGAATACATGTGCATGAGTGAGGTTGTTGGGATTTTAAGTTTTCTATCACAACCTCATGAGCAATATTTAATATGATATGACTATCATTAAGATTTTTATGAGAACATAGAAGCATATCATATTTTTCTTGAAAAGCTAGATTTTCATCTTTTAGCTTTTCTACTTAGCCCTTAAGCAAGGCATTCCTATTTACTAATTGAGCGATACAATGTAAAGAGTTATCTTGTTCAACTGAAATAGTTTCATACCTTTGGACCAACTCAACATGAGAGCCCTTAAGCTCCGCATGTTCTTTAGTCAACTCGTCAAAGCATTGCATTTTCATGGAGAGAACATTCTCTAGCATTTGACGAGTTTTGCTTTGCTCTCTTGCTCTTTCTAGAAGTTTAAGCATGACCGCCTTATCTTCTTGGCTTAGGCGAGCGTAGAGTTGCATGAAGCTCTTTCTTCCTCCTCATCCTCATTTGTGCTTCCGCTATCATTTTCATCAGCCACACAACATATGTGGGAATCGAAATGGGAAGACAAACCTTTTGGAGAGGTGGATTCATCGTTTGGTCTCCATCGTTCATTTTCTTCTTCTTCCTTCAAGGGGTTAGTATTACAAGAACTAAAGGAAGTAGAAGCATCATATGAACGATCATGTTTGAACTCATCAAATTTACTTTTGATCCTAGTCCAAATATCATGCGCATCAGGAATATGTTCATTATAATTTGTAATGAAGGCATGATAATCTTCTTCGCTAAGAGAATTACCTAAGATGTCAAGAGCTAGATGGTTTAAGCGTATACATTTTTGATCTTCCTCGGAAGCATCATAATCAGAGAGTATGATACTCTTGTCTATAATTTGTTCTAATCGTGGATCTATAGTTCTAAAAGCATTTAGTACACTAGTAGACCATGAATCAGAGTTAGAACAATCGGAAAATAATATCTCAAGAGTTACCTCCTTCCGAGTTGTGTTCTTGTTCTTTTGGGATCTTCTTTGAGCCATCACTTCGAGTTGTTAGACTCAATATAAAGTGCCTAGCTCCGATACCAATTGAAAGTCGCCTAGAGGGGGGGGGTGGATAGGCGAAACCTGAAAATTAAAACTTTATCTCCCAACTAGATCCCTTGATTAGTGGTTAGAACAAGATATACAATTATCGGAGTATAAAAACTAAGTCCTTGCTTGTAAAGAGTATTGCTTTCAAATAATGGGGAATTGATAAAACAATACTATTAATAAGTCTATGAGAATAAATCACGAGGGCTTAGATAAGAAGAGCAATAGCACAAGTTCTTTCTTGCAAGGTGTTGCTTCACTAAATGAGAATTTAACTTAAAGCAACACCAAATAGTTTTAGCAAAGAATAGTGCAAGAAAAACTTAGAAAGGGAAAGAACAAACAAATCACAAGCAATAAGCACACGAGACACGGGTGATTTGTTTTACCGAGGTTCGGCCCTCGAAGGCCTAGTCCCCGTTGAGGAGTCCACTAAGGACGGGTCTTTTTCAACCCTTTCCCTCTCTCCATCGATCACCAAAGACCGGCGAGCTCTTCTTTTTCTCAAGGATCACTTAAGACCCCGCAAGGACCACCACACTCTTTGGTGTCTCTTGCTAGCTTTTACAAGCCTCCAAAACTTTGGAGGAAGTTCAATGGGAGTCAAAACTCCACGCACAAATGATCACAAGATGTAGTGCTTACTAACTCTCAATAATTCTCACAAGGCACTCTTGCTAGACTCACACGAGAGGCTTTCTTTTGCTAGCTCTCCTTTTGTGGCACTTGTGTTGGTCGTAGTGGCCTAAATCTTGCGCATAGGATGGATCAATGAATATATGTGGTTGGGAGGGCTTGAGTATGTCAACTAGATGACTTGGAATGTTGCTTGGACTCCCACACTTTGAAGTGGCCGGTTGGGGTGGTATTTATAGCCACCAACCAAATTGTAGCCGTTGGAGAAGTCTGCTGGCGATGGGCGCACCGGACAGTCCGGTGCGCCGCCACGTCATCCTGTTCATAAGGGTTGGAGCTGGTCAACCATTGGAGGCTTTGTCCTCATGTGGCACCGGACAGTCCGGTGCCCCTCTGACCTTCTGCTCTGACATCTGAATTGCACTGTTCACTTTGCAGAATCGACCGTTGCGCGCAGATAGTCGTTGCTCCGCTGGTGCACCAGACAGTCCGGTGGACACCGAACAGTCCGGTGAATTATAGCGGAGCTGCGCCTGGAAATCCCGAAGCCGAGTAGTTTGAGCTGATTCACCCTGGTGCACCGGACACTGTCTGGTGCGCCAGACCAGGGCACACTTCGGTTTCCTTTTTGCTCCTTTCTTTTGAAGCCTAACTTGTTCTTTTGATTGGTTTGTGTTGAACCTTTGGCACCTGTAGAATGTATGATCTAGAGCAAACTAGTTAGTCCAATTATTTGTGTTGGGCAATTCAACCACCAAAAACATTTAGGAAAAGGTGTAAGCCTATTTCCCTTTCAACAGGGCCGAAGCCTGCCTTCCCCCGGAAACCCTTCTGGACTCCCCACGGGTCCAACCTTTCGATGGGTTTGTGTAAGGGCAGCTACAACGCGAGGACGTGGACTCAAGCGGAGGACTCAGATGTCAAGTTGAAACCCAAAATGCACATCGTAACCAGGCGCTCTAGCACTATGGTCGACGGTTCGTGCATAGTAGGGAACCCAGGGTCGGGATGTAATCCTGCGACAAAGTACTGAACCAAGAGGGGATCCGCAAACTCTCCCCCAACAGGGAGGAACCCCTCAAGGCAATGGAAATATGCCAACCCGAGGGATGCCAACTCTGCTATAGCTGAAGAAGTACCCCTTCCTATCTCTGTAAGTTCAGTCCATAGAAGCAACTCTGAGGGGTTAAATTTTTCTCCTTTTATAATTAAATTTCGCATATATGTACACCAGCCCGGTGAGGTCTGCCCACATAAACCCGGCCTGATGGTTTACACCCATGCATGTCAAGTTATAAAGAGGAAATTCACCCCCTCGGACGCGTTTCTATGACAGCTTTATCTTCCTGCTCCATGGATTTGGCCTACAGTTTTCAGATAATACCTTTTATCTAACCCACCCGCATGGTTCCCATCTGTCCTGACATGACGAAATCCGAATTGAGCAGCTAAGCTTGAAGTTTAGGACCTTCTTTACGAAAGCTGGGAGGTCCGACAGCTTGGGGGCCGGTTCCAAAGAACGGGAGCTCGTTCCATGGAGTGGTCCGGAGCAGTGCAGCCGCTTAGCCTGGTCTCGTACCGTAAGCCTGCACAGCCCACCATTCTATGACGGGTGCCTTAGTATCTGGAACTATAGTCCTGTGGGTCCGACAACTTGGGGTTCGGCTCCACAAAATGGGCACTTGTCTCCTGGGGTGGTCCGGAGCCATGTAGCCGCTTAGCCTGGTCCCGTACCGTAAGCCTACGCACTCCACCACCCTGCGACGGGAGTCCTAGTATCTAGAGCCGTGACCCAAGGGGGTCCGGACACGCAACTTGGCCGCCCGGACTAAACCCTGCGAGTCCCGAGCATGTATCAAAGGATGGCTAATATCAGACAGGGGACCCTATGGGTGTACTACTAACGCTCCCTAGCTAAAGCTGTGTACAGGTTCAGATCCCGGCCGAGGCTGCCTCCCGGGAGTTGTTGACAACCCTTTCAGATACGAAGGTATCCAGCCTCGACACATCAAGCCTGCATCCCAAGCGGGGGGCTAGGTACCAGGAGCAGTCAACAACATCACACACAGCAGGAACAGGCGGTACACAGATAAGTGGTAACACTGCTTGATAAATAGTGCTCAAAAGTACCTTAAAAAACAAAAGTATTACATCCGCCTTCAATAGGAATCCTAGTTCCATCTCTACTCTGCAGGTATAAACTACCCGACGCCAGCAGAGTCGTGCTGGAAGTTCGCGCCAAATGTCCTTGCGGAATCCTCCAGGATGGTGTGACAGCGGTGATGGTCGCCTCAATGCGTGCGCCATTGCGAAGAGGTCCTCGCCCCCGTCCTCCTGCGGGGGCGGCAACGAGGCCATTAAAGCCAAAGAGTTGGAGGCTCGGCGACAGGTGGTGCTGGTGGTCTCGCCAGCGGAGGCAACCACCTCTGCAGCGGGCAACCTCACCAGCGGCGACGACCACCTTAGCACCGATGACAGCGGCCACCTCTGCACTGGTGGCTTACCGGCGACGGCAGCGTCCTCAGCGCGTGCAGAAAGGTCCTCGCCCCCGTCCTCCTACGAGGGTGAGGACAAGACCATCCAAGAACGTGACTGCCACCTCCGCGTCGTGCGACGTCTTGTATGACCCCCTGGGCGGCATCGGAGCAGTGCGCCGACTGCGTAGGGAACGCCACGGATGCGGTAGACCTGCGCACGGTGCGACCGTCGCTCGTGCGGTGGACGGACAGCCGCGCCCCGCTTGGCGACGGGAGGCGGTGCTGGAGGCGGCACCAAAGCCATCCAAGCCAAGGAGCCAGACATGCGGCAGCTGACGGCGCCTGCAGCCGGCCGGTCCCGCGTAGCCGAAGTTCGCCTCCTCCGCAAGGTTGGTGAACATCCTTCTCCAAATGCTGGAGGAAGAAGCGGGTCACCAGCCCATGCGGAAGGCAGGACCCCAACTCGGCTCGCCTTCCACCCTAGCAAGGATGATGAACATCCTTGAAGCTGAGGGCAGGGGGAGGCCACAGCCCGACTCGCTTCTCTCCACCACGAGGCTGGTGGTCATCCTTGTAGATGACCACTGGCGGGAGACCGTAGCCGAGCTGCATGATGAAAATCCTTGAAGCTAAGCGATGGCAGAAGAGCGCCAACCCCCACGAGGTCGCGCTCCTCCAACAGCTGCACGAAGAAAGATGGGATCGACGGGATCGACCCGCTGGGAGTTTGGAAACAAAGAACACAAACTCTTCGGTGAAAAGGTCGCCGAAAGGAGAGACCCCAGCACAAGTCCTCTCAGCAAATACCGGCGCATTCCATCCAAGCAGACGGTATACCATTTCGAGCACTCACTCAGTCTGGGCGCGCTCGGGATGAAGTCACAAGGCCATGGCAAACTATGGCAACGCAAAGCAGTAACCTTAAAGGCAAAGGGGCGCAGAGAGCTCGAAGGCGGAAGGGCGTCGCGAGTAGGAGAGAAGCAAGACATGGCTACTACTCGAAGGGTGAACCCCTTTTTAAAGGCAGATTTCCCCGCTCGCGCCCCGAAGCGTCACGGGCAAGGTCTCCCCCAATGCGCACCAGGGTTCCCATCCTATGACATAGGGGCTAGGCCCCACATGTCATACAAGCTGGCCCGAAGCGCGAAGAAGGCGAATCGTCGCTGAAAGTCGCCTAGAGGGGGGGTGAATAGGGCGAAACTGAAAATCTCAAAAATAATTACAACTACAAGCCGGGTTAGCGTTAGAAATAAAGTAGAGTCCGCGAGAGAGGGCGCAAAACAAATCGCAAGCGAATAATAAGGTGAGACACGTGGATTTGTTTTACCGAGGTTCGGTTCTCACAAACCTACTCCCCGTTGAGGAGGCCACAAAGGCCGGGTCTCTTTCAACCCTTCCCTCTCTCAAACGGTCCCTCGGACCGAGTGAGCTTTTCTCCTTCTCAATCAAACGGGAACAAAACTTCCCCGCAAGGGCCACCACACAATTGGTGCCTCTTGCCTTGGTTACAATTGAGTTTTGATCACAAGAACAAGTGAGAAAGAAAGAAAGCGATCCAAGCGCAAGAGCTCAAAAGAACACGACAAATCTCTCTCGCTAGTCACTAAAGGCTTGAGTGGAATTGGAGAGGATTTGATCTCTTTGGTGTGTCTAGAATTGAATGTCTAGCTCTTGTAAGTGGTTGGAAGTTTGAAAACTTGGATGCAATGAATGGTGGGGTGGTTGGGGTATTTATAGCCCCAACCACCAAACTTGACCGTTGGCTGGAGGCGTCTGTTCGATGGCGCACCGGACAGTCCGGTGCACACCGGACAGTCCGGTGCCCCTGCCACGTCATCAATGCCGTTGGATTCTGACCGTTGGAGCTTCTGACTTCTGGGCCCGCCTGGGTGTCCGGTGCACACCGGACAACAACTGTTCATTGTCCGGTGTGCCGGTATGGGCGCGCCTGACGTCTGCGCGCGCTGCGCGCGCATTAAATGCACCACAGGTAGCCGTTGGCGCCGAAATAGCCGTTGCCCCGCTGGTACACCGGACAGTCCGGTGTACACCGGACATGTCCGGTGAATTATAGCGGAGCAGCTCCCGCGCGAACCCGAGGCTGGCGAGTTGAGGAGGCCGCGCTTCCTTGAGCACCGGACTCTGTCCGGTGAACACCGGACAGTCCGGTGAATTATAGCGCGCCGGCTTCCGAGAATTCCCGAAGGCGAAGAGTTTGAGTTGGAGTCCTCTGGGCGCACCGGACACTGTCCGGTGTACACCGGACAGTCCGGTGCCTCCATCCAGAGGTGCCTTTGGTTGCCTCTTTGCTCCTTTGTTGAATCCAAAACTTGATTCTTTTTATTGGCTGAGTGTGAACCTTTTGCACCTGTATAACTTATGTACTAGAGCAAACTAGTTAGTCCAATATTTGTGTTGGGCAATTCAACCACCAAAATTATTTAGGAACTAGGTGTAAGCCTAATTCCCTTTCAATCTCCCCCTTTTTGGTGATTGATGCCAACACAAACCAAAGCAAATATAGAAGTGCATGATTGAACTAGTTTGCATAAGGTAAGTGCAAAGGTTGCTTGGAATTGAGCCAATATAAATATTTACATGATGCGCATGGATTGTTTTCTTTGTTTTTGACATATTGGACCAAGCTTACACCACAAGTTTTGTTTTTGCATATTCTTTTGTAAATTCTTTTCAAAGTCCTTTTGCAAGATAGTCAAAGGTAAATGAATAAGATTTTGCAAAGCATTTTCAAGTTTTGAAATTTTCTTCCTTTGTCCCAAATGCTTTTCCTTTGACTAAACAAAACTCCCCCTTAAACAAGGTCTCCTCTTAGTGTTCAAGAGGGTTTTACATCAATTTGGAAAATACTATTTGCTCCCCCTTTAGAACACAAAGAGATACCAATTTTGAAATTTACCAATTGAAAATTACCAAGTTTAAAGTTAGGGTGGTGGTGCGGTCCTTTTGCTTTGGGCTCATCTTTTCTCCCCCTTTGGCATGAATCACCAAAAACGGAATCATTAGAGCCCAATGAAGTTCTTTCTCCCCCTTTGGTCATAAAAAGAATGAGTAAAGATTATACCAAAGTTGGATAGATGATGTGGATCGACGGCGAAGGATGAGTAGTAGAGCGGAGTGGAAGCCTTTGTCTTCGCCGAAGACTCCTATTCCCTTTCAATATACCTATGACTTGGTTTGAAATACACTTGAAAACACATCAGTCATAGCATATATAAAAGAGACATGATCAAAGGTATATTTATGAGCTATGTGTGCAAGTTTAGCAAAAGAAGTTCCTAGAATCAAGAATGTTAAGCTCATGCCTAAGTTTGGTAAAAGTTTGTTCATCAAGCGGCTTGGTAAAGATATCGGCTAATTGATCTTTAGTGTTAATGTATGATATCTCGATATCCCCCTTTTGTTGGTGATCCCAAAGAAAATGATACCGAATGGCTATGTGTTTAGTGCGGCTATGCTCAACGGGATTATCCGCCATGCGGATTGCACTCTCATTATCACATAGAAGAGGAACTTTGGTTAATTTGTAACCGTAGTCCCGCAGGGTTTGCCTCATCCAAAGCAATTGCGCGCAACAATGGCCTGCGGCAATATACTCGGCTTCGGCGGTAGAAAGAGCGACCGAATTTTGCTTCTTTGAAGCCCAAGACACCAAGGATCTTCCCAAGAACTGGCAAGTCCCCGATGTGCTCTTCCTATTAATCTTACACCCCGCCCAATCGGCATCCGAATAACCAATCAAATCAAAAGTGGATCCCCGAGGGTACCAAAGCCCAAACTTAGGAGTATAAGCCAAATATCTCAAGATTCGTTTTACGGCCGTAAGGTGTGACTCCTTAGGGTCGGCTTGGAATCTTGCACACATGCATACGGAAAGCATAATGTCCGGTCGAGATGCACATAAATAAAGCAATGAACCAATCATCGACCGGTATACCTTTTGATCCACGGACTTACCTCCCGTGTCGAGGTCGAGATGCCCATTTGTTCCCATGGGTGTCTTGATGGGCTTGGCATCCTTCATTCCAAACTTGCTTAGGATATCTTGAGTATACTTCGTTTGGCTAATGAAGGTGCCCTCATGGAGTTGCTTGACTTGGAATCCTAGAAAATACTTCAACTCCCCCATCATTGACATCTCGAATTTCTTTGTCATGATCCTACTAAATTCTTCACATGTAGATTCGTTAGTAGACCCAAATATAATATCATCAACATAAATTTGGCATACGAACAAATCATTGTCAAGAGTTTTAGTGAATAAAGTAGGATCGGCCTTGCCGACTTTGAAGCCATTAGCAATAAGGAAATCTCTAAGGCATTCATACCATGCTCTTGGGGCTTGCTTGAGCCCATAAAGCGCCTTAGAGAGCCTATAAACATGGTTAGGGTACTCACTGTCTTCAAAGCCGGGAGGTTGCTCAACATAGACCTCCTCCTTGATTGGTCCATTGAGGAAGGCACTCTTTACGTCCATTTGATAAAGCTTGAAGCCATGGTAAGTAGCATAGGCTAATAATATACGAATTGACTCAAGCCTAGCTACGTGTGCATAGGTTTCACCAAAATCCAAACCTTCGACTTGTGAATACCTCTTGGCCACGAGTCGAGCTTTGTTCCTTGTCACCACACCATGCTCGTCTTGCTTGTTGCGGAAGACCCACTTGGTTCCTACAACATTTTGATTAGGACGTGGAACCAAGTGCCATACCTCGTTCCTTGTGAAATTGTTGAGCTCCTCTTGCATTGCCATCACCCAATCTGAATCTTGAAGTGCTTCCTCTACCCTGTGTGGCTCAATAGAGGAAACAAAAGAGTAATGTTCATAAAAATGTGCAACACGAGATCGAGTAGTTACCCCCTTATGAATGTCGCCGAGGATGGTGTCGACGGGGTGATCTCGTTGTATTGCTTGGTGGACTCTTGGGTGTGGCGGTCTTGGTTGTTCATCCTCCTTGTCTTCATCATTTGCATCTCCCCCTTGATCGTTGCCGTCATTTTGAGGTGGCTCATCTTCTTGATCTTCTTGTTCAACCTCTTGAGCCTCATCCTCAATTTGTGTTAGTGGAGATGCTTGCATGGAAGAGGATGGTTGATCTTGTGCACTTGAAGACTCTTCGGATTCCTTAGGATACACATCCCCAATGGACATGTTCCTTAGTGCTATGCATGGAGCCTGTTCTTCACCTATCTCATCAAGATCAACTTGCTCTACTTGAGAGCCGTTAGTCTCATCAAACACAACGTCACAAGAAACTTCAACAAGTCCTGAGGACTTGTTAAAGACTCTATATGCCCTTGTGTTTGAGTCATATCCTAGTAAAAGGCCTTCTACAGTTTTAGGAGCAAATTTAGATTTTCTACCTCTTTTGACAAGAATAAAACATTTGCTACCAAAAACTCTAAAATATGAAATATTTGGCTTTTTACCGGTCAGGAGTTCATAAGATGTCTTCTTGAGGATTCGGTGAAGATATAACCGGTTGATGGCGTAGCAGGCGGTGTTGACCGCCTCAGCCCAAAACCGATCCGGTGTCTTGTACTCATCAAGCATGGTTCTTGCCATGTCCAATAGAGTTCGATTCTTCCTCTCCACTACACCATTTTGTTGTGGAGTGTAGGGAGAAGAGAACTCATGCTTGATGCCCTCCTCCTCAAGGAAGCCTTCGATTTGAGAGTTCTTGAACTCCGTTCCATTGTCGCTTCTAATTTTCTTGATCCTTAAGCCGAACTCATTTTGAGCCCGTCTCAAGAATCCCTTTAAGGTCTCTTGGGTATAAGATTTGTCCTGTAAAAAGAACACCCAAGTGAAGCGAGAATAATCATCCACAACAACTAGACAGTACTTACTCCCGCCGATGCTTATGTAAGCGATCGGGCCGAATAGGTCCATGTGTAGGAGCTCCAGTGGCCTGTCACTAGTCATGATGTTCTTGTGTGGATGATGAGTCCCAACTTGCTTCCCGGCTTGGCATGCGCTACAAATCCTGTCTTTCTCAAAATGAACATTTGTTAGTCCTAAAATGTGTTCCCCCTTTAGAAGCTTATGAAGATTCTTCATTCCAACATGGGCTAGTCGGCGGTGCCAAAGCCAACCCAAGTTAGTCTTAGCAATCAAGCAAGTGTCGAGTTCAGCTCTATCAAAATCTACCAAGTATAGCTGACCCTCTAACACTCCCTTGAATGCTATTGAATCATCACTCCTTCTAAAGACAGTAACACCTGTATCAGTAAATAGACAGTTGTAGCCCATTTGACATAATTGGGATACGGAAAGCAAATTGTAATCTAAAGAATCTACAAGAAAAACATTGGAAATAGTGTGGTCAGGTGATATAGCAATTTTACCCAAACCTTTGACCAAACCTTGATTTCCATCCCCGAATGTGATAGCTCGTTGGGGATCTTGGTTTTTCTCATATGAGGAGAACATCTTTTTCTCCCCTGTCATGTGGTTTGTGCACCCGCTGTCGAGTATCCAGCTTGAGCCCCCGGATGCATAAACCTACAAAACAATTTTAGTTCTTGATTTTAGGTACCCAAACGGTTTTGGGTCCTTTGGCATTAGAAACAAGAACTTTGGGTACCCAAACACAAGTCTTGGAGCCCTTGTGTTTGCCCCCAACAGTCTTGGCAACTACCTTGCCGGATTTGTTAGTTAAAACATATGATGCATCAAAAGTTTTGAATGAAATAGCATTATCATTTGATGCATTAGGGATTTTCTTTCTAGGCAACTTAGCACGGGTTGGTTGCCTAGAACTAGATGTCTCACCCTTATACATAAAAGCATGGTTAGGGCCAGAGTGAGACTTCCTAGAATGAATTTTCTTGATTTTGCTCTCGGGATAACCGGCAGGGTACAAAATGTAACCCTCGTTATCCTGAGGCATGGGAGCCTTGCCCTTAACAAAGTTAGATAAGTTCTTTGGAGGGGCATCAATTTTGACATTGTCTCCCTTTTGGAAGCCAATGCCGTCCTTAATGCCAGGGCGTCTCCCATTATAGAGCATGCTTCTAGCAAATTTAAATTTTTCATTTTCTAAGTCATGCTCACTGATCTTAGCTTTAAGTTGTGCTATGTGATCATTTTGTTTTTTAATTAAGGCTAGGTGATCATGAATAGCATCAACATTAATATCTCTACATCTATGTAACACCCGGTTTTAAAGAACAAAGCCGGGTGCATCTCATACATGCGCCAAGAAGACAACACATATAATAACAGAGTGTATAGAGATAAATGTCATTAACATCAGAGTATTTATTACATAGCGGAAGACTTAATACAAAATAAAGTAATAAAGATAAAACAAACTAAGGATCGACGGCGCCAATGTCGACTGGGAAACGCCACCTAGATCAGATCGAACTCCTCAGTGTTAGGCGGCTCCTCCTGAACCACCTGATCATCTCCTGTGGGGGGGGTGTGAGACAGCAAGAGTGAGCTCACACATGATCATAGCTCAACAAGTTGTGGGGAACCAGTGGACATAAACTCACAAAGGTGTGAGTTCATGTGATGTGTAAGGCTTAATCAAGGACAGGGGTCAAAGCTGAGCATTGCTTTTAAGTAGTTGGTCAAAATTTTATTAGCAATTACTAAGTGTAAGTGAATACCAAACCATAAGTAGAGTAATAGAACAAAATTAATAATAAACCCATGCAATGCAAATGACAAAATTGAATTTAAGTTCCATAATTTAAACATCAGAGAGTCCTGAGCTGCTCATGACCGCGAGCTCGGCTAGTATACCAGTTTTACACTCTGCAGAGGTTGTACCCTTTACCCACAAGTCATGTTACCCATCTGCCAAGGGGTCATGAATCCCATATACCTCTACCTAGGAAGCACGGCAGGGCAACACTACGAGGCCTTTACAAAGTTCCACTAGCTTCCGAAAACCCGCTACAGTTTATGGGAAGATCCAGTAAAGGGTTCCTAGCTGATAGCCATCGCAGCAAAATCAACCAGGGACCTCCCCGCACTGACCTCTCCCCTACTGCCCTTGCCCCTTTCGGGTAAGGTAGTCTTCCACTAGCTTTCCTAATTAGTCAGCCAAGGGCGTCCCATTCCACCCTTGTGGTGGCACGTGGTTCTCAAGTTAAGCTCTATGTTCCAATTAACATTAATGATAACAACATGAACATAAACAGAATAACAACAAGAATTGGAACATAGAGGTAATAAATGATTATCCCAAAACCATATAAAGCAATAGCAAACTACCCAAGTGATTCAGGGGTAAACAAGGTAGTGAGATAAACAATCTAGGGAGTCCTATTGGGTCCCATCAAAATTAACCTATGCATGGATAAATGATATTAAAGAGCATTATTGGGTAAAAAGTGGTCAAGGGCACAACTTGCCTTCAATGAGCTCCTGCTCAGCTACCTCAACCTGCTGCTCACCAGGATCCTCAGCAACGGGCTCTTCTACTCGCCACAATACAAACAAGCACAGTGCATATAGAGAAATTAACATTACACCAAACATATAAACAAAATGCACAGAGATATTCTACATATTAAAATAAAAACTTAGGAACTGGAATCATAATTTTCTGAATTATAGATTTTAAGTTATGCATTTTCAAAGGTATTATGTGCTTTAAATAGGATTAAGTGATAAATAAATTTCCTACTGTTGTTATGCCCAAAACAGAGACACTAAGTGCTAGAGAATAAAATTACAAAATTTTAGGAACTGGAATGAAGTGATTTGGACTAAAAATGGATTTTCTATGAATTTATAAAGTTCTAGCAATTATTTTTGTATTAAAAATTCAATTTCCTAATCATTTAATCAATTTATAACTGTGCTGGACTGGGCCTCAATTCCAGAGAAACCCAGGGGGCTCGGTGTAAATTTATACAGACACAGCGCACAGTGCAGAACGGACGGCGGGTTGATTTCTATAAAGTTCAGGGGCTCTTTAATAAAAGTTACCCGCGAAGGGGTACGGGGCGCCTGGGACCGTCCGATCCGAAACGCACGAACCGGATTAGATCGCCGCGTCCGCGAATCGGTACGCAATGGAATCCACACGATCTAAGATCAACGGCCAAGGTTTTACGATGCCTGGATCCGGTCCCTACCATCGGATCACACATCAACGGCCCCTGTGCGATCGAACGAAGGGGTATCCCATGGCCTAATCTCGACCGCTCGCTGTCCATCCAACGGCCGAGCGACTTCTTCCCCAAACGAGCTACACACGGCGGCGCGTTTGCTGCCAGCGGCGAAGCCCTCGCCGGCGTTGGTCAATCTCGTCCCTACGGTGCACCATTTCTGGGCATACTAAGCGCAAAATGGAATTGGGAAGGGGGCGATGATGGGGAGTGGGTCCTTACATCGAATCCGGCGGTGTTTCGGTCGGTCCACGGTGAAGCGCAAATACACGACGGCGAAGACGAATTGGACGCGCTCCGGTCAGCTACCAGCCCCGGGATCGCCACCGGAGCAGTCCAGAGACTCGAGCGAAGCTTTCGGGCCGTACACGGGGATTCAATTGGGGCCGAGCACGAGGGACGATGGTGGCTGTGTATGGCAATGGCGATTGTGTTCGGTCAGCTGCGATGGGGCACAGGCGAGTTGGCGGCGAGGTGAAGGATAAGGAGAGGGAGGTTGCAGCCGGTTCTTATGGGCGCGCGAGGATCGGCTTGGGCTCAACGCAACCATGCCGGCGAGTACGCAACGGTGCCCGCGGAGTTCGGCGAGAGACGCGGTCGGGTTCGGTGAGAACGGGATGACATGTGGGGCCGCGTTGCAGCGTCTCGCGAGACCGCAAGCCGTGCGCGAAGGGCGGCTGACGCGCGGGCCCCGCGTGTCGGCGCCGGGTTGTCCAGTTGGGCCGCGCGGTAGGAAATCAGAAGTGGGCCGAAAACGGTAAGCCGGCCCAGGTAAGCTTCTTTTATTTTTTTCTTTTTTCTGTTTTATTTCCTATTTTCAAATTTAAATCCCAATTTGAATTCAAACTTGTTTGTGATCTTCTTGACTGGGTTAAACACTTAAATTAGAATATTAGTGGGGGACAAAATGTATTCTTTCATACATTTACTTTCCTCTAATTTGTATAATCTTTTCCTTCTCTCTTTTCTTAATCCTAGGATTGTTTTAGGATTTAATTTCTCATTTGGATATTTAATATTTTTCTTGTCACACAATGCACACAAAAATAAAATATCCAGCATGATGCAACAATTTAGTAGCATATCTTTTCATTATTTGTTCTTGGACATGGGGTTCTCATATGATGATGAATAATGATCAAACTCACATAAAGAGAAAATGTTTCTCTATTGATATATTTCTAGCAATTTACAAAGTAGGTGTTACAAATCCTACCCCCCTTAAAAATAATCTCGTCCTCGAGATTTAAGAAGAACTAGAGAAAAGGTGGGGAAAATCTATACGAAGCTCTTCTTCTCTTTCCCAAGTTGCTTCATCTTCACTGTGGTGACTCCATTGAACTTTACACATCTTTATCACCTTATTCCTTGTAACTCGAGTCAAAGTATCCAAAATCTTGATCGGGTACTCCGTGTAAGTCAAATCACCTTGAACACTGAGCTCTTCCATGGGTAACTGTTCCTCGGGAACACGGAGACACTTCTTAAGTTGAGACACGTGGAACACGTTATGCACATCTGATAGACTAGCAGGTAGCTCGAGTTGGTATGCCATCTCCCCAACTCTTCTAAAGATCAAGAATGGTCCAATGTAGCGAGGGGACAATTTGCCCTTGACTTTAAATCTCCTCATTCCACGCAGAGGTGACACCTTGAGATACACATAATCTCCTTCTTCAAATTCCAGTGGTCTCCTTCTATTATCAGCATAACTCTTCTGCCTGGTTTGAGCCACTCTCAAATTCTCTCGAATTATACGAACTTGTTCTTCTGCTTCTTGAATCAGTTCAGGACCAAAGAACTGTCTCTCTCCAGTCTGATCCCAATACAAAGGAGTCCTGCACTTCCTCCCATATAAAGCTTCAAAAGGTGACATTTTCAGACTGGCCTGATAGCTATTATTATATGAGAATTCAGCATAAGGCAGACTCTTATCCCAACTTCCTCCATGCTGAAGGGCACATGCTCTCAACATATCTTCCAATACTTGGTTAGTCCTTTCAGTCTGTCCATCAGTCTGAGGGTGATAAGCTGTACTAAAATTCAACTTTGTACTCATGTTCTCATGAAAGCTTCTCCAAAACCTTGAGGTAAACTGCGAACCTCGATCAGACACGATCTTCTTTGGTACTCCATGTAAACACACAATCCGAGCCATATATAACTCTGCTAGCTGAGAACCTTTATAAGTAGTCTTCACAGGAATAAAGTGAGCCACTTTAGTCAATCTATCCACAATCACCCATATAGCATCATATCCTTTCTGGGTGCGAGGCAATCCAGTAATGAAATCCATACCAATCTCTTCCCATTTCCACTCGGGTATCTTCAGTGGATGCAATAGTCCAGCTGGCCTCTGATGTTCAGCCTTAACTCTTTGACATACATCGCACATTGCCACATGTGCGGCTACATCTCTTTTCAATCCATACCACCAATATTTCTGTTTCAAATCCTGATACATCTTGGTACTACCAGGATGAATAGAATAATCCGAGTCATGGGCCTCCTTTAAAATAGTCTCCCGAAGGCTTTTAATATCAGGAACACATATTCTGTCCTTGAACCATACAGTGCCCTGCTCATCTTCCGTGAATTCCGGAACTCGACCTTCAGTAATCAGATCCTTAATCTCTTTTATCTTATCATCACCAATTTGTCCCTTGCGGATCTCTTGCTCCAAAGTAGGTTCCACATCAATTGTAACTCCTTCAGTATGAGCAACTATCCCCAGGTTAAGTCTCCTGAAATCCTCAATAATCTCATCGGGTAGCTGGGCAGCAACAGCTGAATGAACATGCTCCTTGCGACTCAAGGCATCTGCAACCAAGTTTGCCTTGCCCGGGTGATAGTGAATCTCCAAATCATAATCCTTAATAAGCTCCAACCAACGGCGTTGCCTAAGGTTGAGATCCTTCTGAGTGAATATATACTTCAAACTCTTATGATCCGTATATACTTGGCACTTGGTCCCCATGATATAATGTCTCCAAATCTTAAGTGCATGCACAACGGCAGCCAATTCCAAGTCATGAGTGGGGTAGTTCAATTCATGTCTCCGCAACTGACGAGAAGCATAAGCAATCACATGTCCTTCTTGCATGAGCACACATCCGTTGCGATCCATCCTTCTTCTGTACAAACAAGACCGGTGCTCCCCAAGGTGAGGAACTCGGACGAATGTACCCAGCCTCTTGTAACTCAGTTAACTGCTTCTTAAGTTCCTTCAACTCCTCTACGGACATTCTATATGGCCGTTTGGAAATAGGGGCGGTTCCAGGTAAGAGGTCAATAACAAACTCAACTTCTCTTTCAGGTGGCATTCCTGGTAACTCCTCTGGAAAGACGTCCGGAAAATCTCTAACCACCCGGATATTGTTACCAACAAACTCCTCAGGCATAAAGGACATTGCACGCATAGATGAGGAGGTTACTGCAATATTAACTTGAAACCTTTCTCCTTTAGTAGTAGTGAGTTCTACGGTACCTCTACCACATGCTATAACGGCCTTTGCCTTTCTTAGCCATGACATACCAAGAATCAAATCTATACTGCTTGACTCCAATATTATAGCAGTAGCTCCAAATTCTCTACCCATAATGGTTAATGTCAATCTACGTGTCATTTGATTCGCCTCAACAGGCCCTTTAGGTGTAATTACTATCAGGGGTGTTCTCATATTTAGCAGTGGTATTTCATTTGTGTTGGCATATCTAGCAGACATGAATGAATGTGTAGCACCAGAATCAAATAATATGGTTGCAGGAATTGCATTAATATAAAACATACCAATTACGAGGTCCCCTCCATCTGGAGTAGCATCCACGCTGACTTGATTAACCTTGGCAATAGAATATCCCTTGCCAGGGGTCTGTTGCTGCCTGTTCTGAGCTGGAGTAGTAGCAATCCTCTGTGGGCAGACATTTGCATAATGACCAATCTTCCCACACTTGTAACATTGAGTGCCCGGACTCTGTCCTAAAAACTTCGTCGGGGTGCCAGTAGGGGTAGCCTGTCGAGGAGGTGGAGTCCTCAGTGGTGACTGCTGAACTGGGCGTGGTCCTCCGGGTCGAGTCGGTGTACTCTGTGGTGAACTGTAGCGAGGACGAACACTGCTGCTTCCTTGTCCTTGAGATATGGCCTTTCTCTTCAAATCTCCCAGTTGAACACGCTTGTGTTCAATAGCCAGTGCCTTGTCAAGCAGCCTCTGAAATGATGGAAAAGTGTGTGCCACCAGAGCATACTGCAAGGGTCCATTAAGTCCTTCAATAAAATGCTCCTGCTTCCTCTCGTCTTCAGCAACTTCTTCAGGGGCACATCTGGATAACTGAATAAACTTGTCTCTGTACTCGCTGACTGACATACTTCCTTGCTTCAGCGACAGAAACTCCTTCTTCTTGATCTTTATCATCCCAGCTGGAATATGGTAGTTCCTGAACTGCGTACTGAACTCCGCCCAAGTAATAGTATCAGCAGCATCGTGGGCAGCAGTATAAGAATCCCACCAGTCAGCAGCAGGACCAATCAGACGTCCAGAAGCATATAAAACCTTCTCCCGGTCAGTGCATTGTGCAATGTTGAGCATCTTCTCAATTGCTTTCAGCCAATCATCCGCGTCCAGTGGATCAGGTGAGCTAGCGAATGTGGGTGGCTTATGACTCATGAACTCCCTATGCTTATCTCGGGGTGGAACTGGTGGTGGTGGTGGAGGCAGTGGCACTTGTTGCTGTTGTTGTTGCATTTGCTGTTGCAGCTGCTGTTGTTGCGCCCTCCTTTCCTGGCGTATCTCATCTCGTTCCTGGCGCAACTCCTGTCGTATGTCCTCTCTTTCCTGTCGCATCTCTTGGCGTTCTTGCTGCATCTGAGCACGCATATCCGCCATAGTATCTGCCATTTGCTGCATCATTGCCATCTGAGCAGCAACCAGTGGGTCAACTCCGCCTGGTGGAGGATTGGGAGGATTCATCCCCGCAGGTTGTGGCTGAGGTTGTCTTCGAGTGTGTTGGTTAGGAGGTAAGTCAATTCCACCACCCCGCCTGGTATTGACCATCTGAGTTAGATGCATATGGTAAGAAAATAGTAGACAAGGCAGGTATTTACAAATCAGGTTACTTTGGGGGATTTATTAGCTAAGCAGATTAATATTTTACCTCTACTAGCTAATTCAATACCTTATGGTGGTACATACTAAGATGTCCATAGTTCAATCAATCAAAGAAGCAAATCAGGCATTTAGCATCAGCACAATCAAACAACATTTTTAATAGAGAAAATAGTTTTGATTTGGTCTTAGGCCTCCTATCTCTTAAGAATGTCATAGGGGTAGGGATTCCAAGGTTTGAAATCCATCTTGTCTCAGAGTAGAAAAGGTAAGAATGATCAGAGTAGAACAGTAGAAGGTGAGACAGGATCAAGATAAGTGTAGAAAGAATCAGAGTAAGGTGAGTGTAGAATGAATCAGAATGAGATAAGTAGGTAAGGGTCTGTCCAGTCTATCTAGGTTTCGTCCTACAGTCAACATTTCCTCTGATACCACTTCTGTAACACCCGGTTTTAAAGAACAAAGCCGGGTGCATCTCATACATGCGCCAAGAAGACAACACATATAATAACAGAGTGTATAGAGATAAATGTCATTAACATCAGAGTATTTATTACATAGCGGAAGACTTAATACAAAATAAAGTAATAAAGATAAAACAAACTAAGGATCGACGGCGCCAATGTCGACTGGGAAACGCCACCTAGATCAGATCGAACTCCTCAGTGTTAGGCGGCTCCTCCTGAACCACCTGATCATCTCCTGTGGGGGGGGGTGTGAGACAGCAAGAGTGAGCTCACACATGATCATAGCTCAACAAGTTGTGGGGAACCAGTGGACATAAACTCACAAAGGTGTGAGTTCATGTGATGTGTAAGGCTTAATCAAGGACAGGGGTCAAAGCTGAGCATTGCTTTTAAGTAGTTGGTCAAAATTTTATTAGCAATTACTAAGTGTAAGTGAATACCAAACCATAAGTAGAGTAATAGAACAAAATTAATAATAAACCCATGCAATGCAAATGACAAAATTGAATTTAAGTTCCATAATTTAAACATCAGAGAGTCCTGAGCTGCTCATGACCGCGAGCTCGGCTAGTATACCAGTTTTACACTCTGCAGAGGTTGTACCCTTTACCCACAAGTCATGTTACCCATCTGCCAAGGGGTCATGAATCCCATATACCTCTACCTAGGAAGCACGGCAGGGCAACACTACGAGGCCTTTACAAAGTTCCACTAGCTTCCGAAAACCCGCTACAGTTTATGGGAAGATCCAGTAAAGGGTTCCTGGCTGATAGCCATCGCAGCAAAATCAACCAGGGACCTCCCCGCACTGACCTCTCCCCTACTGCCCTTGCCCCTTTCGGGTAAGGTAGTCTTCCACTAGCTTTCCTAATTAGTCAGCCAAGGGCGTCCCATTCCACCCTTGTGGTGGCACGTGGTTCTCAAGTTAAGCTCTATGTTCCAATTAACATTAATGATAACAACATGAACATAAACAGAATAACAACAAGAATTGGAACATAGAGGTAATAAATGATTATCCCAAAACCATATAAAGCAATAGCAAACTACCCAAGTGATTCAGGGGTAAACAAGGTAGTGAGATAAACAATCTAGGGAGTCCTATTGGGTCCCATCAAAATTAACCTATGCATGGATAAATGATATTAAAGAGCATTATTGGGTAAAAAGTGGTCAAGGGCACAACTTGCCTTCAATGAGCTCCTGCTCAGCTACCTCAACCTGCTGCTCACCAGGATCCTCAGCAACGGGCTCTTCTACTCGCCACAATACAAACAAGCACAGTGCATATAGAGAAATTAACATTACACCAAACATATAAACAAAATGCACAGAGATATTCTACATATTAAAATAAAAACTTAGGAACTGGAATCATAATTTTCTGAATTATAGATTTTAAGTTATGCATTTTCAAAGGTATTATGTGCTTTAAATAGGATTAAGTGATAAATAAATTTCCTACTGTTGTTATGCCCAAAACAGAGACACTAAGTGCTAGAGAATAAAATTACAAAATTTTAGGAACTGGAATGAAGTGATTTGGACTAAAAATGGATTTTCTATGAATTTATAAAGTTCTAGCAATTATTTTTGTATTAAAAATTCAATTTCCTAATCATTTAATCAATTTATAACTGTGCTGGACTGGGCCTCAATTCCAGAGAAACCCAGGGGGCTCGGTGTAAATTTATACAGACACAGCGCACAGTGCAGAACGGACGGCGGGTTGATTTCTATAAAGTTCAGGGGCTCTTTAATAAAAGTTACCCGCGAAGGGGTACGGGGCGCCTGGGACCGTCCGATCCGAAACGCACGAACCGGATTAGATCGCCGCGTCCGCGAATCGGTACGCAATGGAATCCACACGATCTAAGATCAACGGCCAAGGTTTTACGATGCCTGGATCCGGTCCCTACCATCGGATCACACATCAACGGCCCCTGTGCGATCGAACGAAGGGGTATCCCATGGCCTAATCTCGACCGCTCGCTGTCCATCCAACGGCCGAGCGACTTCTTCCCCAAACGAGCTACACACGGCGGCGCGTTTGCTGCCAGCGGCGAAGCCCTCGCCGGCGTTGGTCAATCTCGTCCCTACGGTGCACCATTTCTGGGCATACTAAGCGCAAAATGGAATTGGGAAGGGGGCGATGATGGGGAGTGGGTCCTTACATCGAATCCGGCGGTGTTTCGGTCGGTCCACGGTGAAGCGCAAATACACGACGGCGAAGACGAATTGGACGCGCTCCGGTCAGCTACCAGCCCCGGGATCGCCACCGGAGCAGTCCAGAGACTCGAGCGAAGCTTTCGGGCCGTACACGGGGATTCAATTGGGGCCGAGCACGAGGGACGACGGTGGCTGTGTATGGCAATGGCGATTGTGTTCGGTCAGCTGCGATGGGGCACAGGCGAGTTGGCGGCGAGGTGAAGGATAAGGAGAGGGAGGTTGCAGCCGGTTCTTATGGGCGCGCGAGGATCGGCTTGGGCTCAACGCAACCATGCCGGCGAGTACGCAACGGTGCCCGCGGAGTTCGGCGAGAGACGCGGTCGGGTTCGGTGAGAACGGGATGACATGTGGGGCCGCGTTGCAGCGTCTCGCGAGACCGCAAGCCGTGCGCGAAGGGCGGCTGACGCGCGGGCCCCGCGTGTCGGCGCCGGGTTGTCCAGTTGGGCCGCGCGGTAGGAAATCAGAAGTGGGCCGAAAACGGTAAGCCGGCCCAGGTAAGCTTCTTTTATTTTTTTCTTTTTTCTGTTTTATTTCCTATTTTCAAATTTAAATCCCAATTTGAATTCAAACTTGTTTGTGATCTTCTTGACTGGGTTAAACACTTAAATTAGAATATTAGTGGGGGACAAAATGTATTCTTTCATACATTTACTTTCCTCTAATTTGTATAATCTTTTCCTTCTCTCTTTTCTTAATCCTAGGATTGTTTTAGGATTTAATTTCTCATTTGGATATTTAATATTTTTCTTGTCACACAATGCACACAAAAATAAAATATCCAGCATGATGCAACAATTTAGTAGCATATCTTTTCATTATTTGTTCTTGGACATGGGGTTCTCATATGATGATGAATAATGATCAAACTCACATAAAGAGAAAATGTTTCTCTATTGATATATTTCTAGCAATTTACAAAGTAGGTGTTACAATCTAGTACAAATGGAAATATGCTCAGTAGATGTAGAAGGTTTGCAAGATTTTAATTCAATGACCTTAGCATGCAACAAATCATTTTTAGTTCTAAGGTCGGAAATAGTAGCATTGCAAACATCAAAATCCTTAGCCTTAGCAATTAATTTATCATTCTCATTTCTAAGGCTAGCGAGAGAAATGTTCAATTCTTCAATCCTAGCAAGTAAATCATCATTATTATTTCTAGGATTTAGAATTGAAACATTGCAAATATGAGAATCAACCTTAGCTAACAAATTAGCATTTTCATTTCTAAGGTTGTCTATAGTCTCATGGCAAGTACTTAGCTCACTAGACAATTTTTCATATTTTTCTATTTCTAGAGCATAAGCATTTTTAACCTTAACATGCTTCTTATTTTCTTTAATAAGGAAGTCCTCTTGAGAATCCAAGAGATCATCCTTCTCATGTATAGCACTAATCAATTCATTTAGTTTTTCTTTTTGTTGCATGTTGAGGTTAGCAAAAAGAATGCGCAAGTTATCCTCCTCATTTTTATCATCATCCTCATCACTAGATGTTTCATATTTAGTGGAGGACCTTGATTTTACCTTCTTTTTGCCGTCCTTGGCCATGAGACACTTGTGGCCGACGTTGGGGAAGAGAAGCCCCTTGGTGACGGCGATGTTGGCGGCGTCCTCGTCGGAGGAGGACTCGGTGGAGCTCTCGTCGGAGTCCCACTCGCGGCACACGTGGGCATCGCCGCCCTTCTTCTTGTGGTACCTCTTCTTTTCTCTCCTCTTGCCCTTCTTGTCGTCGCCCCTGTCACTGTCACTAGACATAGGACATTTTGCAATAAAGTGACCGGGCTTACCACACTTGTAGCAAACCTTCTTGGAACGGGGCTTGTAGTCCTTCCCCTTCCGTTGCTTGAGGATTTGCCGAAAGCTTTTGATGATTAAGGCCATCTCCTCATTGTCGAGCTTGGAGGCGTCAATTGGTTGTCTACTTGGTGTAGACTCCTCCTTCTTCTCCTCCGTTGCCTTGAAGGCCACCGGTTGCGCCTCGGATGTGGAAGGTTCGTCAAGCTCGTTGATCTTCTTTGAGCCCTTAATCATGCATTCAAAGCTTACAAAATTCCCGATAACTTCCTCGGGGGTCATTAGTGGATATCTAGGATTACCACGAATTAATTGGACTTGAGTGGGGTTAAGGAAAATAAGTGCTCTTAAAATAACCTTAACCACCTCGTGGTCATCCCATTTTTTGCTTCCGAGGTTGCGCACTTGGTTCACCAAGGTCTTGAGCCGATTGTACATGTCTTGTGGCTCCTCCCCTTGGCGAAGACGAAAGCGACCGAGCTCCCCCTCGATCGTTTCCCGCTTGGTGATCTTGGTGAGTTCATCACCCTCGTGCGCCGTCTTGAGTAGGTCCCAAATCTCCTTTGCGTTCTTCAACCCTTGCACTTTGTTGTATTCCTCCTTGCTTAGAGAGGCAAGGAGAATGGTTGCGGCTTGGGAGTTGAAGTGCTCGATTTGGGCCACTTCGTCCGTGTCGTAATCCTCATCCCCTATTGATGGTACCTGTACTCCAAACTCAACAACATTCCATATACTTTTGTGGAGTGAGGTTAGATGAAATTTCAATAAATCACTCCACCTAGCATAATCTTCGCCGTCAAAAGTTGGCGGTTTGCCTAATGGAACGGAAAGTAATGGAGTATGTCTAGATGTACGGGGATAGTTTAAAGGAATCTTACTAAACTTCTTGCGCTCTTGGCGCTTAGAAGTTACGGACGGTGCATCGGAGTCGGAGGTGGATGTTGATGAAGTGTCGGTCTCGTAGTAGACCACCTTCCTCATCCTCTTGTGCTTGTCCTCACTCCGATGCGGCTTGTGAGAAGAAGATTTTTCCTTCTTCTCCTTGTGGTGAGAAGAGGAAGATCTTTTCTCCTTCCGCTTGGAGGAGTTCTTCTTCTTCTCCCTTCTCTTGGTGCGGGACTCTTCCGATGAAGTGCTCCCTTGGCTTGTAGTGGGCTTGTTGTCGCCGGTCTCCATCTCCCTCTTGGTGTGATCTCCCGACATCACTTCGAGCGGTTAGGCTCTAATGAAGCACCGGCCTCTGATACCAATTGAAAGTCGCCTAGAGGGGGGGTGAATAGGGCGAAACTGAAAATCTCAAAAATAATTACAACTACAAGCCGGGTTAGCGTTAGAAATAAAGTAGAGTCCGCGAGAGAGGGCGCAAAACAAATCGCAAGCGAATAATAAGGTGAGACACGTGGATTTGTTTTACCGAGGTTCGGTTCTCACAAACCTACTCCCCGTTGAGGAGGCCACAAAGGCCGGGTCTCTTTCAACCCTTCCCTCTCTCAAACGGTCCCTCGGACCGAGTGAGCTTTTCTCCTTCTCAATCAAACGGGAACAAAACTTCCCCGCAAGGGCCACCACACAATTGGTGCCTCTTGCCTTGGTTACAATTGAGTTTTGATCACAAGAACAAGTGAGAAAGAAAGAAAGCGATCCAAGCGCAAGAGCTCAAAAGAACACGGCAAATCTCTCTCGCTAGTCACTAAAGGCTTGAGTGGAATTGGAGAGGATTTGATCTCTTTGGTGTGTCTAGAATTGAATGTCTAGCTCTTGTAAGTGGTTGGAAGTTTGAAAACTTGGATGCAATGAATGGTGGGGTGGTTGGGGTATTTATAGCCCCAACCACCAAACTTGACCGTTGGCTGGAGGCGTCTGTTCGATGGCGCACCGGACAATCCGGTGCACACCGGACAGTCCGGTGCCCCTGCCACGTCATCAATGCCGTTGGATTCTGACCGTTGGAGCTTCTGACTTCTGGGCCCGCCTGGGTGTCCGGTGCACACCGGACAACAACTGTTCATTGTCCGGTGTGCCGGTATGGGCGCGCCTGACGTCTGCGCGCGCTGCGCGCGCATTAAATGCACCGCAGGTAGCCGTTGGCGCCGAAATAGCCGTTGCCCCGCTGGTACACCGGACAGTCCGGTGTACACCGGACATGTCCGGTGAATTATAGCGGAGCAGCTCCCGCGCGAACCCGAGGCTGGCGAGTTGAGGAGGCCGCGCTTCCTTGAGCACCGGACACTGTCCGGTGAACACCGGACAGTCCGGTGAATTATAGCGCGCCGGCTTCCGAGAATTCCCGAAGGCGAAGAGTTTGAGTTGGAGTCCTCTGGGCGCACCGGACACTGTCCGGTGTACACCGGACAGTCCGGTGCCTCCAGCCAGAGGTGCCTTTGGTTGCCTCTTTGCTCCTTTGTTGAATCCAAAACTTGATTCTTTTTATTGGCTGAGTGTGAACCTTTTGCACCTGTATAACTTATGTACTAGAGCAAACTAGTTAGTCCAATATTTGTGTTGGGCAATTCAACCACCAAAATTATTTAGGAACTAGGTGTAAGCCTAATTCCCTTTCAGTCGCACAGGGAGCGTGCAACCGCCCTGCGGTTATACGCCCTTCCGTCTTCGTCGCAACCAGCGGTCAAGAAGGCGAACCGCCGCACAAGGAGCGTGCAACCGCCCTGCGGTTATTCGCCCTTCCATCTTCACCGCAACCAGCGGTCAAGGAGGCAAATCGCCGCGCAAGGAGCGTGACACCACCCCGTGGTAGGTGCGCCGCTTCATCTTCGCCGTGACCAACGGTCCAACCTTAGGCACGGGGCCAGGTCTGCATGTCAGGCACCTGGCGTGCCGGTTCCTACGCGCAGAGAAGACGGACCGCCGTGGGAGAGGCACGCCACCGCCTGCGGTGGCGCGCCTCCCCGCCTCCACCAAAAGCAACGGCCCAGTCTCTCACGCAAGGGCCCGGACCCACGAGTCATCCACCGCGGGTGATAGTCCCTGGGTGCAGAGGAGTCAAACCACTGCTCGCGCCAATGCCGCGCCTCCTCGAGACAGCCGCAGAAGACAGGGAGGTTAAATTTTCAAAGCTAGTGCAGCAGTATCAGGGCGCCCTGCGCGTGACCCAGCGGAACAGTCAAATACGGAAGTCATGGGTCAATAGCGGGCGAGCTGGAGCAATATTGCAGTCGCCAATCAAACTTTGGCCCCACCTGCAGGCTCGTTCCCTCCCCTGAGGCGGGCCCGGGGGCCACTGTTGGTACCCTGGATTAGGGGTACCCCCTACTACGGTATGAAGGCACGATGTCTGTGCGGCTATCCTTAGCCGCGCGGGGAACAGCCCAAGGGGTATCTCGTGAGCAGTTAAGGTGGCGTTCTCAGAGACAACGTCATCGGACCCAGAAGGCGCAGGACCCCTGTACGCACAACCCGGACCCCCGAAGTAAAGCAGCCCAGAGCCATTGGATAGAGTTCGGACTCCACCAAGTGAGCTCCGGACCACCCATAACAAGGTCCCGGGAGAGGAAGTACCGTGACCTAGGCATGTGTCCGGTGTTGACGCGTGTCCAGACTCTATACATTGCGCCTCTGCTCCCCGCTCGGCCGAGGGCCCAATGCTACTACATGGCTTATTGTCCGTGATGTAGGCCAACGGGCGGAGCATGACGTAAGGGCTCTGGGCCGCACAACCTCCTTATTTATTGCGGAGAGGATGCGCCGCCTGTCCACCCTGTTGTCAGGTGTTGTGCCCCTTCTACATTTAATGCGTCCTGCCCACTCCGCTCGCAGACGGCGCCCAGGCCATACAGCAGGCGGCGTGCCCGTCTAATCCGAACAGTGTGCCTGCACTGTAGGATACGCTATATCCACCGACGCTTGAGCCTTACCAGACAAGCTTCCCCAGCATGCCAACACTACGCGAACCACGGGTGCCAGAATGCGGGAAAATTGCTCCAGCAGCCAACTATTGCTGCCCCAAGTCTTACATCCATTGTGCTTTTAGGCCCACATGTCGGGGCTCAGCGCTCTTGTACACACCCCCTTGTGCTATAAAAGGGGGAACATGTAACGTTACCGGTGCCAGATTTTTTAGACTCAGACCCAAGTCATTCAAGACAACTCAAACTCTCAAGCAATACAACACACAGTGAAGATGGTATTACGCTCCGGCGGCCCGAACCACTATAAACTCTTGTGTGTTCTCGTGTTTATTCCTACATCTCTCAACAAGCAAAACGATTAAGCCCCTCCACATCTTAAGACTTAGGGCGGGTGCACTCCGCCACCCGGCCGGAGACTTTCCTCTCCGACATATTATTTGCTTCTTTTTTTACATCTGCGATGAAATACCTCTGTGCTTAACTGGTTTTAGTCCAATGAACAAAGTTAAGAAGAATGCAAAGAATATTAGCCGTAGCGGCGCTCTTGTTTTTCATTCACGCGTCGGCGGCCTTCTTGGTGATGAGAGACGCACGGCTGGCTTGCACTCGCGCGGACTGGTTGATGAGCTTGCAGAAGTGGCTTGATGGACGTGCTTCTAAGCGCGACCCCTCGGCGGCGAGGCAGACGATGAAGGCAATGAAGTCGCAGAGCACGGAGCCCGCGACAAGAGATGGAGACGGCTACCTGGCCGCTGGACGCTCCTGCGCCATGCTCAGGGACAGGTCGTCGTGCGTCACGGCCGGCGGCATCGTCGGCGCTGCATGCATGCATGAAACAATGAGTGAGACAGCCACTGAACCTACCATACGAATGAAGGACCTGCGGTGGGCAGCCGGGCACGCACGGCTAGCTACTATGCTTGCAGGCTACGGCCGCGGGTGGAGAAGGAGATGCGCACGCCGCGGGTGTTATTGCATCGATGGGGAGGAAGGACTATTTGTAGCGCCGATCGAGAGCAGCGAGGCTAGCTTGGGCGCGGCAGCACGGGAGGAATTGTTGCCGATGCGGTGCGCGTGCTCTTCGCGGGATAGAGACGAAGGCGCTACGCGATCCGCCGGTGCGCCCTTTGCGCTTTGGGGGACACTTCCGGCTCCGGAGCAGAGACTATGGTGGCGGGCCGGATAAAACACCCAGAGCAAGAAATCGCCCTTTTTAATCTGTCTGTCTTCGAAAAAACCCATCTGCCAAAGGTTTCGTTGCCTGCCCCCGCCCCCCCCCCCCCCCACCCCCACCCACACACACTCCCGAATGGCCAATGCCCTTCATTTGCACTGGCTGTAGGTGAAAACAAAGAAGCTTTCTTGGTATAAGTGTCGTAGTGTGCCAGCCGATCAAAAAAGAGTCCACAGGTTTTCCTAAATTTCTTTCTCTATATCTACTTTTACACTGTCAAGATTTCACCCCCTATTTTTTCATGTCCAACAGTAGTTCCCTCTAAACAATCCCTCTATACACCACTACAACCATAAAATATCATATCATATCCTTACTTTTTATGCATTATCATTTTTTGTCTACTAACAATTACTCACGGGCACAAAAACATACGTAAACAGTGAGAGGAGACACCATATGAGTGTTGGGAGAGAGACAACTACCTCTGTTTAGAGGGCGCGGAAGGGGGTGCTGTTGCGATATCAAATGGGCTCCTGTAGCCGCCAGTTGGAGGGGACGGGGGCGCGGTGGAGACGGCGGCAGCCAATTGAGACTCTCTTCAACGGTCTCCTCTATATTTGTTCGCCATATCTATCCCACTATCTCGCTACGTCAGCAAACTCGCTCCCTTTAGACTATCTGCAATGCTTCTCGCGTCCCTCCCCCTATGCTACTGCAGTGGCAAACAATACAACGCTAAAAACCACAACACCACGCGCTATGTGCTCCTCTACATGATACCGTCATAGGGGAGCGAACAGTGATCCCACTATCCCGCCACAGTGAGCCTCCCCTTGCGTTGATTTGCGTGCACATTAGTATTTATTAGTTGGCGGAAATAGATAAAAGATGATGAATAGGTATAGAAAATGATATTTTATGGTTATAGTGGGTATAGGGAAGAATTTAGGGAAAATCACTGTGGGAGGGAGAAAACTATAAGGTGGCATCTGGGTGACGTGGCGTAAAAGTAGAATATGAGGCCGAATTTAGGGAGACTCGTTGCGGATAATCTTATATCTTCACCTTGTGTAAGGGTTTCCTAAATTCTTTGTCTATACCCACTACTTTCATAAAACATATTTTCCATACCTATTTATTATTTATTACTATTTTTACACAACTAATAAATACCTACGTGCACTGAAATCGAGTCAAGAGGGGCCGACTGCCACCCCCGCATGTCTGGGGAGTCGAGGCCTATGCAGACTACGTGACCGCACAGGGCTCTAAGGCCCTGTTCGCTGCGGCTTTAATCCGGCTGCGGCTGCGGCTTCTACAGTATTTTTCTCTCTATGGATTGCAGCTGCAGCAGTCCAAACGGCTTTAATCCAGCCGCAGCGAACAGCCTATAAGATTCTAGGGCCTCAAAATTTATTTATTATATATATATTATAAATAAAAATATTATTTTGTATAAAATATTGGTCAAAACGTGCTACAAATCACAAGAACATTTAAAACGACATGTTATTCTCATTATTAATCAAGTTTTTTCTTTCTTTACAAGAAGATTTAAATAATACTACCTCTATTCTTAAATCTTTATTGCCCCTAGTTTATTTTTGAACTAAACCATGACAAATAAAAACAAAGGAAGCATCTATTAGAAATATGCCCTAGAGATAATCATAAAGATGAGCACATTTCTTTATATATATATATATATATATATATATATATATATATATATAGTTTATGTATTAGGAGCCCTGGGCTCTCTTTAGCTGGACAAAGCCCTGACCGCTCACTCGTCACCCAATATTGTCAGTAAACCTTTTACGCTTTGTTGTACATAAGTTTATGCTTATTTCGTCTTAACATCATCGTATAAAACTGTCTACTCTATCCAACCTTCCCCGACGGGTGCAAGATAACTAGGGTTTCAGCGGCGGCGGTTGCATGAGACGTGAGCAAGGATGCAGATGTGGGCGACCTTGGCACCGATTGCCTCATCAGGCTTTGCCTCCACCCACACCGCCGCCGAGCCGGCCACTCCCTGATCCAAACCACGACCCCGCCCAGATCCAGATCCACCCAGCTCAGCGCAGCCGCGGCTACCGGATCTCACAGTAGAATATTGGTCTTTGAGGATGCGGCGCCGCCGCTAGAGTCTGACTCGTGCATTCTCCGGGAGCTCGCGGCTACCTTTCCTCTTCTTCCCATTACCCCCATCATGCGTTCTCTCCTCTCTTGGCGACGACTCGGCGACCGGTGCTGCCACCCCACGTTTAGTGCTCAGGTTTTCCTGGGGCCCTTCGCCGGCGACGAGCATCACCAGGTACGTCCTCCCCTTGTCTTCCCTTACCGCTGTGCGAAACTGAGCACCCAAACCCTAACTTACTCTCGTGCTCGGATCTGATCTGATTACTAGTTCATATGCATGTATTATGCCTACTAACTTCAATTCTTTTGCAAAATTATCGGCTATACATGCTTACACCCATGCCATTTACTGGATCCGCCTTGGCAGCTAAAAGATGGCGAGGATACCGTCTCTGAAGAGCCTCAATGTGTTTCCACATGCGGAGGAACACTTGTTGAAGAAGACTTACTCTAGTGCTATTTGTATGATATATGGGGACCCTATTGTTCTGTAATTGCTGCGAATAATCGCTTAAGTATATAGTTTCGAGGTTTGTATTTAATTCGCAAATAATCTATATCTTGGCAGTGACAATTCTTGGGCTACTTATAATGATTACACTGTTTGTACACGAGCTGCAGTTTTATCTCACCACATACACAGTGCATCAGGTATGATTGGCCTAAGCTTATATTTTCATGTTTCACTGCTCTATGCAACTTCTCAATATAATATTCACATAGGCTTTTGTTCTCCCTTTAAATATTTTTAGTTTTTTCCCACGCACTGTGAATATGCCTGTAGAAAATAGGGCATTATCCAAAGTAAATGCTTCCATGTCTTTTTCAAGATAATTCCGGTTTGCATGTGGGGGATGAGTTCAAGCATCATCCAGCAACCTGATCAACGAATTATATTTATGGCAATTCATTTTTATGATATGAAACATGATTATAAATCAATTTCATTGTTCAACTACTCGTGTGTTTTCTGATGTTGTAGTTTCTATTAATTATCATTGATGAGATTATGGTAAAATCATTTTCTTTTCATTGAGCTTATCCTTCCCAAAATCTGTATCATGAACCCTTCACCAGTTGATATTGTCTGCAGATGTCTGTAGATCTAAAACGAGGAGAGACTCTGCCAATTCATGTCAACATGTCATTTCCTTCTTTGCCGTGTGAAGGTCAGTTATTGATTAAATTCAGTAGTTCACCCATAAGTACTTTGTGACAAGCATTACATTATTTTTGACATATCTGTCTCTGTCTTAATTGTTTAGTATTGAGTGTGGATGCAATTGACATGTCTGGGAAACATGAAGTTGATTTGCATACAAATATTTGGAAGGTAACTTCTCTTTGAAAAAAATCATCCCTTCTGACATGGGTACTAGCTATGTCTTAATCTTTTTATGCTAATTTGAATATTTTATTACGCTCAATTACCAGATCTTGCATACGCTCCACGTTGTAAACATGTAGACTACTAATTCTACATTGTTTATGTTATTCCTTTTTATACTTTTATGTTGATTTGAATTGGTCCTTTTATTTTAATTTACAAGTAGCCGGGTTTAGGATTCATGAAACAATTACAACAGAAACTAGGTCGGAAACATAAAAAATCTTCATGTGGGTATCTTATGTGACCTCATTACCTAATTCTAGTTTTCAATTTGGAATATATAGTTTCTTGAAAGCACAAACCTTTACAGACTATATACATACTCCACCTGACAATAGGATTGAGAATAATTGTCATGGTGATGCAGATTTTTGTTGACGGGGAGGTACTCACATTGCAGCTAAATCAAAAATATTCTTTGAGCTATTTTTTATTTAAATTTCTATTTTTGTTTGGATTTGGTCTGGAAGAAATGTGTATATCTCAACAGACTTGTGCAGATATTCAAATATGCACCACGTGAACAACTAACCATTCATGATTTTGTGTTCCAATCATCGTGTTCGACGCTTTGTGTGTAAGGCAATGTAAGCCTGGCTATTTTTTATTCATATGTTAGAATTTGAGAGGGTCTTCATTGATTTCTATAACTCAATATTGCATAAAAATGAAACTGTTCTTCAAGTAATTGGATGGAGAGGGGCTTATAGCCATAGGCATCTGTTTTGTTTGCATAGTCTGAAACTGAAGTGAACTTAGGTAAGCAGGGGATTCAGTGTAGCATGGCTTTAGATTGAGGATTCAGTTGAAAAGAGAGCTGAGTTTTAGTGTAGCAGGGTGTGTATTTTTGCACCCTTTTGTCGTAATATGATCTTCTAACTCAAGAGAATTTTCTTTTGGTAATCTGATCTTCTAACTCAAGTGTGCATTCAGTTTAGACTGTAGGTTATGTTAGTCATAACAAGCTAGAAAAGATGATCATGTTAACAAGGAAAGATCATATTAACAGTTCATGTTATGTTTGCAGATATGGACCTCGATGGTTTTCTCCACATTAGGAAAGCTGGAAGAGCCTTTTGAACTCACTTTTTTTTTGCTAACAATGGTGTTATGGTGGAACATAGTTTTGTGTGTATGTACGAACAACTAAAATGTAAACACGACATTATCATAATTGAGTACAGGAATAATTATCTCTTATATCTTATTGTAAAATCTAAAACAGTTCTCCTGTAGATGGTTAGCTTGCATTTTACGCTACAATTACCTCAGATCACTTCTTGTTGTATTTATACCATTTTACGATATTTCTTGATGCATTTTATGACAACCTCGTGCGCAGAGAGATATATTCGGTCTACATTCGTTATTATGAAACAGATGAATGATTTATGCTAAAATTCGTACTCATTTACGTTATTTTGGTTCACGTTTTACGCATAAATCCGTTCGAGCCAGAACCCGCGTACGACCGGTGACGCACGATTTTCACGCCGTAAATTTCGGCTCCATTCGCCATTACGAAACAGATGTACGATTTACGCTAACATTCGTACTAATTTACGATGTTTCAGTTCATGTTTACGCTAAAATCCATTCGAGCCAGAACCCGCGCACGATCGACCGCACATAATTTTCACGCCGTAATCTTGGGGCCCATTTGCTATTACGAAACAGATAAATGATTTATGCTAAATTTCATACTCATTTACGCTGTTTTAGTTCACGATTTACGGTAAACTCTATTTGAGCCAGAACACACGCACGATCGGCTGCACACTATTTTCACGTCGTAATTTTGGGCCCCATTTGCTGTTACAAAACCGATATAGGATTTACGCTAAATTTCGTACTCATTTACGCTGTTTTAGATCACGTTTTTGAGAGCACCTAGAGGGGGGGGGTGAATAGGTGATCCTGTAAAAACTTAAAACTTAAAGCCACAAACTTGATTAAGTGTTAGAGCAATAAAACCAAGTGGCTAGAGAGGAATTCTTGCCAGACACAATAACCACAAAGATATCAACACAGAGAGGCACAATGGTTTATCCCGTGGTTCGGCCAAGTCAAAACTTGCCTACTCCATGTTGTGGCGTCCCAATGGACGAGGGTTGCACTCAACCCCTCTCAAGTGATCCAAAGATCCACTTGAATACCATGGTGTTTCTTTTCCTTTCACTATATCTCGTTTGCGAGGAATCTCCACAACTTGGAGTCTCTCGCCCTTACAAAAGATGATCACAAATGAACACGGAAGTAAGGATGGGATGAGCAACACACACAAGTCCACAGCAAATACGCACACACACGACCAAGACTTGAGCTCTAATGAATATCACAAAGTTCTCACTAGAACGGAGCTCAAATCACTAAGAATGTCAAACAAGTGCGCAAAGACGAAGTGTGAATGATCAAGAATGCTCAAAGTGTGCTTGGTTGTCCTCCTCCATGCGCCTAGGGGTCCCTTTTATAGCCCCAAGGCAGCTAGGAGCCGTTGAGAGCAATCCAGTAAGGCAATTCTTGCCTTCTGTCGACTGGCGCACCGGACAGTCCGGTGCACCACCGGACACTGTCTGGTGCGGATTTCTTTCCTATTCTGGCGCAGCCGACCGTTGGACACTCGGAGCCGTTGGCGCACCGGACACTGTCCGGTGCACACCGGACAGTCCGGTGCCCCCTTCTGACCATTGGCTCGGCCACGCGTCATGCGCGGATTCCACGACCGACCGTTGGCGCGCCCGACCGTTGGCTCACCGGACAGTCCGGTGAATTATAGCCGTACGCTGTTGACTTGGTTCCCGAGAGCAGCGATTTCGCCGCAGCTGACTCACCGGACACTGTCCGGTGCACCACCGGACAGTCCGGTGATTTATAGCCGTACGCCGCCGTCGAGACCCGAGAGCAGCCATTTCACCAGAGCCAGCCTGGCGCACCGGACACTGTCCGGTGCACCCAGACCGAGTAGAGTCTTAGCTGCTCGAGCCAAGACTTATCCCAATGTATTTTCCCTGATTCTAGCACTTAGACAAATATGTTAGTACACAAAAACCAATGTACTAAGTCTAGAATCATACCTTTGTATTGATTTGCACTTTGTCCACCATTTGGCATAGTTTAACACTCAAGCATTTGTGTTGAACACTAAATCACCAAAATACTTAGAAATGGCCCAAGGGCACATTTCCCTTTCAATCTCCCCCTTTTTGGTGATTTATGCCAACACAACATAAAGCAACTAAAGGAAGTGCAATATCAATGCAATTTCAAACAAGAAATGATTTTGATTCAGATTTGGCATATTTGGATCATTCTTTGCCACCACTTGGTTTGTTTTTGCAAATCAGACTCAATTTCCTATCTCTAAGTCAAATTCACTTGTAGAGACATAAAGAGAGGTATTCCGAGAGAAATTGATCAAAGATTCAAAAACTCCCCCTTTTTCCATAATCAAACATTCTCCCCACAAGAGACAGACTTTTAGCATTAAGAGACAATAAGAGTATTTTGACAAAACAAAACTCTACTCTACTATTTTCAAAATTCTCAAGTGGTAGCTGATCCATTCCTTGCTTTGGCCTTATTTTCTCCCCCTTTGGCATCAAGCACCAAAACGGGATCAATCTTGGCCCTTAAACCCCATTGCCTCACCAAAATCTTCAACTAAGAGTAAAAAGGCAAATAAGAATACGAAGACGAACTTGGAGTGAGTTACCCTCTCATTGACGTGCAGTGGAAGTCTTGCATGGTCCAAGTTCACCTTTCCCTTTCAATCTACCTTTGAGACTAAATCAAGTAAACTCAAGCACACGGTTAGTCTCAAAGGGTCAAGTTGTAGCATGCCTCCCCCTAAATAAGTGCATCCCTTGCAATTGGACTTGTGAGGTCCGGGGATCATGAGTACAACTTGAGCACCACAAATAAACAACAAAATGCATAAGGAACATGATCAAGGGCATAAACACATGTATGCTACAAATCAATCAAAGTTCCGCGAATCTAAGACATTTAGCTCACTACGCAGCCTGCAAAAGGTCTTCTCATCTAAAGGCTTGGTAAAGATATCGGCTAGCTGGTTCTCGGTGCTAATGTAAAACACTTCGATATCTCCCTTTTGCTGGTGGTCTCTCAAAAAGTGATGCCGGATGTCAATGTGCTTTGTGCGGCTGTGCTCAACAGGATTGTCTGCCATGCGGATAGCACTCTCATTGTGAGAGCACCTAGAGGGGGGGTGAATAGGTGATCCTGTAAAACTTGAGACTTAATACCACAAAAACTTGATTAGGCATTAGCACAATAATGCCAAGTGGCTTAGAGAAGAGTCTTAGCAAAACACAACAACCACAAGAGGATCAACACAGATAGACACAGTGGTTTATCCCGTGGTTCGGCCAAGTACAAAACTTGCCTACTCCACGTTGTGGCGTCCCAACGGACGAGGGTTGCAATCAACCCCTCTCAAGCGGTCTAAAGACCCACTTGAATACCATGGTGTTTTGCTTAGCTTTACTATATCCCGCTTGCGAGGAATCTCCACAAATTGGAGTCTCTCGCCCTTATAAAGATGTTCACAAAGAAGCACAGAGTAAGGGAGGGATGAGCAACTCACACAAGACACAAAGATCATAGCAAATACGCACACACAAGACCCAGACTTGAGCTCAAGACACTATCACGAGTTTCTCACTAGAACGGAGCTCAAATCACTAAGAATGTCGAACAAGTGCGCAAGAATGAAGTGTGAGTGATCAACTATGCTCAAAGAATGCTTGGATGTCTTCTCCATGCGCCAAGGGGTCCCTTTTATAGCCCCAAGGCAGCTAGGAGCCGTTGAGAGCATTGTAGGAAGGCAATTCTTGCCTTCTGTCGACTGGCGCACCGGACAGTCCGGTGCACCACCGGACACTGTCCGGTGCGGATTTCTTTCCTTTTTTGGCGAAGCCGACCGTTGCAGATCCAGAGCCGTTGGCGCACCGGACACTGTCCGGTGCACACCGGACAGTCTGGTGCCCCCTTGTGACCGTTGGCTCGGCCACGCGTCACGCACGGAATCCTCGACCGACCGTTGCCCCGGCTGACCGTTGGCTCACCGGACAGTCCGGTGAATTATAGCCGTACGCCGTTGATGGCTTCCCGAGACCGACGACTTCGCCTGTGAACGGCTCACCGGACAGTCCGGTGCACCACCGGACAGTCTGGTGATTTATACCGTACACCGCCGTCGAAGTCCCGAGAGCAGCAAGTTCGCCAGAGTCAGCCTGGCGCACCGGACACTGTCCGGTGCACCCAGACTGCGCAGACTTTGGCTGAACAAAGCCATCTCTTTTCAAATTCGATTTCTCATGTTTCCAGCACTTGGACACAATACATTAGTCCATAAAACAATGTACTAAGTCTAGAAACATACCTTTTGACTTGATTTGCACTTTGTCCACCACTTTGCATAGATTAACACAAAAGCACTTGTGTTGGCACTCAATCACCAAAATACTTAGAAATGGCCTATGGGCACATTTCCCTTTCAATCTCCCCCTTTTTGGTGATTTATGCCAACACAACAAAGAGCAACTAAAAGAAGTGCAATATCAATGCAAATGAGAACTCAATATTGTTTTGATTCAAATTTGGCATATATGGATCACTCTTTGCCACCACTTGGTTTGTTTTTGCAAATCAAACTCAATTTCCTATCTCTAAGTCAAATTCACTTGTAGAGACATAAAGAGAGATATTCCAAGAGAAATTGATCAAAGATTTCAAAAAAAAACTCCCCCTTTTTCCCATAATCAACATTTCTCCCCACGAGTAGGGATGGCAACGGGGCCCCATTCCCCGATCCCCGGCGGGGAATTCATCCATTTGGGGACGGGGATGGGGAGAAAATACTCCCCGCGGGGAAAGAAACGGGTAAAAACCAATCCCCATCGGGGATGGCGGGGCCGGGTACGGATAATGGCCACCCATACCCGCTACCCGTCGGGGATCTGATTTGACAGGTGGGTCCCATAATTCAGTGTCTCACACTCTCAGTCTCTCACTGTCTCGGCGTGGACTCATTCTCATAATCTCATTTCCCTTCAGCCCGGCCCGAACAACGCGCAACCCTAGCAGCCTAGCTTCCGTGCGTGGTGCGTCCCGGTCACAGACTTCCGCCGCCGCCGCCGCTTGCCCGCAGGCACGCCGCACGCCGCGCGCTCGGGCTCGGCTCCGTGGCCGTGCGGCCCGTGCCTCCCTCAGTCCCCGTGGCCACCGCGCGCTCGGGCTCTGCTGCCTCCCAGTTCCCGCTCGCACGCAGCACGCCGCAGTCTGCACGCCGCACGCCGCTCGCCCCGTCGCCCGCAGGCCGCAGCGCGTTGCGGCCGTTGCCTGCTCCGGTGCACGCGCCCAACTGCTGGCTGCTGCGGCCTGCCCGCCGACGAGTGGACCTCCTGCTGCTGCTGCTCGGCCTCTGCCAGCCGGCCACGCGCCCACCTGCTGCTGCTGCCTGCTGCTCGGCTTCTTCGGTTCCTCAGCTTCTTCGGTTCCTGAGTCCAGCACTCCAGCCAGCAACAACAGATCGGCTTCCTCGGTTCCTCCCGGTCCCGGTAACTTGTTCCTGGCTTCCTGCTGATTCAGATTTTAGTAGCAGTGTAGCACAGATCAGTTATTCAGTGATTCCATATTTATTTGTAGTTGGTCTTGAGGACTTGAGATAATGTCATCGAGCAACAACAATCATGACCATAATGTCAATGAATCACAGTCACAACAGGGTTCTTTACCATCTGTTAATGACTCCGAAGCAGTAGGAGGAAATGCGGAAGTGGAAGAGATTGAAGTTTCTGATGATGAAGACCAGGAAGGTGGTGTTGGTTCAAAGAGAAAGTTGACTTCAGCTGTTTGGAAAGAATTCAAAAGGGTTAGAGTAGGGGATAAAATTAAAGCAAAGTGCAACTGGTGCACAAAGAAACTTGGAGGAGAGACAAAAAATGGAACCAAACATCTACATGATCATCTCAAGACATGTCCATATCGTAAAAGCAAAATGACCGGACAAAGCAAGACATTTAGTCAAAGCTCATTGAGGTTTGGTTGTCGTGATACAGGGAAAGTGTCAGTGGAGAACTATACTTTTGATCAAGAAATTGCTAGAAAGGAGCTTGCATCTATGATGGTTTTGCATGAATACCCATTATGCATGGTTGATCATACAGGATTTAGAAGATTTGTTAGCGCACTTCAACCTTTGTTTAAAATGGTGACAAGGAACACTATTAGGTAAGCAGTAAACTACTTAGTGTGTTTTGGCTAACTGTACTAAACTACTTAGTGTGTTTTGGCTAACTTATATTTCCTTAGGAATGACATTATGAAGCAATATGAGATAGAAAAGAAGAAAGCCATTGCTTTCATGGCAGGAAACAACTCTAGGGTTGCTATCACTACTGATATGTGGACTGCAGACAACCAAAAGAAAGGCTACATGGCTATCACAGCCCATTTTATTGATCAATCATGGAAGCTTAGGAGTATTGTGATGAGGTAATGTGACTTGTTCATGGAATCATGGAACCAATTTTATGTTTACTATTGTATGTTTACTGTTGTATGTTCACTATTGTAGGTTCATTTATGTGCCACGTCCACATACTGCTGAGGTTATCGCTGAAGAGTTGAATGAATCCTTAATTGCATGGAATCTTGATGAGAAGGTATCAACTCTGACTGTTGACAATTGTTCTACAAATGATAAGGTTATAGACTTGTTAGTGAGAAAGATAGGGAAAGGTAAACTTATGTTAAAGGGTAGCACATTACACATGCGGTGTTGCGCCCATATTCTCAACTTGATTGTGAAGGATGGTTTAGATATCATGCAAAAGGCTATTGAAAGGATTCGTGATAGTGTAGCTTTTTGGACAGCAACACCAAAAAGAGTTGAAAAATTTGAAGAGATTGCTAAATTTATGAAAGTCACTATAACTAAGAAGTTGTGCCTTGATTGCAAAACAAGATGGAACTCAACATTCACAATGCTTAGTGTTGCCCTTCCCTATAAGGCTATTTTTATTCGTGCTGTGCTTGTTGAGAAACAATATGAATGCTGTCCTAGTGAAGAAGAATGGTCATTTGCCCATGATGTGGTTGATAGGTTGCGTATGTTTTACGACATCACAGAAATGTTCTCTGGAACCCAATATGTTACTGCTAATATCATGTTTCCAAAGGTTTGTGAAATCAAAATGAATATGAGACAGTGGTCAAGTTGTGGCAATGAAATCATAGAAGAAATGTCAGTTAAGATGCATGAGAAATTTGACAAGTACTGGTTCGATGTGCAAGGTCTAATGGGCATTGCTACACTTCTTGATCCTCGTTTTAAAACTGAAATGTTACTAGTTTGTTTTGAAATGCTCATGGGTATTAGTGGTGATGACTGTGAGGATCATGTTAGAGGAGTCACCAAATTATTATGTGAGTTGATGAATGAGTACCAACTACAAGATGATGAAGGTAACACAGAACCATCTACCTCAATGCAATCCATTGAAGCTCCAGCAGTTATGTCTCTTTTTAATGCCCGTGTTGCTAAGAAGAGGCCGGCATCTCTACGTCTAAAATCTGAATTGGATCGTTATTTGGAGGATGATTATGTTCCAGCTACAAAGGAAAATTTTAATGTATTAGATTGGTGGAAGGTAGCTGGGACACGATATCCTACCTTGCGGATGATTGCACGTGATATTTATGCGATTCCAGTGAGCACTGTTGCTTCAGAGTCAGCATTCAGCACAAGTGGAAGAGTTCTTAGTGAGCATCGTAGCCGTCTTACTCCTGGGATGTTAGAGGCCTTAATGTGCACACAGGATTGGCTTAGAAACCAATACAAAGGTATATAAAGCATTTAATTTGGTTGGTTGTATTATTAACTTGCACTAAAATTTTATGTTCGTTGAAATACAGATGATGCAAATGGTCTTCCTTCGAGCTTTTGGACGGTTCTTCAGGACATATCAGAAGGGATGCAGGTAATGTTCTAAAGACAATGTCATTTTTGGCTTGATGAATACATGTTAAAATTTACTTTCTTCATTTGCAGGATCTGGTAATGTGATATTGGTGCAAGGAAGTTAGTTCAGACTTTGTGACTTGTGAGCTTGTTGCATGTATTTGGTACACTGCCATGTGTCATCTTATTTATGTACTCTTGTTGGAACTGTAATCTTTAAGTATGGACTATGAACAGAACTTATGTTTGGATTTGGTGTATCATTCATGTGTGTAATAGACTGGTACTGCTATGTGGCATTGTGGAATGTGGACTTGTGGTTGTACTATATACTATGGTTATTATTTATTACTTATTATTGTATTAATGACTTATGATGTATCATGCCATAGTTGCAATAGCTGCTATGATTTGTGTTGTTTATATATTTGCAAATGTAAATATGCTGCTGATTTATTGTGCTGTAGTGCTGGACATGTTTTTAAAGTGAGCTGTTGGCGGGGCGGGGATTTTTCCCCATCGGGTCCCCGTATACCCGACGGGGACGGGGACGGGGAATAAATGTCCCCGCGGACGGGGACGGGGACGGGGACGGGGAACAGGGACTTTTAATTTTGACGGGGACGGGTATGGGGATCAGTCCCCGGCGGGGAGCAGCCCCATTGACATCCCTACCCACGAGAGGCCAACTTTTGACAAGAGAGACAATAAGAGAGTTTTGACAAACCAAAAGCTCTATTCTACTATTTTCAAAATTTCTCAAGTGGTAGCTGATCCATTTATTGCTTTGGCCTTATTTTCTCCCCCTTTGGCATCAAGCACCAAAACAGGATCAATTTTGGCCCTTTAACCCCATTGCCTCACCAAAATCTTCAAATAAGAATACAAAGGCAATAGGAGTACATGAGATGAACTTGAAATAAGTTACCCTCTCATCGGAGTGCAGTGGAAGTCTTTCATGGTCCAAGTCCACCTTTTCCCTTTCAAACCTCCTTTGAGACTAAATCAAGCAAACTCAAGCACACGGTTAGTCTCAAAGGGTCAAGTTGTAGCACAACTCCCCCTAAATATGTGCATCACTTGCAAAAGGACTTGTGAGGTCCGGGGAGTGTTTGTTCAAACTGAGCACCACAAGTAAACAACAAAATGCATAAGAAACATGATCAAAGGCATAAACACATGTATGCTATAAATCAATCCAAGTTCCACGAATCTAAGACATTTAGCTCACTACGCAGCCTGCAAAAGGTCTTCTCATCTAAAGGCTTGGTAAAGATATCGGCTAGCTGGTTCTTGGTGCTAACATAAAACACTTCGATATCTCCCTTTTGCTGGTGGTCTCTCAAGAAGTGATGCCGGATGTCAATGTGCTTTGTGCGGCTGTGCTCAACAGGATTTTCCGCTATGCAGATAGCACTCTCATTGTCACATAGGAGTGGGACTTTGCTCAGATTGTAGCCAAAGTCCCGGAGGGTTTGCCTCATCCAAAGTAGTTGCGCGCAACACTGTCCTGCGGCAACATACTCGGCCTCAGCGGTGGATAGTGCAACGGAAGTTTGTTTCTTAGAGTTCCATGACACCAGGGACCTTCCTAAGAATTGGCACGCCCCCGATGTACTCTTCCTATCGACCTTACATCCAGCATAGTCGGAATCTGAATATCCAAGCAAGTCAAAGTTAGACCCCTTTGGATACCAGATCCCGAAGCAAGGCGTAGCGACTAAATATCTAAGAATTCGCTTCACGGCCACTAAGTGACACTCCCTTGGATCGGATTGAAATCTAGCACACATGCATACGCTAAGCATAATATCCGGTCTACTAGCACATAAATAAAGCAAAGAACCTATCATGGACCGGTATGCTTTTTGATCAACGGACTTACCTCCTTTGTTGAGGTCGGTGTGTCCGTCAGTTCCCATCGGCGTCTTTGCGGGCTTGTCGTCCTTCATCCCAAATCGCTTTAGCAAGTCTTGCGTGTACTTCGTTTGGGAGATGAAGGTGCCGTCCTTGAGTTGCTTCACTTGGAACCCAAGGAAGTAGTTCAACTCGCCCATCATCGACATCTCGAATTTCTGCGTCATCACCCTGCTAAACTCTTCACAAGACTTTTGATTAGTAAAACCAAATATTATGTCATCGACATAAATTTGGCACACAAAAAGATCACCATCGCAAGTCTTAGTGAAAAGAGTTGGATCGGCTTTCCCAACCTTGAAAGCATTAGCAATTAAAAAGTCTCTAAGGCATTCATACCATGCTCTTGGGGCTTGCTTAAGTCCATAGAGCGCCTTAGAGAGCTTACACACATGGTCGGGGTACCGTTCATCCTCGAAGCCAGGGGGTTGCTCTGCGTACACCTCCTCCTTGATTGGCCCGTTGAGGAAAGCGCTCTTCACATCCATTTGGAACAACCTGAAAGAATGGTGAGCGGCATATGCTAGCAAAATACGAATTGATTCTAGCCTAGCCACAGGAGCAAAAGTCTCCTCAAAGTCCAAACCTACGACTTGGGCATAACCTTTTGCCACAAGTCGAGCCTTGTTCCTCGTCACCACCCCGTGCTCGTCCTGTTTGTTGCGGAACACCCACTTGGTTCCCACAACATTTTGCTTAGGACGAGGCACCAGTGTCCAAACTTCATTCCTCTTGAAATTATTGAGCTCCTCCTGCATGGCCAACACCCAGTCCGGATCTAGCAAGGCCTCTTCTACCCTGAAAGGCTCGATAGAAGAGACAAAGGAGTAATGCTCACAAAAATTAACTAATCTTGAGCGAGTAGTTACTCCCTTGCTAATGTCACCCAAAATTTGGTCGACGGGATGATTCCTTTGAATCGTCGCTCGAACTTGGGTTGGAGGTGCCGGTTGTGCTTCTTCCTCCATCACATGGTCATCTTGTGCTCCCCCTTGATCACACGCCTCTTCTTGATGAACCTGTTAATCATCTTGAGTTGGGGGATGCACCATTGTTGAGGAAGAAGGTTGATCTTGCTCCTTTTGTTCCTGTGGTCGCACATCTCCAATCGCCATGGTGCGTATTGCGGCCGTCGGAACGTCTTCTTCATCTACATCATCAAGATCAACAACTTGCTCTCTTGGAGAGCCATTATTCTCATCAAATACAACGTCGCTAGAGACTTCAACCAAACCCGATGATTTGTTGAAGACTCTATACGCCTTTGTATTTGAGTCATAACCTAATAAAAACCCTTCTACAGCTTTGGGAGCAAACTTAGAATTTCTACCTTTCTTCACTAGAATGTAACATTTGCTCCCAAATACACGAAAGTAAGACACATTGGGTTTGTTACCGGTTAGAAGCTCATACGAAGTCTTCTTGAGGAGGCGGTGAAGGTAGACCCGGTTGATGGCGTGGCAAGCCGTGTTCACGGCTTCCGACCAAAACCGCTCGGGAGTCTTGAACTCTCCAAGCAATGTCCTCGGCATGTCTATGAGCTAGCGTCCTGTTCTTCCTCTCTACCACACCATTTTGCTGCGCTGTGTAGGGAGCGGAGAACTCGTGCTTGATCCCCTCCTCTTCAAGGAACTCCTCCACTTGAAGGTTCTTGAACTCGGACCCGTTGTCGCTCCTTATCTTCTTCACCTTGAGCTCAAACTCATTTTGAGCTCTCCTGAGGAAGTGCTTGAGGGTCCCTTGGGTTTCAGATTTATCCTGCAAAAAGAATACCCAAGTGAAGCGGGAAAAATCATCAATTATAACAAGACCATACTTACTTCCTCCTATGCTTAGATAGGCGACGGGTCCGAAGAGGTCCATATGAAGCATCTCCAAAGGTCTTGATGTGGTCATCACATTTTTGGTGTGATGAGAGCTTCCCACCTGTTTGCCTGCTTGACAAGCTGCACAAGGTCTATCTTTTTTGAAATGCACATTAGTTAGACCTATCACGTGTTCTCCCTTTAGAAGCTTGTGAAGGTTCTTCATCCCCACATGTGCTAAGCGGCGATGCCACAGCCAGCCCATGCAAGTCTTAGCAATTAAGCATGCATCTAGACCGGCCTCCTCTTTTGCAAAATCAACTAAATAAAGTTTGTTGTCTAGTACACCCTTAAAAGCTAGTGAACCATCACACCTTCTAAAGACAGACACATCTACATTTGTGAATAAACAATTATATCCCATATTGCATAATTGACTCACAGACATCAAGTTATATCCAAGCGACTCAACTAAGAACACATTAGAAATAGAGTGCTCGTACGAAATAGCAATTTTACCTAACCCTTTCACCTTGCCTTGGTTCCCATCACCGAATATTATTGAATCTTGGGGATCCTTGTTCTTGACGTAGGAAGAGAACATCCTCTTCTCCCCCGTCATGTGGTTTGTGCATCCGCTGTCGATAATCCAGCTTGAGCCCCCGGATGCATAAACCTGCAAGGCAAATTTAGGCTTGGGTCTTAGGTACCCAACTCATGTTGGGTCCTACAAGGTTAGTTACAATAGTCTTAGGGACCCAAATGCAAGTTTTGTCTCCCTTACATTTGGCCCCTAACTTCTTAGCAATTACTGTCGGGGACCATAATTAGGGGTACCCTCAAGACTCCTAATTCTCAGCTGGTAACCCCCATCAGCATAAAGCTGCTAAGGCCTGATGGGTGCGATTAAGTCAGGGATCAGTCCATTCGAGCGACTCGATCACGCCTCGCCCGAGCCTAGCCTCGGGCAAGGGCAGCCGACCCCGGAGGATTTCCGTCTCGCCCGAGGCCCCCCTCCAACGGCGGACATATTTCCGGCTCGCCCGAGGCCCTGCCTTCGCTAAGAAGCAACCCTGACTAAATCACCGCACCGACCGACCAAGTCGCAGGAGCATTTAATGCAAAGGTGACCTGACACCTTTGTCCTGATGCGCGCCCCCCGGCAGAGCCGAAGTGACCGCCGTCACTTCACCGCTCCACTGACCGGCCTGACAGAAGGACAGCGCCGCCTGCGCCACTCCGACCGCAGTGCCACTTGACAGAGTGAGACTGACAGGCAGTCAGGCCCTGCCAAAGGCACCATAGGAAGCTCCGCCCGACCCAGGGCTCGGACTCGGGCTAAGCCCCGGAAGACGGCGAACTCCGCTCCGCCCGACCCAGGGCTTGGACTCGGGCTAAGCCCCGGAAGACGGCGAACTCCGCTCCGCCCGACCCAGGGCTCGGACTCGGGCTAAGTCCCGGAAGACGGCGAACTCCGCTCCGCCCGACCCAGGGCTCGGACTCGGGCTAAGTCCCGGAAGACGACGAACTCCGCTTCGCCCGACCCCAGGGCTCGGACTCGGGCTCAGCCCCAGAAGACGACGAACTCCGCTTCGCCCGATCCCAGGGCTCGGACTCCGCCCTGGCCTCTGCTGAACGACCTCCGCCTCGCCCGACCCAGGGGCTCGGACTCGGCCTCGGCCATGGAAGATAGACTCGACCTCGGCTTCGGAGGAGCCTCCACGTCGCCCAACCTAGGGCGCAGGCCAGCCACGTCAACAGGAAGCGCCATCATCACCCTACCCCGAGCTGACTCGGGCCCCCAGAGAACAAGACCGGTGTCCCATCTGGCTAGCTCCGTCGGATAGGCAATGATGGCGCCCGCATGCTCTGTGACGACGACGGCTCTCAGCTCTCTTACGGAAGCAGGAGGACGTCAGCAAGGACTCAACCGCTCCGACAGCTGTCCCTCCGCCAGGCTCCATCGCTCCTCCGACGGCCACGACATCACACCAGCTGGGTGCCAAGATCTCTCCGGCTACCACATCGGCATGTACTTAGGGCGCTAGCTCTCCCTCGCTAGACACGTAGCACTCTGCTACACCCCCATTGTACACCTGGATCCTCTCCTTACGCCTATAAAAGGAAGGACCAGGGCCCTCTTAGAGAAGGTTGGCCGTGCGGGGATGAGGACGGGACAGGCGCTCTCTTGGGGCCGCTCGCTTCCCTCTCCCGCGTGGACGCTTGTAACCCCCTACTGCAAGCGCACCCGACCTGGGTGCGGGACGAACACGAAGGCCGCGGGATTTCCACCTCTCTCACGCCCATCTTTGGCCACCTCACTTCCCCCCTTCGCGCTCGGCCTCACGTCGACCCATCTGGGCTGGGGCACGCGGCGACATTCACTCGTCGGCTTAGGGACCCCCCGGTCTCGAAACGCCGACAGTTGGCACGCCAGGTAGGGGCCTGCTGCGTGTTGACGAACAACTTCCCGTCAAGCTCCAGATGGGCAGTCTCCAGCAACCTCTCCGACCCGGGACGGTGCTCCATTTCGGGAGTCTTGAGTTCATGTCCTTCGACGGCAGCTACGACATGATACTCCTTCCACCGCCGCGCGACAACGACAATGGCGGCCGACAGCCCGCCCGCCGGCGGCGGAATCGACGACGTCTTCCCCGCGTGGTGGAAGAACAACATTCGAGCTCGCCCCGTCCTCTCCCCCGCTAACGGAGGAGGAGGCGGGGCAACCAAGGCCAAGCGGGAGGCCGCGCCTCGTCGGCTGTCGAGCGAATCGACGTCCCTAGCGCCCCAACGGGGGGCGCGTCGGGCGACGACCTCGCGTTTGAGACGAAGGCGAGCGCCGTCTCCTCGCGACACGCCAATCCCGAGCAAGCGAACGACGCCAGCACGCTCGCGGAAGGCTTGCTGGGCGTCACCCTCGTACCTGAGATGACGGTGCAGTCAGTCCCCGACGTGACTTCATCGCCGTTCGTCGACCAAAAGGTACCGACCGATTCCCATCCTACGTCATTTAGATTCAGCCTCAACCCGCCTAGCGACCTTGCTTTGGCGGGCACTCTCATAGAGGCGAGTTCAAACCCTCTGGGGTTTCGCACGCGGTCGCCTTGGGACCGGCTGACGGACGTCTCGACCTATGGGCCCTCCGGGTCCGAGGAAGACGACGACCCCGGCATCTGTTGGGATTTCTCTGGACTTGGCAACCCTAGTGCCATGCGGGACTTCATGACCGCATGTGACTACTGCCTCTCCGACTGTTCCGACGGTAGCCGCAGCCTCGACGACGAGGACTGCGGCCCAAGCCGCGAATGTTTCCACGTCGATCTAGGGGGTCCCTCCGAAGGCAATCATCTCGGCATGCCGGGGGACGGTGATCTCCCTAGGCCGGTGCCCCGCGCTGACATCCCGCGGGAGCTAGCTGTGGTCCCCGTTCCGGCGGGGGGTCACGACCCACAGCTCGAGCAAGTCCGTGGGGCGCAGGCCAGGCTCGACGAGGGAGCAGGAGCGCTTGAGCCGATCCGCTGGGACGTCGGGCAGGCATGGGCGGGCCAACCCCCGGCCGGAGAAATACGTCACCTGCCCCAGGGTCTCCAGCTCCGCGTCGCCAACGACGTCAGGGTCAGGCCGCCACCCGCATCCAGTGGGGTCGGTCAGAACCTGGCTGCAGCAGCGATGCTTCTCCACGCAATGCCGGAGCCATCAACCACCGAGGGTCGGCGAATCCAAGGAGAGCTCAAGAATCTCCTGGAAGGCGCTGCGGTCCGACGGGCCGAGAGCTCTGCCTCCCGAAGGTAAGGATACCCCTCGGAACCTCATGCCGCGACTTCCCGATTCATGCGGGAAGCCTCGGTCTACACCGGGCGCACGCGCAACACCGCGCCTGCGGCCCCGGGCCACCTCGGCAACGAGCACCATCATCGCGACCGTCGGGCCCACCTCGACGAGAGGGTGCGCCGAGGCTATCACCCCAGGCGTGGGGGACGCTACGACAGCGGGGAGGATCGGAGTCCCTCGCCCGAACCACCCGGTCCGCAGGCCTTCAGCCGGGCCATCCGGCGGGCACCGTTCCCGACCCGGTTCCGACCCCCGACTACTATCACAAAGTACTCGGGGGAAACGAGACCGGAATTGTGGCTCGCGGACTACCGCCTGGCCTGCCAGCTGGGTGGAACGGACGACGACAACCTCATCATCCGCAACCTCCCCCTGTTCCTCTCCGACACCGCTCGCGCCTGGTTGGAGCACCTGCCTCTGGGGCAGATCTCCAACTGGGATGACCTGGTCCAAGCCTTCGCCGGCAATTTCCAGGGCACGTATGTGCGCCCCGGGAATTCTTGGGACCTCCAAAGCTGCCGACAGCAGCCGGGAGAGTCTCTCCGGGACTACATCCGGCGATTCTCGAAGCAGCGCACCGAGCTGCCCAACATCACCGACTCGGATGTCATCGGCACGTTCCTTGCCGGCACCACCTGCCGCGACCTGGTGAGCAAGTTGGGTCGCAAGACCCCCACCAGGGCGAGCGAGCTGATGGACATCGCCACCAAGTTCGCCTCTAGCCAGGAGGCGGTCGAGGCTATCTTCCGAAAGGACAAGCAGCCCCAGGGCCGCCCACCAGAAGATGCTCCCGAGGCGTCTACTCAGCGCGGCGCCAAGAAGAAAGGCAAGAAGAAGTCGCAAGCGAAACGCGACGCCGCCGACGCGGACCTTGTCGCCGCCGCCGAGCACAAGAACCCTCGGAAGCCCCCCGGAGGTGCCAACCTTTTCGACAAGATGCTCAAGGAGCCGTGCCCCTATCATCAGGGGCCCGTCAAGCACACCCTTGAGGAGTGCGTCATGCTTCGGCGCCACTTCCACAGGGCCGGGCCACCCGCGGAGGGTGGCAGGGCCCGCGACGACGACAAGAAGGAAGATTACCAAGCAGGAGAGTTCCCCGAGGTCCGCGAATGCCTCGGCTCGGCACCGCAAGCAAGAGCGCCGGGAGGTCTGCTTGGTCAAGGTGGCGGCGCCGGTCTATCTAGACTAGTCCGACAAGCCCATCACCTTCGACCAAGACGATCACCCCGACCACGTGCCGAGCCCGGGGAAATACCCGCTCGTCGTCGACCCCGTCATCGGCGACGTCAGGCTCACCAAGGTCCTTATGGACGGGGGCAGCAGCCTCAACATCATCTACGCCGAGACCCTCAGGCTCCTGCGCGTTGATCTGTCCTCCGTCCGAGCAGGCGCTGCGCCCTTCCACGGGATCATTCCCGGGAAGCGCGTCCAGCCCCTCGGACGACTCGACCTTCCTGTCTGCTTCGGAACGCCCTCCAACTTCCGAAGGGAGACTCTGACGTTCGAGGTGGTCGGGTTCCGAGGAACCTACCACGCGGTACTGGGGAGGCCATGCTACGCGAAGTTCATGGCCGTCCCCAACTACACCTACCTGAAGCTCAAGATGCCGGGCCCCAACGGGGTCATCACCGTCGGCCCCACGTACAAACACGCGTTCGAATGCGACGTGGAGTGCGTGGAGTACGCCGAGGCCCTCGCCGAGTCCGAGGCCCTCATCGCCGACCTGGAAAGCCTCTCCAATGAGGTGCCAGACGTGAAGCGTCATGCCGGCAACTTCGAGCTAGTGGAGACGGTTAAGGCCGTCCCCCTCGACCCCAGTGGCGATGCCTCCAAGCAGGTCTGGATCGGTTCCGGGCTCGACCCCAAATAGGAAACAGTGCTCGTCGACTTTCTCCGTGCGAACGCCGACGTCTTCGCGTGGAGTCCCTCGGACATGCCCGGCATACCGAGGGATGTCGCCGAGCACTCACTGGATATTCGGGCCGGGGCCCGACCCGTCAAGCAGCCTCTGCGCCGATTCGACGAGGAGAAGCGCAGAGCGATAGGCGAGGAGATCCACAAGCTAATGGCAGCCGGGTTCATCAAAGAGGTATTCCATCCCGAATGGCTTGCCAACCCTGTGCTTGTGAGAAAGAAAGGGGGGAAATGGCGGATGTGTGTAGACTACACTGGTCTCAACAAAGCATGTCCGAAGGTTCCCTACCCTCTGCCTCGCATCGATCAAATCGTGGATTCCACTGCTGGGTGCGAAGCCCTGTCTTTCCTCGACGCCTACTCAGGGTATCACCAAATCAGGATGAAAGAGTCCGACCAGCACGCGACTTCTTTCATCACGCCCTTCGGCATGTACTGCTATGTCACCATGCCGTTCGGTTTGAGGAATGCGGGCGCGACGTACCAGCGGTGCATGAACCATGTGTTCGGCGAACACATCGGTCGCACGGTCGAAGCCTACGTCGATGACATCGTAGTCAAGACGAGGAAAGCTTCCGACCTCCTCTCCGACCTTGAAGTGACATTCCAATGTCTCAAGGCGAAAGGCGTCAAGCTCAATCCCGAGAAGTGTGTCTTCGGGGTGCCCCGGGGCATGCTCTTGGGGTTCATCGTCTCCGAGCGGGGCATCGAAGCCAACCCCGAGAAGATCGCAGCCATCACCAGCATGGGTCCCATCAAGGACTTAAAGGGCGTACAGAGGGTCATGGGATGTCTCGCGGCTCTGAGCCGCTTCATCTCACGCCTCGGCGAAAGAGGCCTGCCTCTGTACCGCCTCTTAAGGAAGGCCGAGCGCTTCACTTGGACCCCTGAGGCCGAGGAAGCTCTCGGGAACCTGAAGGCGCTCCTCATAAGGGTGCCTATCTTGGTGACCCCAGCTACCGGAGAAGCCCTCTTGGTCTACGTCGCCGCGACCACCCAGGTGGTTAGCGCCGCGATTGTGGTCGAGAGGCAAGAAGAGGGGCATGCATTGCCCATTTAGAGGCCAGTTTACTTCGTCAGCGAGGTACTGTCCGAAACCAAGATCCGCTACCCACAAGTTCAGAAGCTGCTGTATGTAGTGATCCTGGCGCGGCAGAAGTTGCGACACTACTTCGAGTCTCATCCGGTAACTGTGGTGTCATCCTTCCCCCTGGGGGAGATCATCCAGTGCCGAGAGGCCTCGGGCAGGATTGCAAAGTGGGCAGTGGAAATCATGGGCGAGACAATCTCGTTCGCCCCTTGGAAGGCCATCAAATCCCAGGTCTTGGCGGACTTCGTAGCCGAATGGGTCGACACCCAGCTACCGACGGCTCCGATCCAACCAGAGCTCTGGACCATGTTTTTCGACGGGTCGCTGATGAAGACGGGGGCCGGCGCGGGCCTACTCTTCATCTCGCCCCTCAGGAAACACCTACGCTATGTGCTACGCCTCCACTTCCCGGCGTCCAACAATGTGGCTGAGTACGAGGCTCTGGTCAACGGGTTGCGGATCGCCATCGAGCTAGGGGTCAGGCGCCTCGACGCTCGCGGTGACTCGCAGCTCGTCATCGACCAAGTCATGAAGAACTCCCACTGCCGTGACCCGAAGATGGAGGCCTACTGCGATGAGGTTCGGCGCCTGGAAGACAAGTTCTACGGGCTCGAGCTTAACCACATCGCTCGGCGCTACAACGAGACTGCGGACGAGCTAGCAAAAATAGCCTCGGGACGAACAACGGTTCCCCCGGACGTCTTCTCCCGGGATCTGCATCAACCCTCCGTCAAGATCGACGACGCGCCCGAGCCTGAGGCGCCCTCGGTCCAGCCCGAGGTGCCCTCGGCACAGCCGGAGGCACCCTTAGCTCGGCCCGAGGCGGCCTCGGTTCAACCCGAGGTACCCTCGGCCTCCGAGGGTGAGGCACTACGCATCGAGGAGGAGCGGAGCGGGACCACGCCTGATCGAAATTGGCAGACCCCGTACCTGCAATATCTCCGCCAGGGAGAGCTACCCCTTGACCGGGCTGAGGCTCGGCGGGTAGCGCGACGCGCCAAGTCGTTCGTCTTGCTGGGCGATGAGAAGGAGCTCTACCACCGCAGCCCCTCGGGCATCCTCCAGCGATGCATCTCCATCGCCGAAGGTCAGGAACTCCTGCAAGAGATACACTCGGGGGCTTGCGGCCATCACGCAGCGCCTCGAGCCCTTGTCGGGAATGCTTTTCGGCAAGGCTTCTACTGGCCAACGGCGGTGGCTGACGCCACTAGAATTGTTCGCACCTGCGAAGGGTGTCAATTCTATGCGAAGCAAACCCACCTGCCTGCTCAGGCTCTACAGACGATACCCATCACCTGGCCCTTTGCTGTGTGGGGGCTGGACCTCGTCGGCCCCTTGCAGAAGGCGCCCGGGGGCTACACGCACCTGCTGGTCGCCATCGACAAATTCTCCAAGTGGGTCGAGGTCCGACCTCTGAACTGCATCAGGTCCGAGCAGGCGGTGACGTTCTTCACCAACATCATCCATCGCTTCGGGGTCCCGAACTCCATCATCACCGACAACGGTACCCAGTTCACCGGCAGAAAATTCTTGGACTTCTGCGAGGATCACCACATCCGGGTGGACTGGGCCGCCGTGGCTCATCCCATGTCGAATGGGCAAGTAGAGCGTGCCAACGGCATGATTCTATAAGGGCTCAAGCCTCGGATCTACAACGACCTCAACAAGTTCAGCAAGCGATGGATGAAGGAACTCCCCTCGGTGGTCTGGAGCCTGAGGACAACGCCGAGCCGGGCCACGGGTTTCACGCCGTTCTTCCTGGTCTACGGGGCCGAGGCCGTCTTGCCCACTGACCTGGAGTACGGCTCCCCGAGGACGAGGGCCTACAGCGATCAAAGCAACCAAGCTAGCCGAGAAGACTCGCTGGACCAGCTGGAAGAGGCTCGGGACAAGGCCTTGCTACACTCGGCGCGGTACCAGCAGTCCCTGCGACGCTACCACGCCCGAGGGGTCCGGCCCCGAGACCTCCAGGTGGGCGACTTGGTGCTTCGGCTGCGGCAAGACGCCCGAGGGAGGCACAAGCTCACGCCCCCCTGGGAGGGGCCATTCGTCATCGCCAAAGTTCTGAAGCCTGAAACGTACAAGCTGGCCAACAGTCAAGGCGAGGTCTACGGCAACGCTTGGAACATCCAACAGCTACGTCGCTTCTACCCTTAAGATGTTTTCAAGTTGTTCATATACCTCGCACCCGCGCAAAGTTTAGTCATCAAGGAAGGGTCGGCCTTGCCTCGGCAAAGCCCGACCCTCCCTCGGGGGCTAAAAGGGGGGAACCCCCTCTGCGTTGAAATTTTCCTCAAAGAAAAAAAAAAGAAAAAAGAGAGATCTCTTCTGCCAGAATATCTTTCGTGCTTTCTGACTACTTCGAAAAGTGGATCCTAAAAACGACGGAGTACACGTAAGCAGCCAAGGCTGACCGAGCCGAGGGACTCCTACGCCTCCGGGATACGGATACCTCACTCATCACCTTCTGTGATAAGTAACTCGCGTTCGGATAAAGTGATTCCGTGGACCGAACAAGTCTTCACGTCCGGAAGCTCTTCTGCCGAAGCGATCCTTCGAGCCTTCTCGACTGAGTCGGTGACAGGGCCTCATGGACGGGTGAAAGTGCGCGTAAGCGGCAAGGCCGACTGAGCCGAGGGACTCCCACGCCTCCGGGATACGGATACCTCACTCATCACCTTCCGCGAGAAGCAACTCTCGCTCGCACAAACATCCCTGTTACCGACAAAAAAGTCCAGATACTCGAAACAAGAGGAAAGGAGACGTAGCTTTACAACACAGCGAGGGTGTGTATATTCTGGCCTCAGCGGCCGCAGAAGGCACACGCTACAAGACACTCTGATCCTGCAGGCTCGGGTCTTGACGCTGGAAGGGGGCAGTAACACCCTCGGCATCGACGACACCTTCAGCAAGGTCCGACCTAGCCTCGGACGGTGACACGGTCCAAGGATCCCCACTCTGGAGGATGACGTCATCGTCACGCCCGGACAGTCGCTGCCAGGGACTTCTCCGGGAATCCGGCCCGAGCAGGCGGCTTGGCCGGTTACCCCTGGGGCCTCGGCCAACCGTCTTCCAAGGGCGCCAGCCCGACCCGAGGCCTCGGCTGATCGACTCCGGCGTCGGTCCCGCTAACGGACAACCCGACTAGGCTCTGGCCAACCAGGTTTCATTTTCGAGCCAACTCCGCCTCTGTTCATGCTGATATCGCTACCCCTGGCCTCGGCTCGTCGAAGAGCGGCCGAGGGGTCCCTTTAACTGAGCTAGAGGAGCCTCAGACAACAAGGCCGACCGAGTCGAGGGACACCTACGCCTCCGGGATACAGATACCTCACTCGTCACCTTGACACGGGGCGACTCATGCTTGGTAAAGCGGTTCAGACAACCAATAGGCGAGTCTTAGTGCTCGAAAATGAGGAAAAAAACACGGCTCCGTGCTAAAATTACATACATGTTCAGGCCTCGATAGCCGCAATGAACAAAAAACCCTAGCATTCGAAGTGCCATTACAAACGGAACTCCGGTTCCGTCCCCGCGGGTACGAACAACCCCACAAGATTGGGGAACCCGCGGAGCGATCGCGGACCGACGGGCGGCCCGCCGCCGCCCGATCCGGCAACAGCGACAACCACCCCCGCCCCGGGCGACAAAGCGGCTTCAGCAGCGGCTTCGGGGCAGGTGCTACGGCAGAAGGACTCTCACCCACCGAGGACGAGAGCCAGCCATCCAGGCCGAGAGACGGAGACCCAGGGCTACTGGCGGAGTTGGCAATCTCATCGGTAGAGAAGCCATCTCCGGCTGCCGACGCCTCGAAGCGCGCCGGCAGGTCTTCGCCCTAGCCAGAACCGCCCGGAGCGTGGGCGCTGCCCTCGCGGTATGCGGCGCAACCGTCGTCCGGACGGAGGACGTAGTGCTGCGTCCTGGCTGAGTGACGGTGGCCCGCCTATCCCGGCATGGCTGGAGGAAGTCTCTGCGAAGCTGGAGGATGCCATTCTCCCCCAGACGCCAGGGGAAGAAAAGGGTAACCGACCCACGTAGAGGCAGCCCCCCGACTCGCCTCATCCTCCATCTTGGCCTGGATGACGAAAATCCTTGAGGCTGAGGGAGGGGCAGAGGCCGCGGCCCGGCTCGCTTTCCCCCACCATCAAGCTGGAGGTCACCATCTTGGGTGACCGCCGGTGGAGGGGTGCAGCCGGGCTGCATGATGAAATTCCTTGAAGCCGAACGATGGCTGAAAGGTACCAACTCCCACGGAGTTGCATCCCTCCAACGATGAGGCAAAAAGACGGCGGGTATCCCCCATCCGGGGGCTTGGAAGGTGGAAAGACGCAATGCATAAGGGAGCTAGAGGACATGGTCGCCTTCCGAAGGGGGTCACCCTCCTTTTAAAGGCAACTCTCCCTACTCGCGCCCCCAACCGTCACGGGCTGAGTCTTCTCCAACACGCTCCAAGGCCCTCCCCTGTGGCGCGGGGGCTGGGTCCCACATGTCATGCAAACCGGCTCAGAGCAGAAGAAGCCAAACCGCCGCGCGTGGTGCACACAACCGCCCAGCGGTTACAAGTGACCCTCCACTTTTGCCCAGACCAACGGGCGAAAGAGGCGGGCAGCCATGCAGGCGGCATGCAACCGCACCAAGTGGACGCGCTTCTCCGACTCCCGACACGCCGGCATGGAGGCCCAGGCCCACGCGTCACGCAACCGGCGTGCCGGATGCTGCATGCAAGCAACTGCACCGCCACTTGCGCCACCACCGCGCCTCCTCGATTGCGGAACCAATACCGTGACTCGAGGCGACCAGGCGCACGACCCAGCAGTGCCAGCCTGACGCGGCGATCGATGCGGCCAAAAGTGGGCCGGCAGTGATGACGGTGGCGGGCGGGCGGGAGCAGCGGTCACGTCGTCAGCCAAGCTCACGTCCCGTCCGGGGGCAGCAAGAGAACCCCCTCTCACGGCGTGAAGACAACGCGCCCGTGATCCGTTCCTCGAACGGCTCACGCACGCGCAACGGCCGCCCCGCCAACCGCTCGCCCCGTCGCATTAACTCCGCGGCAGGACAGGCGGCGCTTCCAGCGGGAGCAGTGGGCGACGCTTCGCCTTCGCCGTAATAACTGCGACAAAAAAAGGTACGCCGCGTCTTTCGATTTCGTATCATTTTCCTTTTTTCCTCTTTCTCTATCTCTTGCAGCAGGGACCGGGAAAGGGGGATACCCCGAAAAGGATCCTTCCCCGTGAAGGAACCAGGATCCGAGCCTCCTTACTGATCAGAGGTTCGAAGGCTGGCCCCCCGAAGGGTTTCAACAGCCGCCTCAGATCGCGTGGGCCCTACACCCACTACTGGTCAGAGGTTCGAAGGCCGGCCCCCCGAAGGGTTCCACAGCCGCCTCAGGCTACTCGGGCTCCGTGCCCATTACTGATCAGGGGTTCGAAGGCTGGCCCCCGAAGGGTTCACAGTCGCCTCAGACGCCGAGCGAGGGATGACCAGGGGTACGTTCGATACATAACCAAGGCTCGGGCTGCGCTCCCGAGGTACCCTAGGACATTTCCGAGACCAGCGGGAGCGATCTTGTAACGGAATCCCATCAAAGGGAGGCATCGAGCCCTCGGACCCCGTCGCCAGGGGACCGGGTCCGGTAGATCACCCGCAGGTACTTTTGGGCGTGCCTCTGGGCCCCTAGCCGACCCCTAACGAACGGGGCACGGACGTCCACTCGGATTACCCGCTTGCAGCTCACCGGAGACACCATGTTCGGCGCCCATCGAGGGTAACATGGCGCTTTCCCCCCTCCTCCTTGCGGAAAGGCGACGCAGGGGCGTATGTAAAAAAGCCGAGTCTGTCCCTGATTGCCCTCTCGCCCTGTGCGGAGGCTCGGGGGCTGCTCTCGCAAACCCGGCTTCGGCCGAACCGTTGACAGCGTCAACATACCAGCCCGAGAGCTTGGGCCCCGACCGTACACCCGGGCTACGGCCAGTTCGCATGAGGGAACAACCAGACCAGCCGAAGCATTACGCGAGGCATTAAGACCTCGAAGGAGTGAAACCACTCCTCCGAGGCCTCGGGGGCTACACCCGGCGGGTGCGCTCGCGCGCACCCACCGGAACAAAATGCAACCGAGAAAGGCTGGTCCCCTTGCAAAAAAGTGCGACGAAAGCCTCCAAGCGAGTGCTAACACTCCCTTCGAGGCTCGGGGGCTACTGTCAGGGACCATAATTAGGGGTACCCTCAAGACTCCTAATTCTCAGCTGGTAACCCCCATCAGCATAAAGCTGCTAAGGCCTGATGGGTGCGATTAAGTCAGGGATCAGTCCATTCGAGCGACTCGATCACGCCTCGCCCGAGCCTAGCCTCGGGCAAGGGCAGCCGACCCTGGAGGATTTCCGTCTCGCCCGAGGCCCCCCTCCAACGGCGGACATATTTCCGGCTCGCCCGAGGCCCTGCCTTCGCTAAGAAGCAACCCTGACTAAATCGCCGCACCGATCGACCAAGTCGTAGGAGCATTTAATGCAAAGGTGACCTGACACCTTTGTCCTGACGCGCGCCCCCCGGCATTGCCGAAGTGACCGCCGTCACTTCACCGCTCCACTGACCGGCCTGACAGAAGGACAGCGCCGCCTGCGCCACTCCGACCGCAGTGCCACTTGACAGAGTGAGACTGACAGGCAGTCAGGCCCTGCCAAAGGCACCATAGGAAGCTCCGCCCGACCCAGGGCTCGGACTCGGGCTAAGCCCCGGAAGACGGCGAACTCCGCTCCGCCTGACCCAGGGCTCGGACTCGGGCTAAGCCCCGGAAGACGGCGAACTCCGCTCCGCCCGACCCAGGGCTCGGACTCGGGCTAAGCCCCAGAAGACGGCGAACTCCGCTCCGCCCGACCCAGGGCTCGGACTCGGGCTAAGTCCCGGAAGACGGCGAACTGCGCTCCGCCCGACCCAGGGCTCGGACTCAGGCTAAGTCCCGGAAGACGACGAACTCCGCTTCGCCCGACCCCAGGGCTCGGACTCGGGCTCAGCCCCAGAAGACGACGAACTCCGCTTCGCCCGACCCCAGGGCTCGGACTCCGCCCTGGCCTCTGCCGAACGACCTCCGCCTCGCCTGACCCAGGGGCTCGGACTCGGCCTCAGCCATGGAAGACAGACTCGACCTCGGCTTCAGAGGAGCCTCCACGTCGCCCAACCTAGGGCGCAGGCCAGCCACGTCAACAGGAAGCGCCATCATCACCCTACCCTGAGCTGACTCGGGCCGCAGAGAACAAGACCGGTGTCCCATCTGGCTAGCTCCGCCGGATAGGCAATGATGGCGCCCCGCATGCTCTGTGACGACGACGGCTCTCAGCTCTCTTACGGAAGCAGGAGGACGTCAGCAAGGACTCAACCGCTCTGACAGCTGTCCCTCCGCCAGGCTCCGTCGCTCCTCCGACGGCCATGACATCACACCAGCTGGGTGCCAAGATCTCTCCGGCTGCCACATCGGCATGTACTTAGGGCGCTAGCTCTCCCCCGCTAGACATGTAGCACTCTGCTACACCCCATTGTACACCTGGATCCTCTCCTTACACCTATAAAAGGAAGGACCAGGGCCCTCTTAGAGAAGGTTGGCCGCGCGGGGACGAGGACGGGACAGGCGCTCTCTTGGGGCCGCTCGCTTCCCTCTCCCGCGTGGACGCTTGTAACCCCCTAATGCAAGCGCACCCGACCTGGGCGCGGGACGAACACGAAGGCCGCGGGATTTCCACCTCTCTCACGCCCATCTCTGGCCACCTCACTTCCCCCCTTCGTGCTCGACCTCACGTCGACCCATCTGGGCTGGGGCACGCGGCGACATTCACTCGTCGGCTTAGGGACCCCCCGGTCTCGAAACGCCGACAATTACCTTCTTACCCTTTCTACAAATAGCAAAGGAAACATTGCAAGCATGATAAATTGTAGATGGTTCATTCATTACTTTCCTAGGAACATGAACAACATTTTTTCTAGGCATAGCATTTTCCCTAGCAACATTTCTATTATGCATAATAGAAGAACTAGAAGCAACCATGGCATGAGAATCAAAAGCATCATAACTTCTAAAAGCATTCCTAGAATGTCTCCTATCATGATACATGAAAGCATGGTTCTTATGAGCACTACTAGCCATAAGGGCCTTCCCTTTCTCCTTGGCGGAGATAGAAACCTTATGGCTTGTTAAGTTCTTGACCTCTCTCTTGAAGCCAAGACCATCCTTAATTGAGGGGTGTCTACCAATTATGTAGGCATCCCTTGCAAATTTTATTTTATCAATTTCACTCTTGCTAGTCTTAAGTTGGGCATTAAGACTAGTAAATTCATCATTCAATTTAGCAATTGAAACTAGGTGATCACTACAAGCATCAACATCAATATCTTTACACCTATTACAAATTGTAACATGTTCTACACAAGATGTTGATTTATTTGCTATTTCTAACTTAACATTCAATTCATCATTTATGCTCTTTAACCTAGAAATAGAGTCATGGCATGTAGATAATTCACTAGAAAGCATTTCATTCCTTTTAATTTCCAAAGCAAGGGATTTTTGTGCCTCTACAAATTTATCATGTTCTTCATACAACAAATCCTCTTGCTTTTCTAATAACCTATTCTTATCATTCAAGGCATCAATTAATTCATTAATTTTATCAACCTTGGTTCTATCTAGGCCCTTGAATAAACATGAATAATCTATTTCATCATCATCACTAGACTCGTCCTCACTTGAAGAAGCATAAGTAGTATTTCGAGTACATACCTTCTTCTCCTTCGCCATGAAACATGTGTGACGCTCGTTTGGGAAGAGGGCCGATTTGTTGAAGGCGGTGGCGGCGAGTCCTTCGTTGTCGGAGTCGGACGACGAACAATCCGAGTCCCACTCCTTGCCAAGGTGTGCCTCGCCCTTAGCCTTCTTGTAAGCTTTCTTCTTCTCCCTTTTGTTCCCTTGTTCCTGGTCACTATTATTATCGGGACAATTAGCGATAAAATGACCAATCTTACCACATTTGAAGCATGAGCGCTTCCCCTTTGTCTTGGTCTTGCTTGGCTGCCCCTTGCGACCCTTTAGCGCCGTCTTGAAGCGCTTGATGATGAGGGCCATCTCTTCATCATTGAGCCTGGCCGCCTCAACTTGTGCCACCTTGTTAGGTAGCGTCTCCTTGCTTCTCGTTGCTTTGAGGGCAATGGTTTGAGGCTCATGGATTGGGCCATTTAGCGCATCATCCACGTACCTCGCCTCCTTGATCATCATTCACCCACTTACGAACTTCCCAAGAACTTCTTCGGGCGACATCTTGGTGTACCTAGGATTTTCACGAATATTGTTCACCAGATGTGGATCAAGTACAGTAAAAGACCTTAGCATTAGGTGAACGACGTCGTGGTCCGTCCATCGCGTGCTTCCGTAGCTCCTTATCTTGTTGATGAGGGTCTTGAGCCGGTTGTATGTTTGGGTTGGCTCCTCTCCCCTTATCATTGCGAATCTTCCAAGCTCGCCCTCCACCAACTCCATTTTGGTGAGCATGGTGACGTCGTTCCCCTCATGTGAGATCCTAAGGGTGTCCCAGATCTGCTTGGCATTGTCCAAGCCGCTCACCTTTTTGTACTCTTCCCTGCACAAAGATGCTAAAAGGACAGTAGTAGCTTGTGCATTTTTATGGATTTGTTCATTTATAAACATGGGACTATCCGAGCTATCAAATTTCATTCCACTCTTTACAATCTCCCATATGCTTGGATGGAGAGAGAACAAGTGACTATGCATTTTGTGACTCCAAAATCCGTAGTCCTCCCCATCAAAGTGTGGAGGTTTGCCAAGAGGAATGGAAAGCAAATGTGTATTTGAGCTATGCGAAATACGAGAACAATCGAAAGAGAAGTTTGAATTAACCGTCTTTCTTTTGTCGTAGTCATTGTCGTCGTTGTCCTTTTGGGAAGAAGTGGACTCATCGCTGTCGTCGTAGTAGACGATCTCCTTGATGCGTCTTGTCTTCTTCTTCTTCCCGTCTTTTCGTTTGTGGCTCGAGCCCGAGTCGGTAGGCTTGTCGTCTTTCGGCTCGTTGATGAAGGACTCTGTTGGGGTCGTGCTTCGGTGCGCCGAAGGTCTCACACGAAGAAGCAGCTTCGGCTGAAGTCGTCTCCAAGAGATGGCCGAAGGTTCCTTTTCATGGAAGCTTCGGCGTTACAAACCGACATAGAGATAGAATGACCTTTTTATCCATAGAGGTCTGAGTCAATGTTGTAAACTTTTGTAAGGGGCATAATTGTAATTTGTCACAGGCTGCGACCTGTGCCTATAAATAGATGAACAGTACCTCTGTACTGTTCACGCGAACCTGTCATTTGCCTTCGCATCACGCTTGTATTCTCACCTTCCTCAGGATCGAAGGTACATTTGTAATTTGAAATCATTTATATTCGTTCGTATTAGTAAAGATGGAAATGATTCTATGATAACGTTTGAATGTTTATTTTATACTTCATGATTTATATGACTTTGTCCCTCGTTACTATGTTTACGAAGGTACGCCCTTCGTAACCTTCGTCCGAAATTCTTTATATCTCGAAGGGATATAAGGTGGTGGAGGACGAAGGACTTTAACATTTAACATTTTCTGTGTTGCCTTGTTCTTAACTCTTAGCATTTGAGAACAAGCCCCCAACATTGGCGCCCACCTCCGGTGAACTCACTTCCACTTTTCTGAGCTGATGGCTTCGTTCAACAATCAAGCTGGAGCTGCTTCGGCTTCGAAGCTGGTGCTCCCGATAACAGGCGGCTCTTGCTCAGAGCCGGCTAACAAGAAGCAGAAGAAGGAGGCTCAGAGAAGGGTGCAGCATGTTGGAGTGCAGGGACCCTTCATCAAGTCAAAATGGTCCCACATTCCAATTACTTTCTCTCAGGAAGACCTTCAGCTTAAGGATTATCCTCACAATGATGCCATGGTTATCTCTTGCGTGATCAAAGGATTTCTGGTTCACAATGTCCTAGTTGATACAGGCAGTGCAGCTGACATTATATTTGCTAAAGCCTTCAGACAAATGCAAGAGCCCGAAGACAAGATTCATGATGCTACGCACCCTCTTTGTGGCTTCGGAGGGCGGCAGATTGTAGCACTTGGGAAGATTACCATGCCGGTAACCTTCGGATTTGTTAACAACACAAGGACTGAGCAAATTGTGTTTGATATTGTTGACATGGAGTATCCTTACAATGCTATCATTGGTCGCGGAACTCTTAATGCTTTCGAAGCAATTCTTCACCCAGCTTATCTCTGCATGAAGATACCTTCGGACCAAGGACCTATTGCTATTCATGGAAGCCAGGAAGCTGCTAGAAGGGCCGAAGGAAGCTGGACTGACTCCAAGGCAATCCATAATATAGATGGAGCTGAAGCTTGTGAACAGTACAAATTCAGGAGGGAGAAGGCAGCTTCAGCGGATCAGCCGAAGCCCATGTTATTGTGTGAAGACATAGCAGAGCAGAAGGTGCTATTGGGCTCGCAATTATCTGAAGACCAGGAGAAAACCTTGATAAGGTTTTTATTCAACAACAAAGATGTTTTTGCATGGTCAGCCAATGATCTCTGTGGAGTGAATCGGGATGTTATTGAACATTCGCTCAATGTTGACCCATCCTTCAGACCCCGAAAGCAGAGGCTTCGGAAAATGTCTGATGACAAGGCCGAAGGGGCTCGCAATGAAGTAAAAAGACTTCTCAGTGCAGGAGTTATCAGGGAAGTGAAGTATCCAGAGTGGCTAGCTAACACTGTTATGGTGAAGAAGGCCAATGGCAAATGGAGAATGTGTATTGATTTCACAGATCTCAACAAGGTTTGTCCGAAGGATGAATTCCCGTTGCCAAGGATAGACTCTTTAGTCGATGCAACAGCTTCTTCAGAGCTCATGAGTCTCCTAGACTGCTACTCAGGCTATCATCAAATTTGGATGAAGAAGGAAGATGAGCCAAAAACTAGCTTCATAACCCCAAGTGGTACATATTGCTATCTTCGGATGCCTGAGGGGCTCAAAAATGCCGGAGGAAGTTTCAGCCGAATGACAGCGAAGGTTCTCCAGTCTCAGATAGGCAGAAATGTGTTGACTTATGTCGATGACATTATTGTAAAAAGCACGAAGCAGGAAAATCATATTGCTGATCTGCAGGAGACCTTCGCCAGCTTCAGACAAGCTGGTCTGAAGCTGAATCCAGAAAAATGTGTCTTCGGAGTGAAGAAGGGCAAATTTCTTGGATGCTTGGTTTCAACAAAGGGAATCGAAGCTAACCCAAATAAAATCGAAGCTATACTTCGAATGGAGCCACCAACCACAAGAAAGGGGGCCCAAAGATTGACAGGAAGGCTGGCATCTCTCAACAGATTTATATCCAGATCAGCAGAAAGAAACTTACCATTCTTCGAGGTGCTGAAGTCAGCTGAAGTCTTTCAATGGGGCCCAAGTCAACAAAAAGCCTTCGAAGAGCTGAAGCAATATTTAATAGATCTCACAACATTAACTCCACCAACGCCAGGGGCTCCTCTGTTGTTATATGTGGCAGCTTCGCACTCAGCAGTAAGTGCGGCACTTGTCCAGGAGAAGTTTGATGGATAAGTCAAGAAGCAGGTCCCAGTATATTTTGTATCTGAGGTCCTTAGTGTCTCAAAGAAAAATTATACAGAGCTGGAGAAGGTATTGTATGCCGTTTTAATGGCATCCAGGAAGCTTCGGCACTATTTTCAGGCATACAACATTATTGTTCCTTCTTCGCAGCCGTTGAAGGATATCATGAGAAATAGAGAAGCTACTGGGCGTATTGGAAAATGGGCTGCGGAGCTCAATGAATTCTACATTGATTATGTGCATAGATCCTCAATTTAGTCTCAAGCATTGGCAGATTTCATTGCCGACTGGACGCCAGGGGCTCAGGACGAAGAAGCGAATAAAGATGCCGAAGTATGGACAGTGTTTTGTGATGGCTCTTGGGGAACCTTCGGAGCAGGTGCAGCTGCTGTGTTGGTCTCACCGTCCAAGGTTAAAACTTGCTATGCAGCAAGACTTGACTTCAGCTGCACAAACAATATAACTGAGTACGAAGCCCTGCTCCTGGGTCTTCGGAAACTAAAGGCAATGGGAATCAGAAGGGCGATTCTTAAAACTGATTCCCAGGTTGTTTCGGGTCATATTGACAAAAGTTGCAAGGCTAAAGACCCGAAGCTTGAAAAATACCTAGACACGGTCCGAAGGATCGAAGCTTCCTTCGAAGGATTTTCTGTTAAGAATATCCCTCGAGGACAAAATGAGCATGCTGATTTGTTGGCCAAGTCTGCAGCACAGGGGCTGCCGCTACCTTCGGATGTGTTTTTCGAAACAATAAAGGCACCTTCAGTGGAGCTACTTGAAAGAGCAGTCCTTAACATTTCTCCTGTGTACAGTAACGATTGGAGAACTGAAATAATCTCTTACCTTCAGGGTAACTTCCTATCAGATGACGAAGCTTATAATAAAAGAATAGAGGCAAGAGCTCGTCCGTATATCATGATAGAAGGGGAATTATACAAGCATGGAGTTTGTGCCCCGCTGCTCAAGTGCTTATCTAGAGCCGAAGGTATAGAATTGATGAAAGAGATACATGCAGGCCTATGTGGATCCCACATCGGATCCAGGCCGTTACTTGGAAAAGTTTTTCGCCAAGGGTTTTATTGGCCGAAGGCAGCTTCGGATGCAGCGGAGTTGGTTCAAAAGTGCGAAGGTTGTCAGAAATGTGCAAGAGATCAAAAGCAACCTTCGTCTTTGACACAGCTGATACAGCCCATCTGGCCATTGCAAAGGTGGGGCCTCGACTTGCTGGGTCCATTACCACCGGCTCAAGGCAATCTGAAATATGTTATAGTGGCTGTGGAGTATTTTTCCAAGTGGATTGAGGCGAAGCCAGTAGCCACGATAACTTCGGCCACTGTCCAAAAATTTTTCTGGCAGAACATTGTCTGTCGCTTCGGAGTGCCGAAGGCCATCACTGTAGATAATGGAACACAGTTCGACTCCGAAGATTTCAGAAATTTCTGTGATCAAATTGGAACGAAGATCCATTTTGCATCAGTCAGGCATCCGGAGTCGAATGGGCTTGTTGAAAGGGCCAACGGCATCATAATGACAGGAATAATGAAGTTAATCTTCAATCAACCCAGGGGAAAGTGGCCAGATCAGTTGACCAAAGTGGTGTGGAGCCACAATACAACAACATCAAGGTCTACAGGCTTTACCCCATTTAAGTTGTTATTTGGTGACGAAGCAATAACTCCGGAAGAAGCTAAAGCTGGATCAATAAGAGTGGTAGCTTCGGCAGAATCAGGTGCCGAAGATGCTTGTCTTGTGGAAAAAGATGCCTTAGAAGGGATCAGGCTTCAGGCCGTGGAGAATATCAATAAATATCAAGCTGAAACAATCAAATGGCGAGATAGAAAGGTCCGGCTAAAAAATATTGAGCCAGGGCATTTAGTGCTTCGGAGAGTGGCCAACCCAGATACAGTGGGCAAGCTACAATTGAAATGGGAAGGGCCTTTCTTAGTAGCATCTTCGTCAAGGCCTGGTTCGTACAGACTGAAGGACATGGATGGCAATGAAATTCCAAGATCTTGGAATGCGGATGAGCTTCGGCGATTTTATGTATAACTCGATGTAATTTTTTATGTTTTTTCTTTTCTTTTTCATGGCACCCTTTTCCTTTCTAAAGGGGGAGAAAGGTTTTTAATGGGGCCATCATATGTAATTTTCCTTTTTAGTTTTATAAGAGCAAAATCCCCCAAAGAATGTAAATGTAAAAGCTGAGAGCGCACCATCGAGTGCCGAAACTGAAAAAGAGAAAAAGCTCCAAAGACGTCCCTAAGGGGATACAGAGCTCTGATTCCGCCGAAAGTAAAAGGCGAAGAAGCTCCAAAGACGTCCCTAAGGGGATGCAGAGCTTACAGCGAAAAGTCAACGCTGATACCGCCTAAGTAAAAGGCGAAGAAGCTCCAAAGACGTTCCTAAGGGAATGCAGAGCTTATACTGCCTAAGTAAAAGGCGAAGAAGCTCCAAAGTCGTTCCTAAGGGAATGCAGAGCTGATGCGTGGTTGTTCCTAAGGGAATAATGGATGAGTGTGGCTTCGGACATACGCTTCGGACATTCATTCGCACATTACATTACATCATGGCATTTGCATACATAAGCATTCATTCATAGCATTTATGTACCAAAGTGGTTGCTTCGGCAAAAAAGAGAAGTGGCTTTTTATGAATCGTTGTGTAAAAGAAAAGCTTCGGCAGAAGGGAGAATTGGCTTTTTATGAATCGTTGTGTAAAAGAAAAGCTTCGGCAGAAGGGAGAATTGGCTTTTTATGAATCGTTGTGTAAAAGAAAAGCTTCGGCAGAAGGGAGAAGTGGTATTCTATGCTTCGTTGTGTACGAAAAGAAGGGAAGGTGTTTTTTCGCTTTCGGCTCAAAATACTGATTTCGTTCACATCAAAGCACCCTAGTAGAAGGGTAAGAATATACTACAAGGTATGTACAAAGTTCCTTGAGAACAGTTCAATTGTATTTACAAAACTTGTTACAAAAGTATCCTGAGTTTTTTTTCCTATAGTACATTTCTACTGATCTTCATTAAGCTTCAGCTTCGGCGACAGCTTCGGCGACATAGCTTAAGCATCATCTTCACCTTCGTCATCCTACATAAATCAAGGAATCGTGAGTAAACATCAAGTGCAAAGGAAAAGGTAAGTACGAAGTATCATTTCTTACTGGTTCAAGATGACTTCGGGCTTCGTCTCCAGCCTTCTCCCGCCCGCCTTTTGTCCATATCATTTTTATAAATCTATTTGAGATGCTTCGGGCGAGGTCAGGTATATCATCCAGGATTGATGGAGATAGGGTGAAGTTGGGCCTGTTGACAATTTTTCCATGCTCGCAGCCGGCCTTCAGGAATGCAGCAGCGGTACCCCGAGAAGCTACCCAGGCACAGAAGTCGCCGTGCCCGGCTATAACTTCGTCAAGTTCTTCGATTTCAGCTTCAATATGATCAAAGGCCTGTAGTAAATTTTCCTCTGAAGGGTTAAATTTCCCGCTGCTGGCTCCAACAGAGTAAAATATCTTTTTTAATCGTCCAATACAATTATTGCCAAATTTCAAGCATTTGTCTTGAAGGTTTGTTAACGATTTCTTCAACTCTGAGCTGGTCTGGACTTCGGCTTCAAGCTTCGAATTAAGCTCTAGCTTCTCCTGATCGAATTGTTTTGATTGACTGATAAGCTTCGAATTCAACTCTGATACTTTAGCCTCAGTCTCAGCCAGCAAGCCTTCGGTTGATTGGAGCTCGAAGTCTTTCTTTTCAATGATGGCAGATTGTTCTTTTATCTTGCTTTCTAAGTTTTCAATTATGGCTTCGTGTTTTTTGTCCTCCAAATCTTGCTGCATCTTCAGAGCTTTGCTCAGTAGCATGCTCTGCACAGAAACAACTTACGTTGGTAACATTTTCATTATTAACAGCAATAAAAACCAGAGAAAAGGTTGTTTACCTTGAAGTTGGAGTAAAATAAGCTGCCGACGATATGTTGTCGTCGGTAGCGGCTGATGTCTGTCTCTAGCTTCGGAAAACCGATACTCTTTGATAGAGTACCGATTACCTTAGCTCCAGTTTGGTCTCGAATGCAGCCTAATTTTTCATCGTCCACACCTCCAAATAGGAGAGCTCCTGGTTTGTAGCCGCAAGATTTGGCATAGTCCTTAAGTTCTTCCATTTCGGCCTTCGACAGTTTTTGCCCAATTAAATTTTGGAATGTGTAGGCTTCGTCGTCCGAAGTGTCCTCGGCTATTTCTTTCCCCTTCCCAGGCACTGTGGCCATGGTTTTTTCGGCAGCAGTGCCAGCTTCTTCTGCAGCCATGTCTTGCAAGATTTTGTCAATGTCCTCAATGGTAGTTTCTAAGTTTACATCTTCGGCTGTAGCGGCTTCGGCAGCCGCGACCTCCGAAGGTGCGACTTCGACGTTTGTGGTGCCTTCGACAGCTGGTGTTTCCTGAATTGACGCCCTAGGCGGCGTCTTGTCGATAACTTCAGTTACCGCAATAATTCTTTGCCGCTTGGGTTTGCTTATCTTCGTTTGATCCGGCTCGTCAACCTTTTGAAAAAGCTTCGTCAGTTGGAGCCCTAATGGACTTAGCTTCGTGGGCATGGGTTCAGTCATTACCTTTAAAATTTCCTCCACGTCGCTGGTAGAAGGTGGTGTGGGGGTCCCCTCTTCTTCGGATATATTTCGCTTCGGAGTTGATATTTTTCTTTTCTTGGGAATTTTCTTCTCTGTTGCTGGTCGTTCTTCATCTTTGGTCAGAGTTTCGGCCACTCTTTTTCTTTTGTGGCCCTCGACACTCTTGTTCAACTGCTCATAGTCTGGGTACTCGAAGCCCAGGGCATCAAGCACTCGGTTCAGCCTTCGCTTCGGTCGGGCGCCGAAGGCCGCTGTCATTAGTTGATCCTCTTTTTTGGAGTAATTCCCCAGGATTTCATTGCACATCACCTCAACTGTGTCTAACCACTCTTTGCAGGGTTTTTTAAAGTACTTCTTAAACTTGAAATGATAAGGAAGCCGGACAAGCTCCCCCTTCTTCTTCTCTCCCTCCAGCTTCGGCATTTCCCACTCTTTTAGAGTAGGGAAAAACTCTGAATGCCAAGAATTCCTGAACTAGATCCCTGGTGCCAATATGTTCTGAAATAATTTCAAATTCACCCAGAGCAGCCCAGGTGGGACCTTCTAGCCTGCCGATGTGGCATCGTGGCCTTGTCTCTCCAAAGATTAAATCCAGAGGGCTTTGAACCAATTTTTCTTTGTCTTCGTCAACTTTTACATAAAACCACTCAGATTTCCAGCCTGCTGGCCATTTGCTTCGGTAGCTGATGACAGGACACTTTGTTGTCTTCCGGTAGGCAAAATTATAGCAACCGAAATTATCATGTAGCCCATCTTTTCTGGCCTTTGTTTGGTAATGTAATTCGTGAACTCGGCAGAAGCTGTCGGCAAACGGTTCCACAGCTTGGCTTCGGAGGGCCCAGATATAAACATTGAGCCTAACGATGGCGTTAGGAGTCAATTGATGAAAGTAGATACCAAACCTCTTCAGTATCTCCGCGATAATCTTATGAAGAGGGAATCTCAGCCCAGCCTTTAAAAAGCTCTTGAAAATGACAATCTCGTCCTTCTCTGGCTTCGGGGTGGTTTCTTCCCCCCCGAAGCGAAGCAGCTTCTTCTGATCTTCATTAAAAAAACCTGCTTTCACCATCTTCGAAAGGTCAGCCTTTGAAACAGTTGATTTCCCAAAATCCAGGTGACTGGGCTTGCTGGGCATGGCAATACGGTAGTCATCTTCGGGATCAGTCCCTTCAATGTTTTCTTCTTCTCCTTCGGCGGTTGTTGGGTCTGCTGCAGCACTGGGCATTTCTTCTGCAGTCACTAGACCGGAACGCTGCATCGCTTCGGAGATGGGCACAGTGTCCGAACCTTCGGCTTCGTCTCCCTCACGTACAACTTTGGCAGTAGATCGCACTCTCGCCATTTGATTCTGAGTTTGGGAAAGTCAGATACTTTTTTTCTTCTTTCTTTTCTCCCGAAGCTCTTCTTTCTGACAAAGCAGACGTCGAGATGGACCTTCGTTCGATTCTGAGAATCAAGCTTCGGCTATAGTTCAAAATTTTGGCAGCACAACAGTGCAAATAGCAATGAATGCTGTGGTAACTTCACACCTACCCGTCTGTTTATATAGTGCTGCAGGCAAGAAGGCGAAGCGGCAGGATTTTTTACACCAAGCAGGCAGTCACTCGAACTCGCTGTGCAGTGGACCGCAAAGATCAAACAGTAACTCTGCAAGGTGGGCCTGGCACGCGCTCGGAAGCCGGATCGTTTCTCCGCAACGAGCTCAGGGAAGGTGTTTTTTGGACCTTCGGTTTCCCGAAGCTGAAGAGGCTTTTTTCACGGGTCAAGCTCGTTACGAAAAACGATCTAGCACCGCGAAAGGGGCTACTGTTGGGGTCGTGCTTCGGTGCGCCGAAGGTCTCACACGAAGAAGCAGCTTCGGCTGAAGTCGTCTCCAAGAGATGGCCGAAGGTTCCTTTTCATGGAAGCTTCGGCGTTACAAACCGACATAGAGATAGAATGACCTTTTTATCCATAGAGGTCTGAGTCAATGTTGTAAACTTTTGTAAGGGGCATAATTGTAATTTGTCACAGGCTGCGACCTGTGCCTATAAATAGATGAACAGTACCTCTGTACTGTTCACGCGAACCTGTCATTTGCCTTCGCATCACGCTTGTATTCTCACCTTCCTCAGGATCGAAGGTACATTTGTAATTTGAAATCATTTATATTCGTTCGTATTAGTAAAGATGGAAATGATTCTATGATAACGTTTGAATGTTTATTTTATACTTCATGATTTATATGACTTCGTCCCTCGTTACTATGTTTACGAAGGTACGCCCTTCGTAACCTTCGTCCGAAATTCTTTATATCTCGAAGGGATATAAGGTGGTGGAGGACGAAGGACTTTAACATTTAACATTTTCTGTGTTGCCTTGTTCTTAACTCTTAGCATTTGAGAACAAGCCCCCAACAGACTCTTTCTCTTTATCATTGATCACAATTCCCTTACCCTTAGAATCCATCTCTTCGGGTGATTAGTCCCTTTCTTGAAGAGAACGACTCTGATACCAATTGAGAGCACCTAGAGGGGGGGTGAATAGGTGATCCTGTAAAACTTGAGACTTAATGCCACAAAAAACTTGATTAGGCGTTAGCACAATAATGCCAAGTGGCTTAGAGAAGAGTCTTAGCAAAACACAACAACCATAAGAGGATCAACACAGATAGACACAGTGGTTTATCCCGTGGTTCGGCCAAGTACAAAACTTGCCTACTCCACGTTGTGGCGTCCCAACGGACGAGGGTTGCAACCAACCCCTCTCAAGCGGTCCAAAGACCCACTTGAATACCACGGTGTTTTGCTTAGCTTTACTATATCCCGCTTGCGAGGAATCTCCACAAATTGGAGTCTCTCGCCCTTACAAAGATGTTCACAAAGAAGCACGGAGTAAGGGAGGGATGAGCAACTCACACAAGACACAAAGATCACAGCAAATACGCACACAGAAGACCCAGACTTGAGCTCAAGACACTATCACGAGTTTCTCACTAGAACGGAGCTCAAATCACTAAGAATGTCGAACAAGTGCGCAAGAATGAAGTGTGAGTGATCAACTATGCTCAAAGAATGCTTGGATGTCTTCTCCATGCGCCAAGGGGTCCCTTTTATAGCCCCAAGGCAGCTAGGAGCCGTTGAGAGCATTGTAGGAAGGCAATTCTTGCCTTCTGTCGACTGGCGCACCGGACAGTCCGGTGCACCACCGGACACTGTCCGGTGCGGATTTCTTTCCTTATTTGGCGAAGCCGACCGTTGCAGATCCAGAGCCGTTGGCGCACCGGACACTATCCGGTGCACACCGGACAGTCCGGTGCCCCCTTGTGACTGTTGGCTCGGCCACGCGTCATGCGCGAAATCCTCGGCCGACCGTTGCCCCGGCTGACCGTTGGCTCACCGGACAGTCCAGTGAGTTATAGCCGTACGCCGTTGATGGCTTCCCGAGACCGACGACTTCGCCTGTGAACGGCTCACGGGACAGTCCGGTGCACCACCGGACAGTCCGGTGATTTATACCGCACACCACCGTCGAAGTCCCGAGAGCAGCAAGTTTGCCAGAGTCAGTCTGGCGCACCGGACACTGTCCGGTGCACCACCGGACACTGTCCGGTGCACCCAGACTGTGCAGACTTTGACTGAACAAAGCCATCTCTTTTCCAATTCGATTTCTCCTGTTTCCAGCACTTGGACACAATACATTACTCCATAAAACAATGTACTAAGTCTAGAAACATACCTTTTGACTTGATTTGCACTTTGTCCACCACATTGCATAGATTAACACAAAAGCACTTGTGTTGGCACTCAATCACCAAAATACTTAGAAATGGCCTATGGGCACATTTCCCTTTCACATTGTCACATAGGAGTGGGACTTTGCTCAGATTGTAGCCAAAGTCTCGGAGGGTTTGCCTCATCCAAAGTAGTTGCACGCAACACTATCCTGCGGCAACGTACTCGGCCTCAGCGGTGGATAGGGCAACGAAGGTTTGTTTCTTAGAACTCCACGACACCAGGGACCTTCCTAGAAATTGGCACGTCCCTGATGTACTCTTCCTATCGACCTTACATCCAGCATAATCAGAGTCTGAATATCCAATTAAGTCAAGGTAGACCCCTTTGGATACCAGATCCCGAAGCAAGGCGTAGCGACTAAATATCTAAGAATTCGCTTCACGACCACTAAGTGACATTCCCTTGGATCGGATTGAAATCTAGCACACATGCAAACGCTAAGCATGATATCCGGTCTACTAGCACATAAATAAAGCAAGGAACCTATCATGGACCGGTATGCTTTTTGATCAACGGACTTACCTCCTTTGTTGAGGTCGACGTGTCCGTCAGTTCCCATTGGAGTCTTTACGGGCTTAGCGTCCTTCATCCCAAATCGCTTGAGCAAGTCTTGCGTATACTTCGTTTGGGAGATGAAAGTGTCGTCCTTGAGTTGCTTCACTTGGAACCCAATGAAGTAGTTCAACTCGCCCATCATCGACATCTCAAACTTTTGAGTCATCACCCTGCTAAACTCTTCACAAGACTGTTGGTTAGTAGAACCAAATATTATGTCATCGACATAAATTTGGCACACAAATAAGTCACCATCACATGTCTTAGTGAAAAGAGTTGGATCGGATTTCCCAACCTTGAAAGCATTAGCAATTAAAAAGTCTCTAAGGCATTCATATCATGCTCTTGGGGCTTGCTTAAGTCCATAGAGCGCCTTAGAGAGCTTACACACATGGTCGGGGTACCGTTCATCCTCAAAGCCAGGGGGTTGCTCCACGTACACCTCCTCCTTGATTGGCCCGTTGAGGAAAGCGCTCTTAACATCCATTTGGTACAACCTGAAAGAATGGTGAGCGGCATAGGCTAACAAAATACGAATCGACTCTAGCCTAGCCACAGGAGCAAAAGTCTCCTCAAAGTCCAAACCTGCGACTTGGGCATAACCTTTTGCCACAAGTCGAGCCTTGTTCCTCGTCACCACCCCGTGCTCGTCCTGTTTGTTGCGGAACACCCACTTGGTTCCCACAACATTTTGCTTGGGACGCGGCACCAGTGTCCAAACTTAATTACGCTTGAAGTTGTTGAGCTCTTCCTGCATGGCCAACACCCAGTCTGGATCTAGCAAGGCCTCTTCTACCCTGAAAGGCTCAATAGAAGAGACAAAAGAGTAATGCTCACAGAAATTAGCTAATCTAGAGCGAGTGGTTACTCCCTTGCTAATGTCACCTAAAATTTGGTCGACGGGATGGTTCCTTTGAATCATCGCTCGAACTTGAGTTGGAGGGGCCTGTGATGCTTCTTCCTCTTCAACTTGGACATCCTGTGCTCCCCCTTGATCACACGCCTCTTCTTGAGGAACCTGTTCATCATCTTGAGTTGGGGGGTGCACCATCGTTAAGGAAGAAGGTTGATCTTGTTCCTTTTGTTCCTATGGCCTCACTTCTCCAATCGCCATGGTGCATATTGCGGCCGTTGGAACATCTTCTCCATCTACATCATCAAGATCAACAACTTGCTCTCTTGGAGAGCCATTAGTCTCATCAAATACAACGTCACTAGAGACTTCAACCAAACCCGATGATTTGTTGAAGACCCTATACGCCTTTGTATTTGAGTCATAACCTAACAAAAACCCTTCTACAGCTTTGGGAGCAAACTTAGAACTTCTACCTTTCTTCGCTAGAATATAACATTTGCTCTCAAATACACGAAAGTATGACACATTGGGTTTGTTACCGGTTAGGAGTTCGTACGACGTCTTCATGAGGAGTGTAGGATCTAGAACACCGGCTAGAGGGGGGTGAATAGGCGGTTTTGACTAAAATAAAAAAACACTAGGTAAATTTAATCAATATAACAAGAGGAATAAATTCTCTAGTGACAATAAGTAAACAATGTATGAGAAACAACTACGGTGATTGAATACTTGAGGAACAATATGCAAAACACTGAATACTTGCAAGGCAATAAGTAATGCAAGAAGGTAGAGACACCGAAATTTATCCCGTGGTATCGGTGATTTGCCGATCACCCCTAATCCACGTTGAGGTGGACTTCAAGCTCTCACTTGCTCCTCTATCAAGTCACGGCTTGATCTTTGAGCCAAGTGGACAAGAAATCACTCAATACCTCGATCCCACTAATGTCACCTTTGCCGCTCCGGCGAGGTAGGCGCAAACCCCTCACAATCAACACCGTGGCTTCTCCACAATCTTCTTGGAGAGCTCGACGGAGACAATCACCCGAGTCGTCTAGGAGGCGGCAACCTCCAAGAGTAACAAGCCAATGACGCTTGCTCAGTGTACCACCTAGTGCCTCAAGAATCACCAAATGATGCAAATGCACTAGGAACCCTCAATCTCTCACTAGAATGCAATCTCAAGCAAAGAGTGTGAGAGAGTGAGTTGGAGGATCACAAATGAGCTCAATGTGTGCAAGGAATGGCCAAGAGAGCTCTCTCACACGAGCTACCCTTCTATTTATACCCCTCCATCAAAATCCAACCGTTATGTGCAAACAGCACATGTTCTGCACACACGCGGACTGTCCGCGCCCTAGGGCCGGACAGTCCGCCGTACATATAACGGCTATAATTCCCGTTTGAAAACTGTCAGAACTTGTCAGAAAAGGTAGGTCCGAACAGTCCGCCCTCCAAGGCCGGACCGTCCGCGACCTGGCAGCATGAGGCACCCGAGCCTCGGACCAAGAACAGTTAACACGCGCGGACCGTCCGCCTATAAATCCGGATGGTCTGAGACCTGAGATAGTACTGTCCGGACTAGTCCCCCGGACTGTCCGTAGTACAAATCTACAAAAACACACAGTACCTGTCCAAAACATGTTTGACACTTGCGGACGGTCCGCCTATCACAGCCGGACGGTCCGCGCTATAATTCAGGGACTGGCCCGAAACCAGCCTTCTCTGGTCATGACTGCGGACGGTTCGGCCCAAAGGCCCGGACGGTCCGCAGTGCAAAAGAACAAAGTAGCTGCCTAAGTGGTTAGACTTCGGACCCCTCTAGTGGATCGCGGACGGTCCGCCCTCAAGGCTCGGACGGTCCGCGCATCCAAGACTTTGCAATTTTCAAACTTGCTTTTGAAGGAACTTTTAACTCACGAAATTTGAAGCGTTGTTAGTCCTCATGCAAATGAAACTACTTGATGCTCTATGAGGCACTAAGCTTTACACAGATCAAAGACATTGACCCCTCTTAATAGTACGACTATCTAGCCTACTAATCCGGTCAGGTATCTTCTCTAAACTCCTCAAGACCGGCAAAAAACAAAACCTATATTTTACCTTTGCCTTCATCTGATCCACAACCAAAGCTTATGATTCTCCAACATTTGCTGTTCTATGTGGTCCAACCCTGCATTCTTATTTCTCCAAGAACCGTTAGTCCACAAGCAGTTATCATTAATTACCAAAACATCACCAAAGGGGCCTAGATGATTCACAATCTCCCCCTTTTTGGTAATTGATGACAACACTGCATAATATATTAAAGAGAAGTTTAGTTTTTCATAGGACTTATCTAGATTTGAAGTTCTGTCCGAGAGATAGATAAATCCCAATAAAAACTCAGAATGTAAGAAAGGCTCCCCCTAAGTGTGTGCGGGATTATTTGAAGCTGAAGATATAACACACATAATATATCGGAGTTTAATGGAGAGTTTCCTACAATCATGGTTATCAAAGCATACAAGAGATGATCTGTAGAGTAAGCGCAGCAATATCCTCGATCAACCACACACAGAGTAATCTGAACTAAAACATAGTCCACAGAATATTACAGATAATAGTCCACTAAAACATAGTTCAACCCACACAATATTATAGATAATAGTCCACTAAAACATACGACATAGAGTTAAAAGGTAAATATGCATATGCATGGTCTTAATGTCCACATAGATCACCAACTCCCCCTGAAGGAGACACCTGACAACTTCTCTTCTCATCACACTCTCCCCCTTTGGCATCAATTGCCACAAAGGAGAAGCCTCACTGATCACTTGGTGGAGGATGCATGTTGTAGTAGTGAGTGCTGAATGTGTCAAAAAGAGAGGAGAACTGGCCAAAATCCTGCTGGAGTTGCTGCTGCCTCTGACTGATATCATGCATGCTGTCATTTGTAGAAAGATTGTCAAACTGGCTGGAGAGAGCGCCCATGTTATCTTGAAAACTCTGTTGCATATTATTCAGCCTGGTCATGATAGGATCAGTGACAGTAGTGTGAATATGATCACGAAACTCAGAAAACTTAGAGTTGAGCGCATCCCAGTTACTGTCAAAGCGAGACTGCATGTCGTCTAGGCGGTGATCCACATGTGTCATCATGCCCTCAAAGCGGGTATCAATATGAGTCTCAAGCCCCTGCTGCATATTGTGAAAATAAGGATCAAAGTAGCCTGGACCAGGCTCCCAATATTGCTGAGGCTGAGGAGGAGGTGGAGGAGGAGGCATCTGCGCGCCCTCAACATCAGGAGCTGCTCCACCCTCATAGCCAGGGTCTTCCTCATTATCTAGGAAGGGAGTGAGTGGCCTGGTGAGAAACCCGATCTCATTCTTAAAAGGTCTGAATGGTGTGTGAACAATCTCGCAGGGGCCCTCAAATCTTGTCTTGGATTTGATGAGAGCCATAATGTAAGGAGCATATGCTAAATTTTGATTCTTATCCATTTTCAAATCATTAAGCTGTCTCATCATGAAAAGAACAATATTCATGACTTCACCATTCATGATGTGCTGGATAATGTTCCAGAATTTATCTCGTATTTTACTCTTATCACCACTCTTGGTAAGAATGGTGACTCTGGCAATCTTGTTAATTACAGCAGGATGATGCCTGAGTCCTGCTGTCTCTCCAAACCTCCTGGGTATTCCTAGCCTGGCTGGCTCATAGAATTGCACAAAATCCTCAAAATTATCCTCAGTATAGAGATCCAGCCCAACAGAAATGGTGCCATAATTCAGACTGTTGGCGGTGGCAAAGTCAGCAAAAGAGGCAGAATAGCGCTTGAAGCCAGTCATCCAAGTGATAGATTCTTCTTCTATATCAATCTCTGAGGTAGCCAGGAATTGCTTAACAGCCATTTCATTGAAGTCTGTGCGTTGCCCCATAAACTGATACAGTCCACACGTTTCAAACTTAGGGATCAGACCCTCCATTACTGATTGACTTAGCAAGAAGGACCAATCAATCACCTGATGCTTATGAAAATTTGTATCCACCAAGGTGCCCCAAAAGACATCAAACTGCAGCTGAGTGTGGAAAAATTGAATATTGGTGTCAGATGGCAGTGTACTGGTTCACAGTCCACCTTGAGCAGTACTCAGCCATAGAAAACCTTCGCTTTGGAAAGGTCCATCCAGAGGTGTCAATGGGATAATCAGGATGGACATGGGGAAAGTCTTCAGTATCCATAGATTCAGTGCCCCCAGCTGAGGATTGGGCCTCTGAATCAGTGGTCGGTGTATAGTCATCATCATCTCCACGGGGGCGCTTTGATTTAAAGCGACCTGCAAGTTTCTTACGGAGACCACCAAAACCACTGCAATAATGTGACAGACATCCATAGATAAATAGTTGATACAAATCACCACAATAGAAAGGAATAGAACTGCATTGCTCTGTCAGGGTCCGGACGGTCCGCACTAGGGGGCCGGACAGTCCGCGCTAGAGGCCCGGACGGTCCGTGCCCACCAGGCGGACGGTCCGCGACCGACCAGGGGCGACTCCAAAGAACCCTAGCCGCCACAAATGTTGAAGTGATGATTGTGCAGAGAATACCCATCCAACCGAGTTCAAAATTTTGTACAGCATTCATAGTGAGTAATACCAACAATCCCACCAATCAGATTTTCAAAACTACTGCTCAATTTCAGATCAGAGAGGAAACCCAAATAATCTCAAAACTTGAAGAAATTTGATGAAGTCCACAAGATTTATGAAATACCGTGATGAAGACATGTTGATCGATCGGTGCCACAAGCTGTCGGACTGTCCGTGCGCAACGTCACTTCTCCGTCCGCGCACAATCGACAAAGGAGACTATTTGGCGAGTGGAGAGCAAGAGAGAAGAAGCAAGTAACACAAATGACAAGTCTGCGGTCTCTATCTGTTTTTACTGCCTGTCGCGGACGGTCCGCGCAGGGGCGCCGGACGGTCCGCGCCCTGAAGAGTTCAGACGGTCTGCATTGCTGATCGGACTGTCCAGTTCCTGATGCTGCAGACGGTCCGCGGTCCATGGGCGGACGGTCCGCGGCCTGATACTCAGTTTTCCAATGTCTGTCCACTTTCTGATTTTGAATTTCAAATCCGAATTGGTGCTCATAAATGGACATTTCGACCAATCCAAGAGTTAGTATGCATGCATATTCATATTATGTAATTGAGTTATGCAAATTTTTGCATTAAACTATCTAGAGCAATTTAGAATGAAAAATGCATCAATAATATCAAATAAAAAGCATAAAGAGCATATGAAGAACCGAGATGCAACACGACACATGCGTGATCAACTTCAAGCCACATTTGAGAGATCGATCACATTCATTTCACTTCTTAGAGAACAAAATCTTGTTTCATCCAAAGGCTTTGTAAAAATGTCTGTAATTGATCATCCGTGCCAATAGAATAAATAGAGATATCTCCCTTGCCAACATGATCTCTTAAGAAGTGATGCCGTATATCAATATGCTTAGTTCTTGAGTGTTGGACCGGATTGGTAGCCAATTTTACCGCACTCTCATTATCACACATGAGAGGCACATTCTTGAAAATAATTCCATAATCCAATAAGGTTTGTTTCATCCATAATAGTTGAGCACAACAATTTCCGGCCGATATATATTCCGCTTCGGCGGTAGAGAGAGCAACCGAATTTTGTTTTTTAGAAGACCATGAAACAAGAGATCTAGCAAGAAATTGACAACAACCGGAGGTGCTTTTTCTATCAACTTTGCACCCCGCATAGTCCGAATCCGAATATCCAATTAATTCAAATTGAGCACCTTTGGGATACCATAGACCAATATTGGGAGTGTACTTCAAATATCTTAGAATTCTTTTAGCGGCTTTCAAGTGAATCTCTCTAGGTGAAGCTTGAAATCGAGCACACATGCATACACTAAACATAACATCGGGCCTAGATGCGGTAATATAAAGCAAACTACCAATTATTGAACGATAAAGTTTTTGATCAACCATAGTACCTCCTTCATCTAAGTCTAGATGACCATTTGTTGCCATTGGAGTCTTGATAGGCTTTGCGTTTTCTAATCCAAACTTTTTGAGCATGTCCTTCAAATATTTTGATTGACTTATAAAAATTCCATCTTTCAATTGTTTGATTTGAAGGCCAAGAAAGAAGCTCAATTCTCCTATCATAGACATTTCAAATTCTTTTGACATCATTTTTCCGAATTCCTCGCAAAATAATTCATTAGTAGATCCAAAAATAATATCATCAACATAGATTTGACAAACAAATAAGTCTTTGCCAATTCTTTTAGTCAATAGAGTAGTGTCAACCTTCCCAATTTTGAAGTCTTTGGAAAGCAAGAAATCCCTAAGCCTTTCATACCACGCGCGTGGAGCTTGCTTAAGCCCATAAAGAGCTTTAGAAAGCTTGAACACATGGTTAGGTCTTTTGGGGTCCTCAAAACCGGGAGGTTGTTCAACATACACTAGTTCACTAATCTTACCATTTAGAAAAGCACTCTTTACATCCATTTGGTAGAGCTTGATATTATGTGCACAAGCATAAGCAAGAAGAATCTGGATTGCTTCTAATCTTGCCACGGGAGCAAATGTCTCCCCAAAATCCAATCCCTCAATTTGAGTATATCCTTGTGCAACTAATCTTGCCTTGTTTCTTACTACCACACCATCTTCATTGTGCTTGTTGCGAAACACCCATTTTGTACCAATAACATTGTGGTTCTTTGGTCTCTCAACAAGCTCCCAAACTTCATTTCGAGCGAAGTTATTTAATTCTTCATGCATTGCATTCACCCAATCAACATCAAGTAGAGCTTCATCTACACGGTTAGGTTCCATACAAGATACAAAAGAGAAATGTTCGCAAAACGAAGCTATGCGAGAGCGAGTTTGAACACCCTTACTAATATCACCCACAATTTGATCAACCGGGTGATCCTTCACAATGGAATGATGAATTCTTGATACCGTTTGATAATTGCTAGTTGAAGCATTAGGAGGAACCGAAAGTCTTGAGGTACCTTGATCACGAGTATCCATGGTTTCATTATGTTGTTGGCTTTGGTGATCTTCCTCATTTAGAGTTGAGGATGAAGGAATGACAACCACACTATTTTCATCATCATCTTCCTTTGGTTTTATTTCACCGATGGCCATTGTTTTCATTGCATTTATCAATTGAGTTCCCCCAACATCATCGAGATTATCACTCTTATCTTGAGACCCATTTGTTTCATCGAATTCAACATCATATGCTTCCTCAATAATACCATGAGTTTTGTTGAAGACTCTATAAGTTTACTATTTGATGAATATCCAAGAAGAAAACCCTCATCACATTTCTTCTCAAATTTAGAAAGTCGGCTTCCCTTTCTCAAAATATAACATTTGCAACCGAATACCCTAAAATATGAGATATTTGGCTTTCTACCAATGAGCAATTCATATGGAGTTTTCTTCAAAAGCTTGTGACAATATAGTCTATTTGATGAATGACAAGCGGTATTTATTGCCTCGGCCCAATAAGAATCCGATATACTATATTCCGCTAACATAGACCTAGTCATATCAATGAGAGTTCTATTCTTTCTTTCAACAATACCGTTTTGTTCCGGGGTATATTTGGAAGAGAATTCATGTTTAATACCCTTGTCATCACAATATTCATCAATTCTCGCATTTTTGAATTCCGACCCATTATCACTTCTAACCTTTTTGATGTCGAAATCAAATTGATTTTGAGCCAATATAGCAAATGACTTGAATGTTTCAAACACATTAGATTTGTCTCGAAGAAAATAAACCCAAGTAAATCTTGAATAGTCGTCCACAATCACAAGACAATAAGAATTACCACCAATACTTACAAATGATGTGGGCCCAAATAAATCCATGTGAAGTAATTCCAAAGGTCGATGAGTGGACATTTGACTTTTATTTGGATGAGTGTTTGCCACTTGCTTCCCGGCTTGACAAGAGCTACACAATTTGTTCTTCTCAAACTTCACATCTTTTAAGCCGCGAACTAAGTCATGCTTGGTTAACCGATTGAGTTGCTTCATTCCAACATGACCAAGTCTTCTATGCCATAACCAACCTAGTGAAGCTTTTGAGAATAGGCAAGTTGTGAGCTTTGCCTCATTAGATGAGAAATCAACAAGATAAAGATTTTCATGTCTAAAACCTTTAAACTTAAGATTGCTACCATCAACACTAGAGATAATAACATCTTCAACCATGAAATTGCAACAAAATCCTAAATCACATAATTGAGCTACGGAAAGTAAATTAAAATTCAAAGACTCAACCAAGAGCACATTTGATATAGAATGATCATTTGAAATAGCAATTTTACCCAAACCTTTAACCTTTCCTTTGCGATTATCTCCAAATGTGATACTATCATAATTTGAGCAATCTTCCTCACTCATTTGGGTAAACATTTTCATATCTCCGGTCATGTGTTGAGTGCATCCACTATCTAACACCCAATGATTCCCTCCCGCCTTGTAGTTTACCTACAAAAGGAAATCAATCTCTTTTAGGTACCCAAACTTGCTTGGGTCCTTGGATGTTAGTGACCAAGGTCTTTGGCACCCAAATAGCTTTCTTTTTGTTTCCAACAATTGAAGTACCAACAAATTTAGCATGAACACCTTTTGCATTATGAGAAAGGACATAACAATGCTCAAAACAAGTGGAGGATACATTTTTGAACTTGGGACAATTTTTCTTAACATGTCCCTTTTGTGACACTTGTGACACACTTTGTCACATTCTTTCACAAACAATGTCTTTAGCTTTACAAAAGCATTCTTTCCTTTCTTGGGAACATATCCAAGACCTTCACGGTTAAGAGAGCATCGTTGACTTCCCAATATGAAATTCAATTTGGCCTTACCACCATATGCCTTTTCTAGGTCATGAGTTAGAGTGTTTACTCTATCTACTAACACTTCATTCTCAACAATAATTTTTGATTCATCAAGAGCAATGTTATCATTGAGAGAAATTTTGCATTTATCACAAATAGGGTTAGTAGATAGTGGTTCACTTGTAAGACTATCAAGTAAGTCACAAGTGACTCCAATATCCTTAGTGACCACCTTAACTTCATGCACAATAGATGATTTTTGAGCATCCGCAAGCTTCTCACAATTTTCTTTTAGGTCATTGTGAGAGGTCTTGAGCTCCTCAAAAGACACTTGGAGGTTTTTATACAATTCCTTCAAGGTCTTAAATTTTTCTTTTTCTTTGTGCATGTAGTCATCGGCCTCACCTAACATTCTAACAAGATCATCATATGAATAGCCATCATCATCAACATCATCGATATCATCATCATCTTTTATATCATTTAAATCGGTGATGATTTTTACCTTAGCATCTCCCTTTGCCATGAGACAATGGGGGGATGAGAAGAGTGAGGGAGCTTCCTTTATGGCAATTCCGGCATTAAGCTTGGATGAGGTGTCATCATCATCATCATCCGAGCTATCATCCGAGTCCCATTCAACTAAGTAGGCTTTGCCATCTTTCTTCTTGTTAAAGTATTTCTTTTTCTTCTTGTCACTTTCATCTTTGCCCTTCTTCTTGCTTGGGCAATTCATGGCAATGTGACCGGGTTCCCCACACTCAAAACACTTTCTATCATTGAAAGCATTTCTTCTAGATGTTTGACCTCTTCTATGTTGACCTCTCTTCATCTTCATGAATTTATTGAATTTCCTTACAAATAGAGCCATGTCACCATCACTCTCACTTTCATTTTCTTCATCATTACTATCTTCCTTTTCAATTGCCTTTGAGGCCTTAGCTTTGAGAGCAATTGATTCATTTTTCACCTTCTTTGCCAAACTTAAAGCATCGGCTTGCGACTTCTTAAATATATCTTGAGTGAGAATTTCTCCCAATACTTCGGTTGGAGAAGTTGTAGATAGATCACTCCTTACTAACATTGTCACAATGGTCTCATATTTCTCCGGAAGTGATCTAAGGAACTTGTGAGTGAAATCCACATCCGGTACATTAAAACCAAGTCCCTTGAGTTCATTTACTATCTCATTTAACCGATTGAACATATCGGATACACTCTCATCTTCTTTCATAATAAATTGCTCAAACTTCCCTTTGCACACATATAGTTTGGCACTCTTCACAATTGTAGTTCCTTCATGAATTTCCATTAGCTTAATCCAAATCTCATGAGCGGTTGTGAGATTCTTGATACGATTGAACTCATTTATATCAAGAGCATCATAAAAGACATTCATGGCTTGATCATTTGTGAGGATATTCTCATTATCACTAACGGATGGTTCATCTTCTTTCAACACAACAAATCCATCCCTGACAATTGGCCAAATTTTTCCACCCATTGCTCTAAGATGCATTGACATTCTTATTTTCCAATAGTCATAATTATTCCCATCAAAATGCGGTGGCTTCCCAATGTGCACATTGTTGTTACTAGCCATTTTGTTCCACTCCGGGATGATTAGATCCACAAACAATGGAGTCCTCGGCTTTGATACCACTTGTAGGATCTAGAACACCGGCTAGAGGGGGGTGAATAGGCGGTTTTGACTAAAATCAAAAACACTAGGTAAATTTAATCAACATAACAAGAGGAATAAATTCTCTAGTGACAATAAGTAAACAATGTATGAGAAACAACTACGATGATTGAATACTTGAGGAACAATATGCAAAACACTGAATACTTGCAAGGCAATAAGTAATGCAAGAAGGTAGAGACACCGAAATTTATCCCGTGGTATCGGTGATTTGCCGATCACCCCTAATGCACGTTGAGGTGGACTTCAAGCTCTCACTTGCTCCTCTATCAAGTCACGGCTTGATATTTGAGCCAAGTGGACAAGAAATCACTCAATACCTCGATCCCACTAATGTCACCTTTGCCGCTCCGGCGAGGTAGGCGCAAACCCCTCACAATCAACACCGTGGCTTCTCCACAATCTTCTTGGAGAGCTCGACGGAGACAATCACCCGAGCCGTCTAGGAGGCGGCAACCTCCAAGAGTAACAAGCCAATGACGCTTGCTCGGTGTACCACCTAGTGCCTCAAGAATCACCAAATGATGCAAATGCACTAGGAACCCTCAATCTCTCACTAGAATGCATCTCAAGCAAAGAGTGTGAGAGAGTGAGTTGGAGGATCACAAATGAGCTCAATGTGTGCAAGGAATGGCCAAGAGAGCTCTCTCACACGAGCTACCCTTCTATTTATACCCCTCCATCAAAATCCAACTGTTATGTGCAAACAGCACATGTTCTGCGCACACGCGGACTGTCCGCGCCCTAGGGCCGGACGGTCTGCCGTACATATAACGACTATAATTCCCGTTTGAAAACTGTCAGAACTTGTCAGAAAAGGTAGGTCCGGACAGTCCGCCCTCTAAGGCCGGACCGTCCGCGACCTGGCATCATGAGGCACCCGAGCCTCGGACCAAGAACAGTTAACACGCGCGGACCGTCCGCCTATAAATCCGGACGGTCCGAGACCTGAGATAGTACTGTCCGGACTAGTCCCCCGGACTGTCCGTAGTACAAATCTACAAAAACACACAGTCCCTGTCTAAAACATGTTTGACACTTGCGGACGGTCCGCCTATCATAGCCGGACGGTCCACGCTATAATTCAGGGACTGGCCCGAAACCAGCCTTCTCTGGTCATGACTGCGGACGGTCCGGCCCAAAGGCCCGGACGGTCCGCAGTGCAAAAGAACAAAGTAGCTGCCTAAGTGGTTAGACTTCGGACCCCTCTAGTAGATCGCGGACGGTCCGCCCTCAAGGCCCGGATGGTCCGCGCATCCAAGACTTTGCAATTTTCAAACTTGCTTTTGAAGGAACTTTTAACTCACGAAATTTGAAGCGCTGTTAGTCCTCATGCAAATGAAACTACTTGATGCTCTATGAGGCACTAAGCTTTACACAGATCAAAGACATTGACCCCTCTTAATAGTACGGCTATCTAGCCTACTAATCCGGTCAGGTATCTTCTCTAAACTCCTCAAGACCGACAAAAAGCAAAACCTATATTTTACCTTTGCCTTCATCTGATCCACAACCAAAGCTTATGATTCTCCAACATTTGCTGTTCTATGTGGTCCAACCCTGCATTCTTATTTCTCCAAGAACCGTTAGTCCACGAGCAGTTATCATTAATTACCAAAACATCACCAAAGGGGCCTAGATGATCCACAAGGAGGCGATGAAGGTAGACTCGGTTTATGGCGTGGCAAGCCGTGTTCATAGCTTCCGACCAAAACTGCTCGGGCGTCTTGAATTCTCCAAGCATCGTCCTCGCCATGTCGATGAGCGTCCTGTTCTTCCTCTCTACCACATCGTTTTGCTGTGGTGTGTAGGGAGTGGAGAACTCGTGCTTAATTCCTTCCTCCTCAAGGTACTCCTCCACTTGAAGGTTCTTGAACTCGGACCCGTTGTCGCTCCTTATCTTCTTCACCTTGAGCTCAAACTCATTTTGGGCTCTCCTTAGGAAACACTTGAGGGTCCCTTGGATTTCAGATTTATCCTGCAAAAAGAATACCCAAGTGAAGCGGGAAAAATCATCAACAATAACAAGACCATACTTACTTCCTCCTATGCTTAGATAGGCGACGGGTCCGAAGAGGTCCATATGAAGTAACTCCAAAGGTCTTGTCGTGGTCATCACATTCTTGACATGATGAGAGCTTCCCACCTGTTTACCTGCTTGACATGCTGCACAAGGTCTATCTTTTTCGAAAGTAACATTTGTTAGACCTAACACGTGTTCTCCCTTTAGAAGTTTGTGAAGGTTCTTCATCCCCACATGTGCTAGACGGCGATGCCATAGCCAGCCCATGCAAGTCTTAGCAATTAAGCATGCATCTAGACCGGCCTCCTCCTTTGCAAAATCAACTAAATAAAGTTTGTCATCTAGTACACCCTTAAAAGCTAATGAACCATCACTCCTTCTAAAGACAGACACATCTACATTTGTAAATAAGCAATTATATCCCATCTTACATAATTGACTAACGGACAACAAGTTATATCCGAGCGATTCAACTAAAAACACATTAGAGATGGAATGCTCGAAAGAAATAGCTATTTTTCCTAGTCCTTTAACCTTGCCTTGATTCCCGTCACCGAATATGATTGAGTCTTGGGAATCTTTGTTCTTGACGTAGGAGGTGAACATCTTCTTCTCCCCCGTCATGTGGTTTGTGCATCCGCTGTCGATAATCCAGCTTGATCCCCCGGATGCATAAACCTGCAAGGCAAATTAGGCTTGGTCTTAGGTACCCAACTCTTGTTGGGTCCTACGAGGTTAGTAACAATAGCCTTAGGGACCCAAATGCAAGTTTTGTCTCCCTTGCATTTTGCCCCTAATTTCCTAGCAACCACTTTCTTATCCTTTCTACAGATAGCAAAGGAAGCATTGCAAGCATGGTAAATTGTAGAATGTTCATTACTCACTTTCCTAGGTACATGAACAACATTCCTTCTAGGCATATGATGAATGACATTTTTCCTAGCCAAATTTCTATCATGCATAATAGAAGAACTAGAAGCAGTCATGGCATGAGAATTAAAAGCATCATAACTTCTATGAACATTCCTAGAAAATCTCCTATCATGGTACATGAAAGCATGGTTCTTTTGAACACTATTAGCCATAGGGGCCTTCTCTTTCTCCTTGGTGGAGATGGGAGCCTTATGACTTGTTAAGTTCTTGGCTTCCCTCTTAAAGCCAAGCCCATCCTTAATTGAGGGGTGTCTACCAATCGTGTAGGCATCCCTTGCAAGTTTTAGTTTATCAAATTCACTTTTGCTAGTCTTAAGTTGGGCATTAAGACTAGCCACTTCATCATTTAGTTTAGAAATGCAAACTAGGTGTTCACTGCAAGCATCAACATTAAAATCTTTACACCTATTGCAAATCATAACATGTTCTACACAAGAGGTTGATTTATTAGCTATTTCTAACTTAACATTCAAGTCATCATTGATACTCTTTAAGCTAGAAATAGATTCATGGCATGTAGACAATTCACATGAAAGCATTTCATTTCTTTTAACTTCTAAAGCAAGGGAATTTTGTGTACTTACAAATTTATCATGCTCTTCATATAAAAGATCTTCTTGCTTTTCTAAAAGATTATTTTTCTCATTCAAAGCATCAATCAATTCATTGATCTTATCAATTTTAGTTCTATCTAAGCCTTTGAATAAATATCCATAGTCTATTTCATCATCACTAGATTCATCCTCACTTGAAGAAGCATAAGTAGTATTGTTTCGAGTACATACCTTCTTCTCCTTTGCCATGAGGCAGGTATGATGCTAGTTAGGGAAGAGAGACGATTTGTTGAAGGCGGTGGTGGCGAGTCCTTCGTCGTCAGAGTCGGACGAAGAGCAATCTGAATCCCACTCCTTTCCAAGATGTGCCTCGCCTTTAGCCTTCTTGTAAACCTTCTTGTTCTCTCTTTTACCATTCTTTCCTTGTTCCTGCTCACTATCATTATCGGGACAGTTAGCAATAAAGTGACCAATCTTACCACACTTGAAGTAGGAGCGCTTTCCCTTCGTCTTGCTCCTTGCGACCCTTTAGCGCCGTCTTGAAGCGCTTAATGATGAGGGCCATTTCTTCCTCATTGAGCCCCGCCGCCTCAACTTGTGCCACCTTGCTAGGTAGCGCCTCCTTGCTATTTGTTGCCTTGAGAGCAATGGCTTGAGGTTCATGAATTGGACCATTCAACGCCTCATCGACGTATCTTGCCTCCTTGATCATCATCCGCCCGCTTACAAATTTTCCAAGTATTTCTTCAGGCGACATCTTGGTGTACCTAGGATTTTCACGAATATTGTTTACAAGATGTGGATCAAGAACAGTGAAAGACCTTAGCATTAGGCGGACGACGTCGTGGTCCGTCCATCGCGTGCTTCCATAGCTCCTTATTTTGTTGACGAGGGTCTTGAGCCTGTTGTATGTTTAGGTTGGCTCCTCCCCCTGATCATTGCGAATCTTCCTAGTTCGCCTTCCACCAACTCCATCTTGGTGAGCATGGTGATGTCGTTCCCCTCATGTGAGAACTTGAGGGTGTCCCAAATCTGCTTGGCGTTGTCCAAGCCACTCACCTTATGGTACTCATCCCTGCACAATGAGGCTAACAACACAGTAGTAGCTTGTGCATTTTTATGAATTTGTTCATTGATGAACATGGGACTATCCGTACTATCAAAGTGCATTCCATTTTCTACTATCTCCCATATACTTGGATGGAGAGAGAACAAGTGGCTACGCATTTTGTGACTCCAAAATCCGTAGTCCTCTCCATCAAAGTGAGGGGTTTATCAAGGGGAATGGAAAGCAAATGAGCATTGAAATTTTGCGGAATACGAGAATAATCAAAGGAAAAGTTTGAATTAACCGTCTTCCTTTTCTCGTAGTCGTTGTCATCGTCGTCCTTTTGTGAAGAGGAAGATTCGTCGCTGTCGTAGTAGACTATCTCCTTGATGCGCCTTGTTTTCTTCTTCTTCCCGTCTTTTCTTTTGTGGCTCGAGCCCGAGTCAGTAGGCTTGTCATCTTTTGGATCATTGACGAAGGACTCCTTCTCCTTATCATTGACCACCATCCCCTTGCCCTTAGGATCCATCTCTTCGGGCGATTAGTCTCTTACGTGAAGAGAATGACTTTGATACCAATTGAGAGCACCTAGAGGGGGGTGAATAGGTGATCCTGTAAAAACTTAAAACTTAAAGCCACAAACTTGATTAAGTGTTAGAGCAATAAAACCAAGTGGCTAGAGAGGAATTCTTGCCAGACACAATAACCACAAAGATATCAACACAGAGAGGCATAGTGGTTTATCCCGTGGTTTGGCCAAGTCAAAACTTGCCTACTCCACGTTGTGGCGTCCCAATGGACGAGGGTTGCACTCAACCCCTCTCAAGTGATCCAAAGATCCACTTGAATACCATAGTGTTTCTTTTCCTTTCACTATATCCCGTTTGCGAGAAATCTCCACAACTTGGAGTCTCTCGCCCTTACAAAAGATGATCACAAATGAACACGGAAGTAAGGATGGGATGAGCAACACACACAAGTCCACAGCAAATACGCACACACACAGCCAAGACTTGAGTTCTAATGAATATCACAAAGTTCTCACTAGAATGGAGCTCAAATCACTAAGAATGTCGAACAAGTGCGCAAAGACGAAGTGTGAATGATCAAGAATGCTCAAAGTGTGCTTGGTTGTCCTCCTCCATGCGCTTAGGGGTCCCTTTTATAGCCCCAAGGCAGCTAGGAGCCGTTGAGAGCAATCCAGGAAGGCAATTCTTGCCTTCTATCGACTGGCGCACCGAACAGTCTGGTGCACCACCAGACACTGTCCGGTGCGGATTTCTTTCCTATTCTGGCGCAGCCGACCGTTGGACACTCGGGGCCGTTGGCGCACCGGACACTGTCCGGTGCCCCCTTCTGACCGTTGGCTCGGCCACACATCACGCGCGGATTCCGCGGCCGACCGTTGGCGCGCCCGACCGTTGGCTCACCGGACAGTCCGGTGACTCACCGGACAGTCCGGTGAATTATAGCCGTGCGCTGTTGACTTGGTTCCCGAGAGCGACGACTTCGCCGCACTGACTCACCGGACACTGTCCGGTGCACCACCGGACAGTCCGGTGATTTATAGTCGTACGCCGTCGTCGAGACCCGAGAGCAGCCATTTCACCAGAGCCAGCCTGGCGCACCGGACATTGTCCGGTGCACCACCGGACACTGTCCGGTGCACCCAGACCGAGCAGAGTCTTAGCTGCTCGAGCCAAGACTTATCCAAATGTATTTTCCCTGATTCTAGCACTTAGACAAATATGTTAGTACACAAAAACCAATGTACTAAGTCTAGAATCATACCTTTGTATTGATTTGCACTTTGTCCACCATTTGGCATAGTTTAACACTCAAGCATTTGTGTTGAACACTAAATCACCAAAATACTTAGAAATGGCCCAAGGGCACATTTCCCTTTCAGTTTTACGCTAGAATTCGCCCGAGCCAGAACCAGCGCACGATCGGTTGCACGCGATTTTCACGCCGTAATTTTGGGCCCCGTTTGCTGTTACAAAGCAGATATAGGATTTACGCTAAATTTCGTACTCATTTACGCTGTTTTAGCTCACGTTTTATGCTGGAATCCGAACAAGCCAGAACTAGCACACGATCGGGCGCGCGTGGGTATACCTGACTGGGGCTTCCCATACTAATGGAAGCCCAAGGCTTCCATTACCTCCTTATATATATTGCTCAATTGAATATCCATGAAAGGCACCTTGTATTGATTAATAATTATGTGAATTGTTTGTGAGATTCTTTACTTGTATGGTTATTCTAAATGATGTCCCTAGTTAGAGTCGATGACTAGCACATGTATTAGTTGATAACTATATTTCACAAGTCATAGACATAGAGATGTAAAACTAATAATGCGGGCACATGTATGACATAAGGCTAGACCGACCTAACGTGAGATATTGTAATATAGTTCTCTTTTTTCAACATGTATACTGTGTCCTTAGACCTGAGATTGTCGCATGTTCTCAAGATGTGAATTGACTTACTTGGGGACTATCAAACACTACTCCGTAACTAGCTAGTTATAAACGTAGTTTTGGGTTTGTCAGGAAGCATGCTGTGAGGCATGGTCAGTCAAGATGGAATTTGTCCCTCTCTTCTTGAGAGAGATATCTCTAGGCCCCTCGAGTGATTGGATCAAGAAATGCATGGTTATGCTAGGATTAAGTGTTAACAAATGAAAGGATTCTAATTCACAGTATCGAGAAAGAGAGGTCAGCTTAGAGCCAACCCAAATATCATGAGACAAAGGGAACATCATGTACGTAATGTTGCGATGGTTTGTCTTAGATAATCTTTACGTGCGCATAGAAGTTGACATGTCTTGCTAGAGGTCACTGTCAATTATTGGGCCAAGTAACAATACTTGGGCCATGACTATATGTACGTGAACCTATAGGGCCACACACTTAAGGGGAAGGAAGCCTAACTCAGATTAGATCCGAAATTAGACATGATTTTAGGGTCACTGATGGGCTTCGGAGTCAGAAGCACACCAGAACACCTATATAATGAGGGGAAGGGGCGCAGTTAAGTGAACCCTAATTCGCCACCAGTTAACGAGCAACCGCCCACCTCTTGCCCTCGTTTAGCCGCCATCGTGAACCTAGCAGTTCGGTACGCGACACTTCCTCCTTGTACGTATGGATACCTCGGAGGTGCTGCATCTGGAGCACTAGGACGAACAGCGCGGGGACTTGAAGGATGTCGGCGACTGCACGACACAGCTCGACGTGCTCGTCTACATCGAGACGTCTTCCGCTGTCCTGCGTGTCTAGTGGTAATTCCATGACCTATAACCGCAATAGTTCTTGGTTTTATGGGGTTGATTTTTTTTTGCGCTAGTGTAGCCTCCCCGTAATCCTTCAATATAAAGGTTATAAAAAAAAATTAGTTTCTTATTTACCTCCAACGTTATTACTGCTGTCATGTCAGTACTCTACTGCTATGCTTGGGTTCTCTTTCGACATTTGTGAGGATAGCGATGGGGTTGTTGGTTGGTGCGGCTACCATTCTCATCCGGTTTGATTAGCTTCCAAGAGGACGTGAGCATCACTACATACACCGGCAGTTGCCACGTACGCTCCTGGACGTGCAGGCTGATGGTAGGTCGCAACAAAGTCCAACCCTGACATCCAACAACCAGCCTACTACTGAATGCAGCCTTCACGATCCAAATAAACTCCGCTTTGTTGGTTCATAACAGACGATCAAGCAAACTATAACAGCGGGACACAGAGTGGAGCAGTCCCAATTCTCCATGTCATTCAATTTCTATAGCATTAACTTAGCTGCCACATAGACTAAAATATGATGCGGCAAACAATTAAATAAAAAAAGAGTAAGAAACTGAATCTTATATAAAATTTGGTTTCAACATGATATCCAAGATATAACGAGAGAAGAAGAGTTTTAAATTCAGCTAAGTAATATTGATGTTTGTATTGGAGAGGTAGTAGTGTTTAGTATAGTAGTAGTTTCTAGATGACGTGGAGACTATATAAACTATATTTAATGTCTTGGATTGGGAGACGTGGTTTCGATTATTATCCCTTTGTAGATTGCTAGATGATTGGGATTGGGTACGCCGCATCGCCATTAAGCCGACAGGGCCCCCCGGAATCATCGAGCGTGTCGTGCAAATTCAAACGGACCTTTTCTGCTTGGATTTGTGTAGTCTTTCCCATTCTTGAAGCGAAAACCGACCCCTTTTCAGTTAAGGAGACGGAACACTGAAGTGTACTTTGGCCAAGTTCATTAGTTGGGGCTTCAAGAGTCTCGCTGAAAGAGCTGGCAGCTGGCTGATAATCACGTAACCTTCGTTTTTGTTTTTGAATATTAGTTTTTCGAACTAAAATATGATAAATAAATAAAAAATGCAGGAGTATTTTTTTTATTTATGCTGACAATAAACAGATGTAAAGAGACACTCGTGTACATCGTCAATGGTACAAGTACATCGGAAGAAGTCATAAAATGGGAAACGGCCAACAGCAGCGCAGGCGATCGTTAATTAATCGTTGACGCGGGGGGCGTCAATCGCGATTGCACGGGGCTGGTGCTTGCTGTGGAGAAACAAAAAGTTGTTAATAAATTAATAACCGAAGCCCGCTTTGATTGACGAGCTATTCGATCGTTGGTTGTTTCTTTCGGACCCTTCTTCATTGGCGCTGGCGCCTCGTAATAATTATTATTATCTTTGCAGCTTTGCCTCACGTACTATAACACAATTAATTAAGAGCATCTCCAAGACAAACCTTAAACAAGGTTCTTTTTTTAAAAAAAATATAGGGTTGACACCCTTCAACAATAGTTCTATTTCATAAATATTCGTCAAACAAATATAGTGCTCGGTCTCTCGGATTCTAAATATATTATTTTATATATTGAAGCCATATCATTGTTTACTCTTAATATACAATTATTTATTTCCTAATAACATGATTTATTCCGTAAATAGCATTATCTAAGGCCTAATTGTTGGAGTAAGGATTTTTTTTAGGCCTTAAATACTTTAAATGTGGTCATATTTTATTTTTTGGCTCTATTTTAGACCTCCTTCTTGAAGATGCTCTAAGGGATCTTTAAGAGTGTAAGTAAAAAAATTCAAGAGACTATACTTCCATGAATAACCTCGTCTCTACACGACTCTATATATATATATATATATATATATATATATATATATATATATATATATATATATATATATATATATATATAGTTTATATATTAGGAGCCCTGGGCTTCCAATAACTAGAGGAAGCCCAGGTCGGACGGTGCAATCCGGTCGAGTCGGACCACATCCAGACGTCTATAAAACAAGACCCGGAGTGCTAGGGTTCAGTTTTTTACGCTCCACCCCGATTCATTAGCGACGTCGCGTGCGACAACGGCGGTTGCCCCAGAGCGTGCGCGACGGTGGACCCCCAGCCGGTGGCCGCAACTCCATGACCTCGACGCGCGGTGGCGGAGGTTCCTCGATCCGGAGTAGTGGCGGCGGTTCCCAGGTCGGTGGCAGCGGCTCCCCGATCCAGAGGGCGAGCGACAGCGGGGCCCTTGTGCGAGCAAGCGGCGGCGTCCCCGAGGTCCCGAGGAGGCGGCACTTCCAAGGCCGGCGAGCAAGCGACGCCCGTCGACGTGCGAGTAGCGACGGCGACGCATGAGGCGCGATCTTCGAGCGAGCGGCGTCACGGAAGGCCCGAGATGCGCGCAGCGATGATCGCGCGTGACATCCTCCGATCCGGCGCAGTTTTATTTTCGATCATTGTGTTTTATGCCTACCACATGTATTATTTACGCCAAAAACTGTATGATTTTATGCTTAAACACGGAGTTCGTATATCAGTTTACTGCATGCACATTGGAAAGGCAATTCCTTGATTTATGTTGTTCGTAATTTGCGCGCATGCAATGGAAACTCCCACGATTTTTGCCATAATTTTTGGATCTGTATAAAAATAGAAACCGCATGCATGCGGCTGCCATATTTTCGGATCTGTCATAAAAATAAGATAGTAATAACAACCTACTAGAGCTATTAACCTCTCACATTGATTCGGTATTTACGCTTATAATTGAGTGATTTTATGCTCAAAACTTAAGGTTTTTACGCTCCACCCGGGGAAGCGTCCACCAGTGAACAACATGCCAGATTTTTTACGCAGTGTGACGAATTGCATAAATACCTACACAGTGTGGCATATTTAGTATGAGTATATGTCATAAAATGGTCATTACGAGTCTAGCTGCATGGCTGTTGGAGCGATCCTAAATTTATGGAGGAAATAAATCATTTAAAATAGAAACCGCCACACATATCTTTCCTAAATTTACGCGCATGCAAGGGAACGTGTTTGACTCATGCATGCATTTTGCCATAATTTTTGGATCTGTATAACCGCATGCATGCGGCTGTCATGATTTTCGGATCTGCCATAAAAATAGGATCGTAATAACAACCTACTAGAGCTATCAACCTCTCACATTGGCTCGGTATTTACGCTTATAATTGAAGTATTTTATGCTCAAAACTTAAGGTTATTACGCTCCAACCCGGAGATGCGTCCACCAGTGAACAACATGCCAGATTTTTACGCAGTGTAACGAATTGCATAAATAGCTACACCATGTAGTATAATTTGTATCAATATATATCATAAATTAGATCTAATGTGTTTAGCTGCATGGCTGTTAGAGGGATCCTATATTTATGAAGGAAATAAAACATTAAATATGATTTTTTGTTTCTATGCGTGCAATTTATTTGCTTTCATTGCACATTATTTTCATCATAAATTCGTGTGCATGCAACTGGTAACAGATTTTTACGCAGTATACTGAATTGCATAATTATCTACATAGGATAACATATTTAGTAGCAGTATATATCATAAAATGGTCCTTACGAGTCTAGTTGCATGGCTGTTGCAGAGATCCTAAATTTATGGAGAAAATAAAGCATTTAAAAATAGAAACTGTCACACATATCTTTCCTAAATTTATGCGCATGCAAGGGGACGTGTTTGACTCATGCATGCATTCTTTTTTTGCGTGCAGAGACGTGGGCGCGGGTGGTGCAACCGACAGCCTGGTCCAGTCGGTGCGCTGGGTTGAACCAGATTGCAGGGATGAACGACCTGGGCTTCCTTTAACTATTGGAAGCCCAGGGCTCCCGTTATACCTGCCATATATATATATATATATATATATTATATCTTAACTAAATTTGTGATATAAGCTCAGGATTATAACATATAATCTTTTATACTTGAAAAATCAATCAAAGGCTCAAGGTTGTACATACCCTAACAGCACTCCGAACCTAAAAATGTGTAGAAGTGGAGTCCAAAGTGTCACCTTAGCAAAACATCTCGATAGAAATCACAACACCCATCATGCAGTTTCTTTGGATGCAACCTATTGAGTACCGTTTGTGGCACTGGGCGTGGACAGTCTACGATTGGATCAGAGTAGACGGATTAACTCATATCTACACGCGTATTTATCCCTCTAAACTTATGGGAGTTGTTGGAGGACACCTAGAAACGGGTCCAGACCTGCCCTTTATATATTTGAAGCGGTACAACCGATTGAAGCACCAACAATCGAACCAAAATTAATATATCTTTTGTTCTTTACCTTTTGCTCTAGGAGTAGACATTAACGTAGCATTTTTTACCTCAATCTTCACCTCTCTTCGACTCTACGTTGTTTGGAGGCATCTTGGTTGGCCTACCGATTCCAAGACAAAACCTAGGATCTCTTCTCCCTGACGGGGTCTCTCCCAGGATGTCAGATCCAGGTCCTATTGTCAACGCCGCCACCTCTGCGCACACGTGGACCGTCCAACTCGACGTAGAGAAAACTTAGCCCCTGCTACAGGTCGTGGACTGCCCGGCCTTGGCCTCGAAAAGTCCGTGCTGCCGTAGAGCGCACCACCGTTGGTACACCTCACAGTGATTGGCGCCCAGATCGGTGCCAACACACTTTGTGGCGACTCCACTAGGACAATGCGTGAGGATCCATCAGATCAGCCCTCAATGGCTGGTTCAAAGGATAACTCTGATGTCTCTCCCAGCAACATCATCGAGCCGACTATAGAGACTCTGCCGGCTTAAGATTAGCAGGAGTTCAAGAAACACAATGAGCAGTTGATCAAAGAAGAACAAGCAAAATTTCTAGCCAACTTTAAGGTAGACATGAATCACAAGGTCGTCGGGCAGCGAGCGACTTATCTGGCTTCGCTCCAGCCTGCTGCAGCTACCCCCAAGGTAAGTGAAACAAACGAAATCCAATCTTTTAGATCTTACATAGATGAGCAACGAGAACAATACAACAAATCATAGAGGTATGCATGGTGATTATAAAAAGGCTAGCGCGTGCATTTGTTAAATCTAACAAAGAACAGTCGACGACGTACGTATATTGCTGCGGGACCTCCTGAGCGCAAGGAGAATATTGCATAGACCATAGATCAACATGACAATATAACAAAAAGTTGAGGTCATACAATAGTCTGATATAATAGTTTGATTGTAATGACAATATTCGAATCACACAATAGTCTAATACAACAAAATATAGTCTAACACATGACATATAGTCTATTAATAAGCTATTTTCATATAAACTTTATCTTTCTCCGAGTTCATACGTGAAAGTGATTATTTGATCAAAATATTGTACAAGAAAAAGAAAAACAAATACCCGAACCTAGGACTCGTATCTGTCCCGAATATCCAAGTATTTGCCGGATAGTTCTTGCTCTAAATCCGACCCAAATCCAAAGCCGCACTATCCGAGTACTACCTGTATCCGCTCAGAATATAAAAGTATTCGAATCTATATCCGAAAAACGGGTATTTGCACTATCTATTTTCGATACCGATAGCTATACCTAATCTGTTTTTACCTCTGTTTTAAGAAACCCCATATTAAATAAGCTCTAATATGATTGAAAATGAGTCGTCGGTGTACAGCCAGCTACCACTTTGACGTTGTAAATATAATCCTCGACCGTGGCGACTAATTTGATCTGAAAACTACTCATGCATGCCGGCCGCGATCGCAGAACTGCAGAAGGTGAGACACCACGTCGCACGGCAAACGTTTGAAACCAATACATTCCCGTCGTTTACACGTCCCCTCCCTCCTCCCCAGCTCCCCTCCCCTCCACATGCAGCACCACAGCTCGCCCGCCCGCCCGCCTTCCGTTCCCTTCAAAACCCCGCACGCCTCGGCGACCCACTGCCCTCTCCACCGAAGCATGCCGGGCGACGTCGACGACGACGGTCCCTACTTCTTCAGCGCGCCGGCGAGCCCCGTGCACTACATCCTCCGCTCCCCGCCTTCCTCCACGGCCGCCGGCGCGGCCTCGCCCGCCGCCTCCGCCGATGCCGACTGCTGCGCGGCCGCCGCGGGGGACTTCGAGTTCGCCGCGCACATGGCGGACGGACCCGGACCCAAGGGCGGCGCGGCGATGAGCTCCGCCGAGGAGCTCTTCGTCGCCGGCCGAATCCGCGTCGGCTGCCTCTCCCCGATCCGACGACAGGAGGCCGGGCGTGAGGGGGGCAGCGGCAGCGGCGGCGACGAGGAGGAGGAGGAGGCGGAGCGGGACAGACGCTCGCCGCGGGCTACTCGCCGGACTAGGTCCGTTTCCCCGACGCGTAGCCCCAGGGGCGCCGCCTTCGCCGAGCCTTCCGACACCTTCGCGTCCGCCTCATCGTCTTCCTCCTCCTCCTCGTCATCGTCCTCGGCGAAGAACAGTCGGCGGCGGATATCGCTGCGGGACCTCCTGAGCCGCACGGGCGGCGACTGCGCGGGGGCGGCGGACCAGGCATCGTCGTCAGGCACCGGGAGCGCCGAGGTCACCAGCAGGCCGGTTTTCTGGCCGCCGTCCATCTGGCCATCGCCGCCGCCGCGCTCGTCGTCCAAGAACTCGCCGCTGCCCTGCCCGGCGCCACAGCCGCCGGGCCGCCGCTCCGCCTCATCGGATAGGGCCGCGGCGCCAGGCGGAGGCGGCAGTGCTCGGCGCACCACGTCGCTGCCGTACCGGCAGAGCCTGGTTCTCGGGTGCCTGGGCTTCGGGGCTCGCAGCCGGAGCTACGGGGCTCGCCAAGTCCATGCACCCCCTCCTCTCTTCACGCTGAACACGAAAAGCTAGCAGACGAAGGATGAAGGAGAGGTGTTTAGGCCAGAAGTCACGCCACAATTTATTATTATGCCTCATTCCACGGCATTTTACAGGAAAATGACTCAGTTTTAACTACGCTGCTTGTCTGCTTATCTATCATGATTCATGAGACAGAAAAACAGGTGTGGAGTCTTCAAATTTTGTTCTCTTTCATGGTAATGTTATATATGGACTATATGGAGTATTAGTGTCGTAGCTAGCGTGTGTGTGTGTCATCTTGATGGGAACAAATGCTACAGCTATCAGCTATGTGTTTGTCTGTCGTACATTGGATTAAAGATCCTTAAGAAATGTTCTTTTTTTTAATGAAAAATTAAAACCCTTAAACTGATTGGTTCTTAACAGGACTTGGACTACAGCTAAGCCAGCCAATGAGTACAAGAGAGACGTTTTTGTCCCATCTGTTGAATTTTGGTCCCTTGTTGAAAGATGGGATGTCCTAGTCAAAAGATCACGCTTTTGTAGGTGTAAGAAAACAATCTGCCACCCATATCCATCCATCCATCCCGTTAAAGAAGCAAAGCGGTTTGGAATGATAGTGTTCAGGCTTCGAAGCGTTTCTCTATAGCAATCATTCGGCATGATCATATTCATCATCTCGGTCACCATCAGTATTTACTTCTCTAAACATTTGAGTGAAAATGCTTAGCAACTGAAAATGTATTCAGAGATGACAGAATAGTGCAAGCCAAACCGCAGGCTGTGGATCGTGGCCACGTCGCCCGCGTGCCTCAGCTCGCTCCCGAACCACCGCCGGACGCACCGTCACAACTGCACCAGCTGGCTCCCGAACCTCCCACGCCAGCCATGGCTGCGAGAGCCAAGCTCGTCAAGACCAAGTCCTCTTGCCCGCCACGCGTGTATGGATTCGCCGTGCCCTATGCCTCCTGTGGCGGAAACAAGATGGCAAACTCGCAAGCCGGCGATTGGGCACGAAAATCTGCGCCTTGAGAAGTGCTGGACTGGCTGCTGGTGCAGCGGCGGCGGCGGCGGCCGCCGCGGCTTTGTTCTGATTAGTTCTGTTGATCCATACATACACCTACTGTAGGCTGTAGGAGTAGTGGGGTACCATGAATCTTCAGTGCTCCATGGCCCTGTTGCTTCGGGTTGGATTGCTTCATCTTGTTATCTACCATGCCAGTCTCCAGTAGTCTCATTGTCATTGGATGCAAGGCTTTTAAGCTTCAGTTATTCATCTGCCCAGATTAATTTGGGACTTTATCAGGTTGACTCACATTGGTTGATAAACAACAGGTTGATATATTACTTAAAGAATTTCTCTAATTTTTCTATGAATCAAATTCTAACGGCAACTCCAACTTCGTCTGAATAATGCCTAATATATGTTAAAAGGTTTTGCACCACCCTAGGTTCCAACCATATGCGCTAGCGTAGCAATTTCTAAGAAAGTAAATACTTCAAAGTAAATTGCTTATGTATAGTAATAAAGTAAGAGCTAGAAGCCTCGATATTTTTGGCAAACTGTTGCAGAGTCGGCGTTTCTCACTAATTCTCGTTGGAGCACCCGCGCAAGGGTATTACTCCACTTTATAAAAGCAAAGACCAAGTAATCGCTATGAGCTAGTTCTTCACTGCTTCGATACGATGAACCGTTCACAACCGTGTACAAGGCCTAGTCGGGACACCCACAAACTCTTCGAGTGATCACCACACTCCCCGTCACCATCTAGCCATCTAGTTAATGCTGATCAGCAAGAGTAACAAACACTAAAATCTCACTTGATCACCATGACAAGTCTAACGAGGGTGATAGCTGCACATAAGTCACTCTATATAGTATTGGGGTTGCTAACGATGTGACTATAAATTTTATAATGTCATCACCATGCAAAGAATCTTTCTCACTCTTAGGTGGATGCTTTTTATCTATCGAAAGGGGCAACAAACCTTAGATGTTGAGTTGAGGGGGTATAAATAGTTCCAAGGGGTACAACTAACCGTTACAACCTCACGGAGCAATTTCGAGAGGGTGCTCACTTTTCCACTGCAATAGACATGTTGGTGCCTCTTTAATGACTAGCTTCTGAACTAGTTGTTATTGTATGTGGTATCTAATGTAGGCACCGATGCCACACTAGACATGTTCGATGAGTACCCCGTTCCACGTTTGGTGCCACACTAGACACATTCGGTGAGTTCTCGATCTCTTAGCACGGTTTCATGCTCTTTAGATGCCTTGTCTGGTGCTCTGTCTAGTGGCACATCGGTTACACCAATGAGAACAATTTGTCTAAGGGAACACTATTAAATCTCTTTGGGTGCACTATCTAGTACACCATACTTGGTGCACATTAGACATGTCGGTGTAACTAAAATGCTATTAGGAATCTGTCTCATCTGTGTTCTATGTGATAAAGTACCAGACAAATCCGGTGAAGACTTTCCAACTCGCTCTTTTCAGTCACTTTTAGAGTTAGGTTTTCTTTAAATCTTTTTTGGGCTCTCTTGGGTTTATATAGCTCTAGTTTTCATAATTGTGTACCAGCACACCTAACTAGACTCACCAAGTCAAGTTACCCATCCCATGTCCCATTTATCTCTACTACTATTATAATCCTAACGTAGGCATCCACAGTAACAGTCGGTGAATGTTCTACCGGTCGCGGTCCATGCCGCATCCAGCGCGTCGCAGCGGCATCCAACGCTCCTGCCGCATCTAGCCCTGCCCGCGTCCATCCCGCACGCCACGCCCGTGTCCCTCCCGCACGCCACGCCCCGCCCGCGTCCCTCCCAGCGCCCCGCATCGCCCGTGCATCCCTCCCGGCCGCCAAGCCCACGTCCTGAGGCCGCATCTAGGCCCGCCCGCGGTCGAATCCATCCCGCAATTACCGCTCGCGCAAGGGTTTCCATCATTGGTTTACGGAGAAATCACGCCTCCCTAGTGTGCCCTTCCATCCATGGCATCGCCGCGGCCGCCACCGCAATCAACTCTGTTGCCCCCGCGATCCCCTTCCCCGATGACACTCACCTTCCATCGATGGGAGCGCGCTGGGTTATGCCCTATACTTTCTTCCTCCATTCTACCGACGACACTCACCCTAAACCCTCACCTCTCAGATCCTGCCCCTCGCTCACCGCCCAATCAACAGCTCAGACGTTGCCGCCCCATCCGAGCAAAGGTGGAGGCGTCTGCCTCCGCACACCTTGCCCTCTCCACCACCTCCCTTCCCGCCGTCCCTAGAGAAGACACGGAGGTGCAGAGAGAACCAGCAAAGGTACGTCACAATTTCAAACTGTTGGTGAAACATTACTGAGAATGGCAAATGGAGATAGGAGTTTAAAGCATAAGCACTGTGATCACAATGTGATTCCTGATAAAGTGATTAGTGAATGTGGAAGTTCAACCTTCAACGCTTGATGTCTTCCTAGAGAACAGAGTCTGGGTTTACTTGTTTCTGTTTGACTTGGTGGACAATGGAAAATATCATATTGTTGTGTTTTTTTGAGGTCCATAAATAGGAGCTTAATTGGCCTTGTTATGACATCTCTCTCTCTCTCTCCCTCCCTCCCTCTCTCGTTTCACCATGGATTATGACACACAGGTATGGCGGGTATATACTAGAGTTTCAATTAAAATGTCTTCCCTGATTTATTTTATGCATTATCTGGGACAGTTGAAGACAGTCCTTTTATCTAGCATATTACTTGTTGGCTGTATAAGCATTCTGTATGGTGGTCGTGCATTAGTCTTTTGAATTTGATTGACAGTATTGTAGCATGTTTGGGTGTTTCAGATATATTCTAAATCTTTTTTAGACTTCTAATTTATAATAGCATGTAGCTTGTTGGGCTGTACTATACTTGTGACTTTTGTTTTATTATTACTTTTACTTATCATTAGTGTAAGGTTAAGGTTCTAGCTCACCTCTTTGAGTTTTGTTGGTTATATTCATATAAGATTTCAGTGCAAAACCTACAGGAGGTTTTACTTGATTCAGGAGCATTATGTAGTTTTATCATGACAATATTTCCATCCATGCCTTGATTTGCTTAGATTTACTTCTCCAAGGTAAACAATAAAAAAATCATGTGGATGGACTTTAAAGAAGTATAACAGATCTAAATATGTGATAGTATAACAGATATGATTATCAACTGTTGAGGTTGTCACGAGGGAATTCAATAGTGGGGAACATTGTCTTTTTATTTGTTGGGGTTGCAGTTGTCGATGCCATGATCACATTGTTGAGCTCTAGCCTGTTGATAATGATGACTGTTCGTTGTCTAAAAATTGTCTATTGACCTCTATATGCCTGAATTTCCTAGACAACATTGTGTCCATGTTTGTGTGTTAATAGTCTTCTGGTCATTGTGTCCTAAGTTGTTGAAAGGGAATTAGGCTTACACCTAGTCCCTAATTAATTTTGGTGGTTGAATTGTCCAACACAAATATTTGGACTAACTAGTTTGTTCTAGTGTATAAGTTATACAGGTGCAAAAGGTTCACACTTAGCCAATAAAAAGACCAAGTATTGGGTTCAAACAAAGGAGCAAGGGACAACCAAAGGCACCTCTGGTCTGGCGCACCGGACTGTCCGGTGCGCCACCGGACATGTCCGGTGCACCAGAGGACTCAAACTTCAAACTCGTCACCTTCGGGAATTTCCAGAGGCGACTCCGCTATAATTCACCGGACTGTCCGGTGTACACCGGACTGTCCGGTGTACACCGGACATGTCCGGTGCTCCAAGGAAGAGCGGCCTCCGGAACTCGCCAGCCTCGGGAATTCACTTCGGCTGCTCCGCTATAATTCACCGGACTGTCCGGTGTACACCGGACTGTCCGGTGTAACAGCGGGGCAACGGCTATTTCGGCGCCAACGGCTACCTGCGACGCATTAAATGCGCACGCTGCACGCGCAGAGGTCAGGCACGCCCATACTGGCGCACCGGACAATCTACAGTGCATGTCAGGTGCGCCACCGGACATCCAGGAGGGCCCAGAAGTCAGAGCTCCAACGGTCGGAACCCAACGGCATTGGTGACGTGGCTGTCGCATCGGACATGTCCGGTGTGCACCGGACTGTCCGGTGCGCCATCGAACAGACAGCCTCACCTAACGGCTAGTTTGGTGGTTGGGGCTATAAATACCCCCAACCACCCCACATTCAAGGCATCCAAGTTTTCCACTTCCCAACTACTTACAAGAGCTCCAGCATTCAATTCTAGACACACCAAAGAGATCAAATCCTCTCCAAAATTCCACACAACGCCCTAGTGATTAGAGAGAGAGATTTGCTTGTGTTCTTTCGAGCTCTTGCGCTTGGATTGCTTTCTTCTTTCTTGATTCTTTCATTGCGATCAAACTCAATTGTAATTGAGGCAAGAGACACCAATCTTGTGGTGATCCTTGTGGGAACTTTGTGTTCCAAGTGATTGAGAAGAGAAAGCTCACTCGGTCCGAGGGACCGTTTGAGAGAGGGTAAGGGTTGAAAGAGACCCGGCCTTTGTGGCCTCCTCAACAGGGAGTAGGTTTGCGAGAACCGAACCTCGGTAAAACAAATCCGCGTGTCATACTCCTTTTTTCGCTTGCGATTTGTTTTGCGCCCTCTCTCGCGGACTCTATTATATTTCTAATGCTAACCCGGCTTGTAGTTGTGATTATTTTTGAGAATTTCAGTTTCGCCCTATTCACCCCCCCTCTAGGCGACTTTCAATTGGTATCAGAGCCCGGTGCTTCATTAGAGCCTAACCGCTCGAAGTGATGTCGGGAGATCACACCAAGAGGGAGATGGAGACCGGCGACAAGCCCACTACGAGCCAAGGGAGCACTTCATCGGAAGAGTCCCGCACCAAGAGGAAGGAGAAGAAGGACTCCTCCAAACGGAAGGAGAAAAGATCTTCTTCCTCACACCACAAAGAGAAGAAGGAAAAATCTTCTTCCCACAAGTCGCATCGGAAAGGCGACAAGCACAAGAGGATGAGGAAGGTGGTCTACTACGAGACCGACACTTCATCAACATCAACCTCCGACTCCGATGCGCCGTCCGTAACTTCTAAGCGCCAAGAGCGCAAGAAGTTTAATAAGATCCCCTTACACTATCCTCGTACACCTAGACATACTCCATTACTTTCCGTTCCATTAGGCAAACCGCCAACTTTTGATGGCGAAGATTATGCTAGGTGGAGTGATTTAATGAAATTTCATCTAACCTCACTCCACAAAAGTATATGGAATGTTGTTGAGTTTGGAGCACAGGTACCATCCATAGGGGATGAGGATTATGATACGGACGAAGTGGCCCAAATCGAGCACTTCAACTCCCAAGCTACAACCATACTCCTCGCCTCTCTAAGCAAGGAGGAATACAGCAAGGTGCAAGGGTTGAAGAATGCAAAGGAGATTTGGGACCTACTCAAGACCGCGCACGAGGGTGATGAACTCACCAAGATCACCAAGCGGGAAACGATCGAGGGGGAGCTCGGTCGCTTCCGTCTTCGCCAAGGGGAGGAGCCATAAGATATGTACAACCGGCTCAAAACCTTGGTGAACCAAGTGCGCAACCTCGGGAGTAAGAAGTGGGACGACCACGAGGTGGTTAAGGTTATTCTAAGATCTCTTATTTTCCTTAACCCCACTCAAGTTCAATTAATTCGTGGTAATCCTAGATACACACTAATGACTCCCGAGGAAGTAATCGGGAATTTTGTGAGCTTTGAATGCATGATTAAAGGATCAAAGAAGATCAACGAGCTTGACGAACCCTCCACGTCCGAAGCACAACCGGTGGCTTTTAAGGCGACGGAGGAGAAGAAGGAGGAGTCTACACCAAGTAGACAACCAATTGACGCCTCCAAGCTCGACAATGAGGAGATGGCTTTAATCATCAAAAGCTTTCGCCAAATCCTCAAGCAACGGAGGGGGAAGGACTACAAACCCCGCTCCATGAAAGTGCGCTACAAATGTGGTAAGCCCGGTCATTTCATTGCAAAATGTCATATATCTAGTGACAGTGACAGGGGCGACGACAAGAAGGGAAAGAGGAGAGAAAAGAAGAAGTACTACAAGAAGAAGGGCGGCGATGCCCATGTTTGCCGGGAGTGGGACTCCGACGAGAGCTCCACCGAGTCCTCTTCCGACGAGGACGCCGCAAACATCGCCGTCACCAAGGGACTCCTCTTCCCCAACGTCGGCCACAAGTGCCTCATGGCAAAGGATGACAAAAGGAAGAAGGTTAAATCTAAATCCTCCACTAAATATGAATCCTCTAGTGATGATAATGCTAGTGATGAGGAGAATAATTTGCGTATCCTTTTTGCCGATCTTAACATGCAACAAAAGGAAAAATTAAATGAATTGATTAGTGCTATTCATGAGAAGGATGATCTCTTGGACTCTCAAGAGGACTTCCTTATTAAGGAAAACAAAAAGCATGTTAAGGTTAAAAATGCTTATACTCTAGAGGTAGAAAAATGTAATAAATTATCTAGTGAGCTAAGCACATGCCATGAGACTATAGACAACCTTAGAAATGAAAATGGTAGATTAATTGCTAAGGTTGATTCTCATGTTTGTGATGCTTCAATTCCAAATCTTAGAAATTATAATGATGATTTGCTTGCTAAGATTAAGGAATTGAATGATTCTCTTGCTAGCCTTAGAGTAGAAAATGAAAATTTGATTGCTAAGGCTAAAGATTTTGATGTTTGCAATACTATTATTTCCGACCTTAGAACTAAGAATGATATGTTGCATGCTAAGGTTGTAGAATTAAAATCTTGCAAACCCTCTATATCTACCATTGAGCACACTTCTATTTGTACTAGATGTAGAGATGTTGATATCAATGCTATTCATGATCACATGGCTTTAATTAAACAACAAAATGATCATATAGCATTATTAGATGCTAAAATTGCCGAGCATAACTTAGAGAATGAAAAGTTTAAATTTGCTAGAAGTATGCTCTACAATGGGAGACGCCCTGGCATCAAGGATGGCATTGGCTTCCAAAGGGGAGACAATGTCAAACTTAATGCCCCTCTAAAGAATTTATCTAACTTTGTTAAGGGCAAGGCTCCCATGCCTCAGGATAACGAGGGTTAAATTTTGTACCCTGCCGGTTATCCCGAGAGCAAAATCAAGAAAATTCATTCTAGGAAGTCTCACTCTGGCCCTAACCATGCTTTTATGTATAAGGGTGAGACATCTAGCTCTAGGCAACCAACCCGTGCTAAATTGCCTAGAAAGAGAACTCCTAGTGCATCAAATGATCATGGCATTTCATTTAAGACCTTTGATGCATCTTATGTTCTTACTAACAAATCCGGCAAGGTAGTTGCCAAGTTTGTTGGGGGCAAACACAAGGGCTCTAAGACTTGTGTTTGGATACCCAAAGTTCTTGTTTCTAATGCCAAAGGACCCAAAACCGTTTGGGTACCTAAAATCAAGAACTAAAATTATTTTGTAGGTTTATGCATCCGGGGGCTCAAGTTGGATACTCGACAGCGGGTGCACAAACCACATGACAGGGGAGAAAAAGATGTTCTCCTCATATGAGAAAAACCAAGATCCCCAACGAGCTATCACATTCGGGGATGGAAATCAAGGTTTGGTCAAAGGACTGGGTAAAATTGCTATATCACCTGACCATACTATTTCCAATGTTTTTCTTGTAGATTCTCTAGATTACAATTTGCTTTCCGTTTCGCAACTTTGTCAAATGGGCTACAACTGTCTATTTACTGATGTAGGTGTCACTGTCTTTAGAAGGAGTGATGATTCAATAGCATTTAAGGGAGTGTTAGAGGGTCAGCTATACTTGGTAGATTTTGATAGAGCTGAACTCGACACTTGCTTGGTTGCTAAGACTAACTTAGGTTGGCTCTGGCACCGCCGACTAGCCCATGTTGGAATGAAGAATCTTCATAAGCTTCTAAAGGGAGAACACATTTTAGGACTAACCAATGTTCATTTTGAGAAAGACAGGATTTGTAGCGCATGCCAAGCCGGGAAGCAAGTTGGCACTCATCATCCACACAAGAACATCATGACTAGTGACAGGCCACTGGAGCTCCTACACATGGACCTATTCGGCCCGATAACTTACATAAGCATCGGCGGGAGTAAGTGCTGTCTAGTTATTGTGGATGATTATTCTCGCTTCACTTGGGTGTTCTTTTTGCAGGAAAAATCTCATACCCAAGAGACCTTAAAGGGATTCTTGAGACGGGCTCAAAATGAGTTCGGCTTAAGGATCAAGAAAATTAGAAGCGACAACGGGACGGAGTTCAAGAACTCTCAAATTGAAGGCTTGCTTGAGGAGGAGGGCATCAAGCATGAGTTCTCTTCTCCCTACACTCCACAACAAAATGGTGTAGTGGAGAGGAAGAATCGAACTCTATTGGACATGGCAAGAACCATGCTTGATGAGTACAAGACTCCGGATCGGTTTTGGGCCGAGGCGGTCAATACCGCATGCTACGCCATCAACCGGTTATATCTACACCGAATCCTCAAGAAGACATCCTATGAACTCCTAACCGGTAAAAAGCCAAATATTTCATATTTTAGAGTTTTTGGTAGCAAATGTTTTATTCTTGTCAAAAGAGGTAGAAAATCTAAATTTTCTCCTAAAACTGTAGAAGGCTTTTTACTAGGATATGACTCAAACACAAGAGCATATAGAGTCTTTAACAAGTCCTCAGGACTTGTTGAAGTTTCTTGTGACGTTGTGTTTGATGAGACTAACGGCTCTCAAGTAGAGCAAGTTGATCTTGATGAGATAGGTGAAGAATAGGCTCCATGCATAGCGCTAAGGAACATGTCCATTGGGGATGTGTGTCCTAAGGAATCCGAAGAGCCTCCACATGCACAAGATCAACCTTCCTCCTCCACGCAAGCATCTCCACCAACACAAAATGAGGACGAGGCTCAAGTTGATGAAGGAGAAGATCAAAGGGATGAGCCCCCTCAAGATGACGGCAACGATCAAGGGGGAGATGCAAATGATCAAGACAAGGAGGATGAAGAACCAAGACCGCCACACCCAAGAGTCCACCAAGCAATCCAACGAGATCACCCCATCGACACCATCCTCGGCGACATTCATAAGGGGGTAACTACTCGATCTCGTGTTGCCCATTTTTGTGAGCATTACTCTTTTGTTTCCTCTATTGAGCCACACAGGGTAGAGGAAGCACTACAAGATTCGGATTGGGTGATGGCGATGCAAGAGGAGCTCAACAACTTCACTAGGAACGAGGTATGGCATTTAGTTCCACGTCCTAACCAAAATGTTGTAGGAACCAAGTGGGTCTTCCGCAACAAGCAAGACGAGCATGGTGTGGTGACAAGGAACAAAGCTCGACTCGTGGCCAAGGGGTATTCACAAGTCGAAGGTTTGGATTTTGGTGAAACCTATGCACCCGTAGCTAGGCTTGAGTCAATTCGTATATTATTGGCCTATGCTACTTACCATGGCTTCAAGCTCTACCAAATGGACGTGAAGAGTGCCTTCCTCAACGGACCAATCAAGGAGGAGGTCTATGTTGAGCAACCTCCCGGCTTTGAAGATAGTGAGTACCCTAACCATGTCTATAGGCTCTCTAAGGCGCTTTATGGGCTCAAGCAAGCCCCAAGAGCATGGTATGAATGCCTTAGAGATTTCCTTATTGCAAATGGCTTCAAAGTCGGCAAGGTCGATCCTAATTTATTCACTAAAACTCTTGACAATGATTTGTTTGTATGCCAAATTTATGTTGATGATATCATATTTGGGTCTACTAACGAATCTACTTGTGAAGATTTTAGTAGGATCATGACACAAAAATTCGAGATGTCTATGATGGGGGAGTTGAAGTATTTTCTAGGATTCCAAGTCAAGCAACTCCAAGAGGGCACCTTCATTAGCCAAACGAAGTATACTCAAGACATTCTAAGCAAGTTTGGAATGAAGGATGCCAAACCCATCAAGACTCCCATGGGAACAAATGGGCATCTTGACCTCGACACGGGAGGTAAGTCCGTGGATCAAAAGGTATATCGATCGATGATTGGTTCATTGCTTTATTTATGTGCATCTCGACCGGACATTATGCTTTCCGTTTGCATGTGTGCAAGATTCCAAGCCGACCCTAAGGAATCACACCTTACGGCCGTAAAACGAATCTTGAGATATTTGGCTTACACACCTAAGTTTGGGCTTTGGTACCTCGGGGATCCACATTTGATTTGATTGGTTATTCGGATGCCGATTGGGCGGGGTGCAAAATCAATAGAAAGAGCACATCGGGGACTTGCCAGTTCTTGGGAAGATCCTTGGTGTCTTGGGCTTCAAAGAAGCAAAATTCGGTTGCTCTTTCTACCGCCGAAGCCGAGTATATTGCCGCAGGCCATTTGTCGGCGTTCCGAGACCGGGGGGTCCCCGAGCCGACGAGTGAGAGTGCCGCGTGCCCCAGCCCAGATGGGTCGAGCGCGTGGGCGAGCGCGAAGGGGGGAACAGAGAGAGAGGTCAGTGGCCGGAGCCGGGTCGTGAGGGAGTCGGAGAATTCCCGCGGCCTTCGTGTTCGTCCCGCGCCCAGGTCGGGTGCGCTTGCAGTAGGGGGGTTACAAGCGTCCGCGCGGGGTGAGGGGAAGCGAGCGGCCCCGAGAGAGCGCCTGCCCCTGCCCTTCGTCCCCGCGAGGCCAACCTTCTCTAAGAAGGCCCTGGTCCTTCCTTTTATAGCCGTAAGGAGAGGATCCAGGTGTACAGAATGGGGGTGTAGCAAGGTGCTACGTGTCTAGCGAGGGAGAGCTAGCGCCCTATGTTCATGCCAAGGTGGCAGCCGGAGAGATCTTGGCACCCTGTTGGTGTGGCGTCGTGGCTGTTGGAGGAGTAACGGAGCCGGACGGAGGGACAGCTGTCGGAGTGGCTGGACCCTTGCTGACGTCCTCTTGCTTTCGTAAGGGAGCTGAGAGCCGCCGTCGTCATGGTCTAGCGGGGCGCCATCATTTGCCTATCTGGCGTAGCTGACCAGATGGGACACCGGTCTTGTTCTCTGCAACCCAAGTCGGCTCCGGGCAGGGTGATGATGACGCTTCCTGTCGACGTGGCGGTCTCGTGTCCTAGGTCGGGCGTCGTGGAGGTTCCTCTGAAGCCGAGGTCGAGTCCGTCCTGCAAGACAGAGGCAGAGTCCGAGCCCTGGGTCGGGCGAGGCGGAGATCGTTCGGCAGAGGCCGAGGCGGAGTCCGAGCCCTGGGTCGGGCGAGGCGGAGTTCGTCGTCTTCCGGGGCCTTAGCCCGAGTCCGAGCCCTTGGTCGGGCAGAGCGGAGTTCGCCGTCTTCCGGGGCCTTAGCCCGAGTCCGAGCCCTGGGTCGGGCGGAGCGGAGTTCGCCGTCTTCCGGGGCCTTAGCCCGAGTCCGAGCCCTGGGTCGGGCGGAGCGGAGTTCGCCGTCTTCCGGGGCCTTAGCCCGAGTCCGAGCCCTGGGTCGGGCGGAGCGGAGTTCGCCGTCTTCCGGGGCCTTAGCCCGAGTCCGAGCCCTGGGTCGGGCGGAGCCTCCTATGGCACCTCTGGCGAAGTCTGGTCGCCCGTCGGTCTTACCTTTTGCGTTAAACGCCCCGGTGACTCGGTCGGTTGGCGCGGTGATTTAGTCAGGGTTTCTTCTTATCGAAGGCGGGGCCTAGGGCGAGCCGGAGATGCGTCTGCCGTGAAAGAGGAGGCCTCAGGCGAGACGGAGTCATCTTAGGGTCGGCTGCCCTCGCCCGAGGCTAGGCTCGGGCGTGGCGTGGTCAAGTCACTCGTATGGACTGATCCCTGACTTAATCAAACCCATCAGGCCTCTGCAGCTTTATGCTGATGGGGGTTACCAGCTGAGAATTAGGCGTCTTGAGGGTACCCCTAATTATGGTCCCCGACAGTAGCCCCCGAGCCTCGAAGGGAGTGTTAACACTCTCTTGGAGGCTTGCGTCGCACTTTTTTGCAAGGGGACCAGCCTTTCTCGGTGGTACTTTGTTCCGGTGGGTGCGCGCGAGCGCACCCGCCGGGTGTAGCCCCCGAGGCCTCGGAGGAGTGGTTTCACTCCTTCGAGGTCTTAATGCCTTGCGTAATGCCTCGGCTGGTCTGGCGGTTCCCTCATGCGAGCAGGGCGTAACCCAGGTGCACTGTCGGGGCCCAAGTTCTCGGGCTGGTATGTTGACGCTGTCAACGGTTTGGCCGGAGCCGGTTTTGCGAGAGCAGCCCCCGAGCCTCTGCACGGAGCGAGAGGACGATCAGGGACAGACTCGACTTTTTATATACGCCCCTACGTCGCCTTTCCGCAAGGAGGAGGGGGGGAGTGCGCCATGTTACCCTCGATGGGCACCGAACATGGTGTCTCCGGTGAGCTGCGATCGGGTAATCCGAGTGGACGTCCGTGTCCCGTTCGTTGGGGGTCGGCTAGGGGCCCGGAGGCACGCCCAAAAGTACCTGCGGGTGATCTGCCGGACCCGGTCCCCTAGCGACGGGGTCCGAGGGCTCGTTGCCTCCCTCCGATGGGATTCCGTTACAGAGTCGTTCCCGCTGGTCTCGGAAATGTCCTAGGGTACCTCGGGAGCGCAGCCCGAGCCTTGGTTATGTATCGAAAGTACCCCTGGTCATCCCTCGCTCGGCGTCTGAGGCGACTGTGAACCCTTCGACAGGCCAGCCTTCGAACCCCTGATCAGTAGGGGGCACGGAGCCCTAGTAGCCTGAGGCGGTCATGGAACCTTTCGGGAGGCCGACCTTCGAACCCCTGACCAGTAGTGGTGTCGGGCCCACGCGACCTGAGGCGGCTGTTGAACTCCTCGGGGGGCCAGCCTTCGAACCCCTGATCAGTAGGGAGGCTCGGAGCCTAGTTCCTTCACGGGGAAGGATCCCTTTGGGGTTATCCCCCTTCTCGGTCCCTGTTGCAAGAGATAGAGAAAGAAGGAAAAGGGAAAAAGGATTCGAAATTGAACGTCGTGGCGTACCTTTTTCGGCGTGGTCGTTTTGGCGGAGGCGAAGCGTCGCCAGCTGCCCCTGCCAGAAACGTCACCTGTTCCGCCGCGGAGTTAATGCGCCGGGGTAAGCGGTCGGCGAGGCTGCCGTTGCGTGCGCGAGCCGTTCGAGGAACGGTTGTTTTGCTTCGCGTTTTTTGAACCCCGCGTCTGGTTCGGGCGGTACGTTGGAATCGCCTCGACCTTGGCCTTTATGTGCCCCGGAGAGGGTCCAGTGACGGTTCTCGACTCCACTTCTCGCCTTCTTCTCAGGTTTTTCGCAGCCTGAGAGATCTAGCCAGGAAAAGGAAACCGCCCTCCCCTGTCCTTCACGCCGCCACCCCTTCTGCCTTGGCGATGGCTGACCGGGTGACCATCCTCTCGCCGCGCGACCCGTGGCCCTTCTCCACGGTGACGGCGGGTGACCTGGAGGGCCTCGTCGACGAGGGTTTGCTCCGCCCCCTCACCGATAAGGAGCGGCCGGAATGGATTCCTCCCGCGGGCGGAGTCGCTCCATCCCCTCCGCCGGGGTATGTCGTGAGCTTCATCTCCTTTCATGAGCGGGGATTTGGAGTGCCGTCGAGCCGCTTCATGCGGGCCATCCTGTTCCACTACGGGGTGGAACTGCACAACCTCACCCCCAACTCCATCGCGCAAGCCGCTATCTTTGTAGCGGTGTGCGAGGGGTACCTGGGGATCGCCCCCCATTGGGATTTGTGGACTCACCTCTTCTTTGCCGAGCTTTTTGCTTCGTCGACGGGGGAGAGGAAGGTCCGTGCGGCGGTGCAGGCCAGCGGCTGCACCCTCTTGCTGAGGCAGTCGCGGTCGTTGCAGTATATTCCTGCCGTCCTTTCACCCTCAAACAAGGGTTGACAGCGCCGGTGGTTCTACCTCCGGAATGACGGAGGGTCGCTCCCGCCGTTCTCTCAGCGGGTTGTCACCGCCGCCCCCGACGCCTGGCGTCACGGGACTCCCCACGAGAGGCAGAAGAAACTCGAACCTCTCCTCCAGGCCCTGAAGGCGTTGCGGGAGGAAGGGCTCACCGCCGCGGGAGTGGTTGCCGCCATCCATCGCCGGAGGGTGCTCCCCCTGGCGGAGCGGCGGTTGTCGCTTTGGGAGATGTCCCAGGAGGCCGACTGGGAGGGGTCACGGATGTCCCCTGATCCTCTTCCCCACGACGCCCTCTACCGGCGGGTGTCGGTCGCGATGGGGAAGCCGGACCCCCACGCCCTCTCCCAGCCTCGAATGCGCCCTGACCAGGGGTGCGTCGCTCTGGTGAGTGTTCGTCCCTCCCTTCTTCACATACCGGGTTGCTCCTGATTCTCACTATCGGGTTTCTTTCTCCCCCTTTTTAGGAGGTGGGGCGGCACAAACCCTCCCTGCCGCCGGTCCCGGAGGACGCGGTGGGTCGGGCGGCGCGGCGGGTCGCCGCGGAGGAGGAGAAGAAGAAAAAGGATGCGGAGAAGGCCCGGGCCCGCAGGCGGAGGCGGGCTCGGGACGCCCTGGAGAAACGCCGTCGTTAGCAGGAGAGGGAAGGACTTCCCAGGGAGCTGTCGCCGGAGACGTCCGATGATGACGACGACGACGACGAAGAGGAGGAGGACGACATGGCTGCCTGTCTCGGCCTCAGCCCCGGCTTGGGATGTGGCCGGGGGTCGTCGAGCCAGCCCCCGAGCGGGCCTACGTCATCGGTCCCTGGAGCCGAGGTGCCGGATCCCCGACCTGAGGAGCGGGGGCAACCCGAGAGGGCTCTTGACCCCTCGGCTGGAGTAGCTGATGCCACTCCAGGGAGCCGGGCCGAGGGGTCCGTTCCTCGGGAACCGTCGCCCGCGCCGGCAGCATGGGGGAGCGGTCCTCAGGTCGCCATGGCGGCGCCTGGGCAGTCCGCCTCCCGGGCCTCAGGGGCGTCCGAGGCGAGGGCGGCGCCGGGGCCGTTGGTGAGGCGGACCTCGGCGGTGGTTCCAGGAAGCGGGAGCCAAGAGACCTCCCCCCAGACACCGTGGATCATGATCCGGAGCGGGTAGGTACCTCGGAACGTCTCCGTCCCGGCGCTTCATTCATATGTCTGGGCCGTGATTTTCCCTTTCTTGTTTTTTCCAGCAAGCGGAGCCATGGCCCTACCGATCTGGCGCCTCGGAAGGCCCTCAAGACGGCGTTGGTCCAGGCAGCTGGCGCCACCTCGGGCCCTGCCGCTCAGCCGATCCTTTCGCAGGGTGCTCCGCCGTGCGGGGCTCAGGCGTCACATGTTCCGGGGGAGCAGGTCCCCGAGGCGGGCTCCTCTGCCGAGGTGGCCATCGTGATCGGGGAGGCGGCCGGCGCCGGCGTGGTCCCGAGCTCGCCTGCCATGTCGGCCATGCCGAAGTCCGCCGCTACCGCAGTTGGCACCGTCCCAGTCGGAGAGCGTGCGGTTACCGCCGGCGTCGAGACGGCCGCGGCGTCGGCGCCCGGAGCCTCGGAAGAGGTGGGCGTGGACGCGCAGTGCTCCCAGGCGGGCGGCAGCCTTGTCGCTGTGGGGCGGAGCCCCGAGGCCCGGGGCCAGTTGCTCCGATTCCGGACCCGTGAGGCTTCGGGCCCTATCTTCGTTCTTGACGACGAAGAGGAGGACCAGTCCTGGGACGAGCTCCGCGAGCGTGCGGAGGCGACAGTGGGGTTGCTCCGATCGTCGCTGGAGGTTCTCTGCGGGGATGTCCCCAAAATCCTCCAGGTAATGATTTCAGGCATACCTTCTCGCTTCCGCGAGCGAGGCGTTCGTCGTGATGTCTTGTTTTCCTTTCCAGGACCTGACGGACCGGAGCGCTGCCAAGTCGTCGTTCATTCGCCGCGAGGCCGTCGTCTGGGGCTCGCTGCGGTCCCTGAGGACTTCGCTCGCCGGGGCTTCCGCGCGCCTTTCCCAGCAAGACGCTAAGATAGCGGACCTCCAGTTGCTCTGCGCTGACCTAAAGGCCGAGGCGGCGGCAGCGCGCACGGAGGTGCTACAACGGCGGTCGGAGCTCGCCCAGGTTGCCGAGGAGCGGGACCAATCTCGGGGCCAGGCTGCCGAGGCCGAGAGCCGGGCCAAGATCCTTGCGGCCGATCTGGCCGCAGCCCAAGTCGCAGCCTCAGAGCAGCGCGTCCGAGCCAGAGGTATGGCCCGACCGTCCTTGGTTCTCGATCTTGTCTGTTTCTTCCGCTTGTGTTTGAGGTCTTTCTTCTGGTTGCTCGCAGAGCTCGAGTCTGCCCTCGACGAGTCTGCCAAGGCGCTTGCCGAGGCGCTCGACGGGGCTGCCGAGCAAAGGGAGGCCGATCTTGCGGCCATGTCCGAGGCCGTCTCGGAGGTCTATCGGAAACTTGGTCCCGGCGACGTCCCTTCAGGAAGCTCTCCCCAAAGCCGCCTTCAAGCCCTAGGTGATTACGCGCGCGGTAAAGTCTGCGGGGCGCTGCACCACGGCGTCAGGCGGGCCTTCGCTGTGCTCGCTTCCCACTACGTTGTGGACTTGGAGCGGGTCAGCGAGGGATACTACTTGCCTGATGAAGACGAGGCTGCCCTGGCGGAAGTTCAGCGGCTCGACGCGGTCGCTGCGGGTCCGAGCGCGGCGCTGGCGACCGTCTTCGAAGCGGAGATTCTTCCTCCTGCGCCGCCGCCGGAAGCGGAGGCGGATCTTACCGACGGCGGGGGTGGAGTTGAGGGCACGGCTCCTGCCCGAGGCGACGCCTGATTTTTGTTGGGACAATTTCTAGTGGATGTGTGATTTGCCGCGGCCACCGAGGCCTAGACATTTTACTTTTCTTCCGTGAAGTTATGCTCCTTTTCGTTTCGATTTTCGCGCCTGGCCCGTAGTGTCGACAACAGGGTGATTTCCCGAGCCGGGTCCTTTTTCGTGGCAGGCGACGAGTGAGGTGTCCCTAGCCCGGAGGCATAGGCGTTCCCCAGCTCAGTCGGTCTCGCCATTTACTCGTACCCAAGTTCGCTCCTCAGGACCCTGCTTCTGACGCATCCGGGAGAACGCAAAAAACCCTTCTTGACCGAAAAAAGAGTTTTTCTGACGCGGAACGGTACGTCCAAACTCGACGAGAGGGGTTCCCCCTTTTTAGCCCCCGAGGGAGGGTCGGGCTCTGCCGGGGCGAGGCCGACCCTTCCTTGATGACTAATTCTTATGTGTGAGTGGGGAAAGGGCGCAGCCCCCGGGCGTCGTTCGCGCAGATGCCGTTTGGCGAGTCAGGCTCCTGCCCAGATATCCGGCGAGTGCTCGGTGACATCCCTCGGTATGCCGGGCATGCCCGAGGGACCCCACGCAAAAACGTCGACGTTTGCGCGAGGGAAGTCGACGAGTACTGCTTCTTATTTGGGGCCGAGCCCAGAGCTGATCCGGACATGCTTGGAGGCGTCGCCACTGGGGTCGAGAGGGACGGCCTTAACCGTCTCCGCTGGCTCGAAGCTGCCGGCATGTCGCTTCACATCCGGCACCTCTCGGGAGAGGCTTTCCAGGTCGGCAATGAGGGCCTCGGACTCGGCGAGGGCCTCGGCGTACTCCACGCACTCCACGTCGCATTCGAATGCGTGTTTGTATGTGGGGCCGACGGTGATGACCCCGTTGGGGCCCGGCATCTTGAGCTTCAGGTAGGTGTAGTTGGGGATGGCCATGAACTTCGCGTAGCATGGCCTTCCCAACACTGCGTGGTAGGTTCCTCGGAACCCGACCACCTCGAACGTCAAAGTCTCCCTTCGGAAGTTGGAGGGTGTTCCGAAGCAGACAGGGAGGTCGAGCTGTCCGAGGGGCTGGACGCGCTTCCCGGGAATGATCCCGTGGAAGGGCGCAGCGCCTGCTCGGACGGATGACAGGTCGACGCGCAGGAGCCTGAGGGTCTCGGCATAGATGATGTTGAGGCAGCTGCCTCCATCCATCAGGACCTTGGTGAGCCTGACGTCGCCGATGACGGGGTCGACGACGAGCGGGTACTTCCCCGGGCTCGGCACGTGGTCGGGGTGGTCGTCCCGGTCGAAGGTGATGGGCTTGTCGGACCAGTCTAGGTAGACTGGCGCCGCCACCTTCACCGAGCAGACCTCCCGACGCTCTTGCTTACGATGCCGAGCCGAGGCGTTTGCCGCGTGCCCTCCGTAGATCATGAAGCAATCGCGGACCTCTGGGAACTCTCCTGCTTGGCGATCCTCCCTTTTGTCGTCGTCGCGGGCCTTGCCACCCTCTGCGGGTGGCCCGGCCCGATGGAAGTGGCGCCGAAGCATAACGCACTCTTCGAGAGTGTGCTTGACGGGCCCCTGATGGTAGGGGCACGTCTCCTTGAGTGCCTTGTCGAAGAGGTTAGCACCTCCGGGGGGCTTCCGAGGGTTCTTGCGCTCGGCGGCGGCGACGAGGTCTGCATCGGGAACGTCGCGTTTCGCTTGCGACTTCCTCCTGCCTTTCTTCTTGGCGCCGCGCGGAGTAGACGCCTCGGGAGCATCTTCCGACGGGCGGCCCTGGGGCTGCTTGTCCTTTCGGAAGATGGCCTCAACCGCCTCCTGGCCGGAGGCGAACTTGGTGGCGATGTCCATCAGCTCGCTCGCCCTGGTGGGGGTCTTGCGACCCAACTTGCTCACCAGGTCACGGCAGGTGGTGCCGGCGAGGAACGCGCCGATGACATCGGAGTCGGTGACGTTGGGCAGCTCGGTGCGCTGCTTCGAGAAACGCCGGATGTAGTCCCGGAGAGACTCTCCCGGCAGTTGCCGACAGCTTCGGAGGTCCCAGGAATTCCCGGGGCGCACGTACGTGCCCTGGAAGTTCCCGGCGAAAGCCTGGACCAAATCTTCCCAGTTGGAAATCTGCCCCGGAGGCAGGTGCTCCAACCAGGCACGAGCGGTGTCGGAGAGAAACAGGGGGAGGTTTCGGATGATGAGGTTGTCATCGTCCGTCCCACCCAGTTGGCAGGCCAGGCGGTAGTCCGCAAGCCACAATTCCGGTCTCGTTTCCCCCGAGTACTTCGTGATAGTAGTCGGGGGTCGGAATCGGGGCGGAAATGGCGCCCGCCGAAAGGCTCGGCTAAAGACCTGCGGACCGGGTGGTTCGGGCGAGGGGCTCCGATCCTCCCCGCTGTCGTAGCGTCCCCCACGCCTGGGGTGATAGCCTCGGCGCACCCTTTCGTCGAGGCGTGCCCGACGGTCACGATGAGGGTGCTCATCGCCGAGGTGGCCCGGGGCCGCAGGCGCGGTGCTGCGCGTGCGCCCGGTGAAGGCCGAGGCTTCCCGCGTGAGTCGGGAAGTCGCGGCACGAGGTTCCGAGGGGTATCCCTGCCTTCGGGAGGCAGAGCTCTCGGCCCGCCGGGCTGCAGCGCCTTCCAGGAGATGCTTGAGTTCTCCCTGGATTCGCCGACCCTCGGTGGTTGATGACTCCGGCATCGCGCGGAGGAGCATCGCTGCGGCGGCCAGGTCCTGACCAGTCCCACCGGATGCGGGTGGCGGTTTGTCCCTGGCATCGTTGGCGATGCGGTGCTGGAGACCTTGGGGCAGGTGACGTATTCCTCCGGCCGGGGGTTGGCTCGCCCATACCTGCCCGATGTTCTGGCGGATTGCCTCGAGCGCTCCTGCTCCCTCATCGAGCCCGGCCTGCGCCCCGCGGACTTGCTCGAGCTGTGGGTCGTGACCCCCCGTCGGAACGGGGACCACAGCTAGCTCCCGCGGGATGTCGGCGCGAGGCGCTGGCCTAGGGGGATCACCATCCTCCGGCATGCCGAGACAGCCGCCTCCGGAGGGATCCCCTAGCTCGATGTGGAAACATTCGCGACTCGGGCCGCAGTCCTTGTCGCCAAGGCTGCGGCTGCCGTCGGAACAGTCGGAGAGGCAGTAGTCGCATGCGGTCATGAAGTCCCGCATGGCACTAGGGTTGCCAGATCCGGAGAAATCCCAGCAGATGCTGGGGTCGTCATCTTCCTCGGACCCAGAGGGTCCGTAGGTCGAGACACCCGTTAATCGGTCCCAAGGCGACCGCACACGAAACCCCAGAGAGGTTGCACTCGCCTCAATGTGAGCGCCCGCCAAAGCGAGGTCGCCAGGCGGGCTGAGGCCGAGTCAAAATGACGAAAGATGGGTAGCAGTCGGTACCTTTTTGTCGACGAGGAGCGATGAAGTCACGTCGGGGGCAGATCGCGTCGTCGTCTTGGGTACGAGGGCGACGTCCTGCAGGCCTTCCGTGAGCGTGCTGGCGTCGTCCACTTGCTCGGAGTCGACGTGTTGCGGGGGGATGGCGCTCGCCTTTGCCTCGAACGCGAGGGCGACGCTTGGCGTGTCCTCCGTTGAGGCGCCGGGGATGTCGATTTGCTCGACAGCCGTCGGAGCGCGATCTCCCGCTCGGCCCCGGTTGCCCCGCCTCCTCCTCCTCCGATGGCGAGGGAGAGGATGGGGCGAGCTCGAAAGTTGTCCTTCCCCCACGCGGGAAAGACGTCGTCGATTCCGCCGCCGGCGGGCGGGCTGTCCGCCACCAATGTCGCTGTCGCGCGGCGGTGGAAGGAGTACCATGTCGTTGTCGCCGTCGAGAGACATGAACTCGAGGTTCCCGAAACGGAGCACCGTCCCGGGTTGAAGAGGTCGTTGGAGACTGCCCATCTGGAGCTTGACGGGAAATCGAACGTCAACACGCAGCAGGCCCCTACCTGGCGCGCCAACTGTCGGCGTTCCGAGACCGGGGGGTCCCCGAGCCGACGAGTGAGAGTGCCGCGTGCCCCAGCCCAGATGGGTCGAGCGCGTGGGCGAGCGCGAAGGGGGGAACAGAGAGAGAGGTCAGTGGCCGGAGCCGGGTCATGAGGGAGTCGGAGAATTCCCGCGGCCTTCGTGTTCGTCCCGCGCCCAGGTCGGGTGCGCTTGCAGTAGGGGGGTTACAAGCGTCCGCGCGGGGTGAGGGGAAGCGAGCGGCCCCGAGAGAGCGCCTGCCCCTGCCCTTCGTCCCCGCGAGGCCAACCTTCTCTAAGAAGGCCCTGGTCCTTCCTTTTATAGCCGTAAGGAGAGGATCCAGGTGTACAGAATGGGGGTGTAGCAAGGTGCTACGTGTCTAGCGAGGGAGAGCTAGCGCCCTATGTTCATGCCAAGGTGGCAGCCGGAGAGATCTTGGCACCCTGTTGGTGTGGCGTCGTGGCTGTTGGAGGAGTAACGGAGCCGGACGGAGGGACAGCTGTCGGAGTGGCTGGACCCTTGCTGACGTCCTCCTGCTTTCGTAAGGGAGCTGAGAGCCGCCGTCGTCATGGTCTAGCGGGGCGCCATCATTTGCCTATCTGGCGTAGCTGACCAGATGGGACACCGGTCTTGTTCTCTGCAACCCAAGTCGGCTCCGGGCAGGGTGATGATGACGCTTCCTGTCGACGTGGCGGTCTCGTGTCCTAGGTCGGGCGTCGTGGAGGTTCCTCCAAAGCCGAGGTCGAGTCCGTCCTGCAAGACAGAGGCAGAGTCCGAGCCCTGGGTCGGGCGAGGCGGAGATCGTTCGGCAGAGGCCGAGGCGGAGTCCGAGCCCTGGGTCGGGCGAGGCGGAGTTCGTCGTCTTCCGGGGCCTTAGCCCGAGTCCGAGCCCTTGGTCGGGCAGAGCGGAGTTCGCCGTCTTCCGGGGCCTTAGCCCAAGTCCGAGCCCTGGGTCGGGCGGAGCGGAGTTCGCCGTCTTTCGGGGCCTTAGCCCGAGTCCGAGCCCTGGGTCGGGCGGAGCGGAGTTCGCCGTCTTCCGGGGCCTTAGCCCGAGTCCGAGCCCTGGGTCGGGCGGAGCGGAGTTCGCCGTCTTCCGGGGCCTTAGCCCGAGTCCGAGCCCTGGGTCGGGCGGAGCCTCCTATGGCACCTCTGGCAAAGTCTGGTCGCCCGTCGGTCTTACCTTTTGCGTTAAACGCCCCGGTGACTCGGTCGGTTGGCGCGGTGATTTAGTCAGGGTTTCTTCTTATCGAAGGCGGGGCCTAGGGCGAGCCGGAGATGCGTCTGCCGTGAAAGAGGAGGCCTCAGGCGAGACGGAGTCATCTTAGGGTCGGCTGCCCTCGCCCGAGGCTAGGCTCGGGCGTGGCGTGGTCAAGTCACTCGTATGGACTGATCCCTGACTTAATCAAACCCATCAGGCCTCTGCAGCTTTATGCTGATGGGGGTTACCAGCTGAGAATTAGGCGTCTTGAGGGTACCCCTAATTATGGTCCCCGACACCATTGTTGCGCGCAATTGCTTTGGATGAGGCAAACCCTGCGGGACTACGGTTACAAACTAACCAAAGTTCCTCTTCTATGTGATAATGAGAGTGCAATCCGCATGGCGGATAATCCCGTTGAGCATAGCCGCACTAAACACATAGCCATTCGATATCACTTTCTTCGGGATCACCAACAAAAGGGGGATATCGAGATTTCATACATTAACACTAAAGATCAATTGGTCGATATCTTTACCAAGCCTCTTGATGAACAATCTTTTACCAAACTTAGGCATGAGCTCAATATTCTTGATTCTAGGAACTTCTTTTGCTAATTTGCACACATAGCACATAAGTATACCCTTGATCATGTCTCTTTTATATATGCTATGACTAATGTGTTTTCAAGTATATTTCAAACCAAGTCATAGGTATATTGAAAGGGAATTGGAGTCTTCGGCGAAGACAAAGGCTTCCACTCCACTCTACTACTCATCCTTCGCCGTCTCTCCGCATCACTCTCCATCTTTTGTATAATCTTTACTCATATGTTTTATTTATGACCAAAGGGGGAGAAAGTACTTCAAAGGGCTTATATCTCACTCAAAGTATCTGTTTTTGGCGATTCATGCCAAAGGGGGAGAAAGTATGAGCCCAAAGCAAAAGGACCGCACCACCAAACTAATTTTAAAATTTAATGTTTTTCAATTGGAAAATTTCAAATTAGTATCTCTTTGTGTTCTAAAGGGGGAGCAAGTAGTATTTTCAAAACTTGATATCTTAAAACCCTCTTGAACACTAAGAGGAGAATTTATTTGAGGGGGAGTTTTGTTTAGTCAAAGAAAAAGCATTTGGAACAAGGGGAGAGAATTTCAAATCTTGAAAATGCTTTGCAAAAATCTTATTCATTTACCTTTGACTATCTTGCAAAAGGATTTTAAAAAGAATTTACAAGAAGATTTGCAAAAACAAAACATGTGGTGCAAATGTGGTCCAATATGTTAAAAACAAAGAAACAATCCATGCACATCATGTAAGTATTTATATTGGCTCAATTTCAAGCAACCTTTGCACTTACATTATGCAAACTAGTTCATTTATATTTGCTTTGGTTTGTGTTGGCATCAATCACCAAAAAGGGGGAGATTGAAAGGGAATTAGGCTTACACCTAGTCCCTAATTAATTTTGGTGGTTGAATTGTCCAACACAAATATTTGGACTAACTAGTTTGTTCTAGTGTATAAGTTATACAGGTGCAAAAGGTTCACACTTAGCCAATAAAAAGACCAAGTATTGGGTTCAAACAAAGGAGCAAGGGACAACCGAAGGCACCTCTGGTCTGGCGCACCGGACTGTCCGGTGCGCCACCGGAAATGTCCGGTGCCCCAGAGGACTCAAACTTCAAACTCGTCACCTTCGGGAATTTCCAGAGGCGACTCCGCTATAATTCACCGGACTGTCCGGTGTACACCGGACATGTCCGGTGCTCCAAGGAAGAGCGGCCTCCGGAACTCGCCAGCCTCGGGAATTCACTTCGGCTGCTCCGCTATAATTCACCGGACTGTCCGGTGTACACCGGGCTGTCCGGTGTAACAGCGGGGCAACGACTATTTCGGCGCCAACGGCTACCTGCGACGCATTAAATGCGCACGCTGCACGCGCAGAGGTCAGGCACGCCCATACTGGCGCACCGGACAATCTACAGTGCATGTTAGGTGCGCCACCGGACATCCAGGAGGGCCCAGAAGTCAGAGCTCCAACGGTCGGAACCCAACGGCATTGGTGACGTGGCTGTCGCATCGGACATGTCCGGTGTGCACCGGACTGTCCGGTGCGCCATCGAACAGACAGCCTCACCTAACGGCTAGTTTGGTGGTTGGGGCTATAAATACCCCCAACCACCCCACATTCAAGGCATCCAAGTTTTCCACTTCCCAACTACTTACAAGAGCTCCAGCATTCAATTCTAGACACACCAAAGAGATCAAATCCTCTCCAAAATTCCACACAACGCCCTAGTGATTAGAGAGAGAGATTTGCTTGTGTTCTTTCGAGCTCTTGCGCTTGGATTGCTTTCTTCTTTCTTGATTCTTTCATTGCGATCAAACTCAATTGTAATTGAGGCAAGAGACACCAATCTTGTGGTGATCCTTGTGGGAACTTTGTGTTCCAAGTGATTGAGAAGAGAAAGCTCACTCGGTCCGAGGGACCGTTTGAGAGAGGGTAAGGGTTGAAAGAGACCCGGCCTTTGTGGCCTCCTCAACGGGGAGTAGGTTTGCGAGAACCGAACCTCGGTAAAACAAATCCGCGTGTCATACTCTTTTTTTCGCTTGCGATTTGTTTTGCGCCCTCTCTCGCGGACTCTATTATATTTCTAACGCTAACCCGGCTTGTAGTTGTGATTATTTTTGAGAATTTCAGTTTCGCCCTATTCACCCCCCCCTCTAGGCGACTTTCTGTTGTTTTAATAATATGAATACTAAACCAGATAGCAGACATCATTATATCTGAATACTAAACCTGACTACAGGATAATAATCTGAATAGTCTTCTAGTCATTGTGTCCTATGAATTCTATCTGCATATGAACTTCAGGATGCAAACTTGTCGGGTACCGTAATTAGGGGTACCCCCAACACTCCTAATCACGGCCGGTAAACACCTTCAGAGCAAACCATAAAGGCTTACGGCTCGGGTCAAAGTCAAAGCTTCGTCTACCAAGGGACGCGGTCTCGCCTCGCCCGAGCCCGGCCTCGGGTGGAACAGTGGTCCCGGACGAATCCACGTCTCGCCCGAGGGTCTCCTCAGACAGTGAGCGCACCCTCGGCTCAGCCAAAGGCAAGCCTTGTCGTGCAAGCGACCTTGGCCAAATCGCCTTACCAGCCGACCGTATTGTATGTGCATTTAATGCTGGGATCGCCTGACACCTTATCCTGACACGCGCGCCTCAGTCGGCAAGGGCGAAGTGACCGCAGTCACTTCGCCCTTTCACTGACCGATCTGACAGGAAAACAGCGCCGCTCGCCCCGCTCCGGCTGCTGTGCCAACCACCCGGGCGAAACCGACAACGGTCAAGTTAAGCCTCAGGCGCAACAGGAAGCTCCGCCTCGCCTGACCCCGGGCTCGGCCTCGGCCTCGTGAGGAGATCTCCGCCTCGCTTGACCCCAGGGCTCGGCCTCGACCTCGGCCTCGGGAAGAGTCACATCCTCGCCTGACCCTAGGCCTCGGCCCCAGCCTCGGCCTCGGAGGAAGCCGCCGCCTCACCTGACCTCAGGCTCGGATCAACCGCTTGTGTTCCATCTCGCACCAACCCATCTGGGCAGGGACACGCAGCGACAAATTTACTTGTCGGTCCAGGGACCCCCTGGATCTGAAACCCCGACAAAACTGAAGTTGGTAGATTTAGAGGGTGCTATTCAAGTCGATGTGGAGTGTGGTTTTCTATAGATTAGCTGATCCGGTCGGCGTTCATTGCTTTTGGGATCACATTGTCCGTGTGTTCCTTCTGTTATATCAAAGTGGATTTCTATTATATCAACTATGCATATTCCTTCTTAATTCTTATACATTTTTGTTCATCTCCGGCTTCAGGAGGACAACTGACAGCACACAACTGACCAAGCAGTGGAGAGGAGGAGCATCACAGTAGTCTGGTGAGTTTACATTTTGCATGTGATTCTTTTTTCTATTCAGTTATAACATTTGAGAATAAAGCTATTTCTGTTATATCAAAGTGGATTTCTGTTATATCAAAGTGGATTTCTGTTATATCAATTATGCATATTCACTAACGTATCAATTATGCATATTCCTTCTTAATTCTTATACATTTTTGTTCTTCTCCGGCTTCAAGAGGACAACTGACAGCACACCGCTGACCAAGCAGTGGAGAGGAGGAGCATCACAGTAGTCTGGTGAGTTTACATTTTTCACCAGATTCTTTTTTCTATTCAGTTATAACATTTGAGAATAAAGCTATTTCTGTTATATCAAAGTGGATTTCTGTTATATCAAAGTGGATTTCTGTTATATCAATTATGCATATTCACTAACATATCAATTATGCATATTCCTTCTTAATTCTTATACATTTTTTCATCTCCGTCTTCAGGAGGACAACTGACAGCACACCACTGACCAAGCAGTTGAGAGGAGGAGCATCACAGTAGTCTGGTGAGTTTACATTTTGCATGTGATTCTTTTTTCTATTCAGTTAACATTTGAGAATATTATGCATGTGATTCTTTTTTCTTATGGTGATTGGTATGATTGAAATGTTTTATTAGTATGCACAATTCAAACAAGTTTGCAGTGTTTATATGATCACAATGAACAGTTGATCAATTGATTATACAATAATCAATTCTTTCGTTGCTTGATATGTTAGTGAATTTGTCGCTCAAACATAAAATGAAAAGACTTCTTTCATTGCTTGTGTGTATTGGGGTTTTTTATTGGGGTATAAAGTTTATATGCATTCTTCCGGTATATATCGGTTGATGCTAATTTTTAGATAAAATTGTGTGTGGGGAGGCATCTACCTTCTCTCAACGTAAGGAGTTAAAAGACCACAGGTGGCCAGACCTCCAAGTTGCTTCTTGGCCGCTCAGAGAAATTGACATGGGATATGCAAAGCAAACAGATAGGTATGCCCTAAAATCTTATTTACCAATTTCTTCATTCATACTAATCTTTATGTTGATATTAATGTATATTGTAGCTCTTCATGTGGCCTCTTTCTTTTGAACTATATCGAATACTGGACAGGGGATGAACTGTCTAACAGTTTTACCCAGGTATATTATTACTACTACGACATATATGCACATCTACAGTCAATGTTACATATATAATGCTAAATAATTGTTTCTTATTTGTAGGATGACATGTCACACTTTAGGAAAAATGGCTGCTATATTACTATCTTCAGACCTGAATAAGAGAAGAGGGAGTCTGTTATACAAAAATAAAAAAGAAGTTGACTCTGGAAGCCCATCATATGTTGAGATATTAGAAAACCCAACAAATTCTAATAAGAGGAAACTACTCCACGTGCTTGATGATAGCGAAGTAGTGTATGAAGATGAGAAAGGCCCTATTACTCAAGCAGACTTGCAAAGGTGGTTTGTTGATGATTGGGATAAAAAAAGCTCATGTAAAAGTCTCTACCGATGGGTGCACCAATGACTTTTTAATGGTTGGTCTTTCCACAAAGGAAATGCCAGTGACCAAAGCCGATTCAATAGATGTTTTATGTGATTATATCATGGCAATAGAAGACGATACAACACTAGAGTAAGTGCTCATTGATTTATCTATTTTATGTATATCAACTACTTAGATTCTTGATATAGACTTTCGTCATGCTACATTACAGGATGACATGGGTGCGTAGTTTCAATCCTTTTAAGATAGAAATATCTGTCAAAGATCTGTAAAACATATTAAAGATAAACCAAGATATGATTCTAAGATGTTTTGACATGGTTGTTCGGCTGCTTGCCAATAAAGAGTCACGTAGGCCGAATGAAGAAATCATAAATAATAGAAAGCATTATATGGACATGCGATTCTGGGTAAGTTTGTTTCCAATAATTGATGTTGTCGGGGACCATAATTAGGGGTACCCTCAAGACGCCTAATTCTCAGCTGGTAACCCCCATCAGCATAAAGCTGCAGAGGCCTGATGGGTTTGATTAAGTCAGGGATCAGTCCATACGAGTGACTTGACCACGCCACGCCCGAGCCTAGCCTCGGGCGAGGGCAGCCGACCCTAAGATGACTCCGTCTCGCCTGAGGCCTCCTCTTTCACGGCAGACGCATCTCCGGCTCGCCCTAGGCCCCGCCTTCGATAAGAAGAAACCCTGACTAAATCACCGCGCCAACCGACCGAGTCACCGGGGCGTTTAACGCAAAAGGTAAGACCGACAGGCGACCAGACTTCGCCAGAGGTGCCATAGGAGGCTCCGCCCGACCCAGGGCTCGGACTCGGGCTAAGGCCCCGGAAGACGGCGAACTCCGCTCCGCCCGACCTAGGGCTCGGACTCGGGCTAAGGCCCCGGAAGACGGCGAACTCCGCTCCGCCCGACCCAGGGCTCGGACTCGGGCTAAGGCCCCGGAAGACGGCGAACTCCGCTCCGCCCGACCCAGGGCTCGGACTCGGGCTAAGGCCCCGGAAGACGGCGAACTCCGCTCCGCCCGACCCTAGGGCTCGGACTCGGGCTAAGGCCCCGGAAGGCGACGAACTCCGCCTCGCCCGACCCAGGGCTCGGACTCCGCCTCGGCCTCTGCCGAACGATCTCCGCCTCGCCCGACCCAGGGCTCGGACTCTGCCTCTGTCTTGCAGGACGGACTCGACCTCGGCTTCGGAGGAACCTCCACGACGCCCGACCTAGGACACGAGACCGCCACGTCGACAGGAAGCGTCATCATCACCCTGCCCTGAGCCGACTTGGGTTGCAGAGAACAAGACCGGTGTCCCATCTGGTCAGCTACGCCAGATAGGCAAATGATGGCGCCCCGCTAGACCATGACGACGGCGGCTCTCAGCTCCCTTACGAAAGCAGGAGGACGTCAGCAAGGGTCCAGCCACTCCGACAGCTGTCCCTCCGTCCGGCTCCGTTACTCCTCCAACAGCCACGACGCCACACCAACAGGGTGCCAAGATCTCTCCGGCTGCCACCTTGGCATGTACGTAGGGCGCTAGCTCTCTCTCGCTAGACACGTAGCACCTTGCTACACCCCCATCTTGTACACCTGGATCCTCTCCTTACGACTATAAAAGGAAGGACCAGGGCCTTCTTAGAGAAGGTTGGCCTCGCGGGGACGAAGGGCAGGGGCAGGCGCTCTCTCGGGGCCGCTCGCTTCCCCTCACCTCGCGCGGACGCTTGTAACCCCCTACTGCAAGCGCACCCGACCTGGGCGCGGGACGAACACGAAGGCCGCGGGAATTCTCCGACTCCCTCACGACCCGGCTCCGGCCACCGACCTCTCTCTCTGTTCCCCCCTTCGCGCTCGCCCACGCGCTCGACCCATCTGGGCTGGGGCACGCGGCACTCTCACTCGTCGGCTCGGGGACCCCCCGGTCTCGGAACGCCGACAGTTGGCGCGCCAGGTAGGGGCCTGCTGCGTGTTGACGTTCGATTTCCCGTCAAGCTCCAGATGGGCAGTCTCCAACGACCTCTTCAACCCGGGACGGTGCTCCGTTTCGGGAACCTCGAGTTCATGTCTCTCGACGGCGACAACGACATGGTACTCCTTCCACCGCCGCGCGACAGCGACATTGGTGGCGGACAGCCCGCCCGCCGGCGGCGGAATCGACGACGTCTTTCCCGCGTGGGGAAAGGACAACTTTCGAGCTCGCCCCATCCTCTCCCTCGCCATCGGAGGAGGAGGAGGCGGGGCAACCGGGGCCGAGCGGGAGATCACGCTCCGATGGCTGTCGAGCAAATCGACATCCCCGGCGCCTCAACGGAGGACACGCCAAGCGTCGCCCTCGCGTTCGAGGCAAAGGCGAGCGCCATCCCCCCGCAACACGTCGACTCCGAGCAAGTGGACGACGCCAGCACGCTCACGGAAGGCCTGCAGGACGTCGCCCTCGTACCCAAGACGACGACGCGATCTGCCCCCGACGTGACTTCATCGCTCCTCGTCGACAAAAAGGTACCGACTGCTACCCATCTTTCGTCATTTCGACTCGGCCTCAGCCCGCCTGGCGACCTCGCTTTGGCGGGCGCTCACATTGAGGCGAGTGCAACCTCTCTGGGGTTTCGTGTGCGGTCGCCTTGGGACCGATTGACGGGTGTCTCGACCTACGGACCCTCTGGGTCCGAGGAAGATGACGACCCCAGCATCTGCTGGGATTTCTCCGGATCTGGCAACCCTAGTGCCATGCGGGACTTCATGACCGCATGCGACTACTGCCTCTCCGACTGTTCCGACGGCAGCCGCAGCCTTGGCGACAAGGACTGCGGCCCGAGTCGCGAATGTTTCCACATCGAGCTAGGGGATCCCTCCGGAGGCGGCTGTCTCGGCATGCCGAAGGATGGTGATCCCCCTAGGCCAGCGCCTCGCGCCGACATCCCGCGGGAGCTAGCTGTGGTCCCCGTTCCGACGGGGGGTCACGACCCACAGCTCGAGCAAATCCGCGGGGCGCAGGCCGGGCTCGATGAGGGAGCAGGAGCGCTCGAGGCAATCCGCCAGAACATCGGGCAGGTATGGGCGAGCCAACCCCCGGCCGGAGGAATACGTCACCTGCCCCAAGGTCTCCAGCACCGCATCGCCAACGATGCCAGGGACAAACCGCCACCCGCATCCGGCGGGACTGGTCAGGACCTGGCCGCCGCAGCGATGCTCCTCCGCGCGATGCCGGAGTCATCAACCACCGAGGGTCGGCGAATCCAGGGAGAACTCAAGCATCTCTTGGAAGGCGCTGCGGCCCGGCGGGCCGAGAGCTCTGCCTCCCGAAGGCAGGGATACCCCTCGGAACCTCGTGCCGCGACTTCCCGACTCACGCGGGAAGCCTCGGTCTTCACCGGGCGCACGCGCAACACCGCGCCTGCGGCCCCGGGCCACCTCGGCAACGAGCACCCTCATCGTGACCGTCGGGCACGCCTCGACGAGAGGGTGCGCCGAGGCTACCACCCCAGGCGTGGGGGACGCTACGACAGCGGGGAGGATCGGAGTCCCTCGCCCGAACCACCCGGTCCGCAGGTCTTTAGCCGAGCCATTCGGCGGGCGCCGTTTCCGCCCCGATTCCGACCCCCGACTACTATCACGAAGTACTCGGGGGAAACGAGACCGGAATTGTGGCTTGCGGACTACCGCCTGGCCTGTCAACTGGGTGGGACGGACGATGACAACCTCATCATCCGTAACCTCCCCCTGTTTCTCTCCGACACCGCTCGAGCCTGGTTGGAGCACCTGCCCCCGGGGCAGATTTCCAACTGGGAAGATCTGGTCCAGGCTTTCGCCGGGAACTTCTAGGGCACGTACGTGCGCCCCGGGAATTCCTGGGACCTCCGAAGCTGTCGGCAACTGCCGGGAGAGTCTCTCCGAGACTACATCCGGCGGTTCTCGAAGCAGCGCACCGAGCTGCCCAACATCACCGACTCCGATGTCATCGGCGCGTTCCTCGCCGGCACCACCTGCCGTGACCTGGTGAGCAAGTTGGGTCGCAAGACCCCCACCAGGGCGAGCGAGCTGATGGACATCGCCACCAAGTTCGCCTCCGGCCAGGAGGCGGTCGAGGCCATCTTCCGAAAGGACAAGCAGCCCCAAGGCCGCCCGTCGGAAGATGCTCCCGAGGCGTCTGCTCCGCGCGGCGCCAAGAAGAAAGGCAGGAGGAAGTCGCAAGCGAAACGCGACGTTCCCGATGCAGACCTCGTCGCCGCCGCCGAGCACAAGAACCCTCGGAAGCCCCCCGGAGGTGCTAACCTCTTCGACAAGGCACTCAAGGAGACGTGCCCCTACCATCAGGGGCCCGTCAAGCACACTCTCGAAGAGTGCGTTATGCTTCGGCGCCACTTCCATCGGGCCGGGCCACCCGCAGAGGGTGGCAAGGCCCGCGACGACGACAAAAGGGAGGATCGCCAAGCAGGAGAGTTCCCAGAGGTCCGCGATTGCTTCATGATCTACGGAGGGCACGCGGCAAACGCCTCGGCTCGGCATCATAAGCAAGAGCGTCGGGAGGTCTGCTCGGTGAAGGTGGCGGCGCCAGTCTACCTAGACTGGTCCGACAAGCCCATCACCTTCGACCGGGACGACCACCCCGACCACGTGCCGAGCCCGGGGAAGTACCCGCTCGTCGTCGACCCCGTCATCGGCGACGTCAGGCTCACCAAGGTCCTGATGGATGGAGGCAGCTGCCTCAACATCATCTACGCCGAGACCCTCAGGCTCCTGCGCGTCGACCTGTCATCCGTCCGAGCAGGCGCTGCGCCCTTCCACGGGATCATTCCCGGGAAGCGCGTCCAGCCCCTCGGACAGCTCGACCTCCCTGTCTGCTTCGGAACACCCTCCAACTTCCGAAGGGAGACTTTGACGTTCGAGGTGGTCGGGTTCCGAGGAACCTACCACGCAGTGTTGGGAAGGCCATGCTACGCGAAGTTCATGGCCATCCCCAACTACACCTACCTGAAGCTCAAGATGCCGGGCCCCAACGGGGTCATCACCGTCGGCCCCACGTATAAACACGCATTCGAATGCGACGTGGAGTGCGTGGAGTACGCCGAGGCCCTCGCCGAGTCCGAGGCCCTCATAGCCGACCTGGAAAGCCTCTCCCGAGAGGTGCCGGATGTGAAGCGGCATGCCGGCAACTTCGAGCCAGCGGAGACGGTTAAGGCCGTCCCTCTCGACCCCAGTGGCGACACCTCCAAGCAGATCCGGATCGGTTCCGGGCTCGACCCCAAATAGGAAGCAGTGCTCGTCGACTTTCTCCGCGCAAACGCCGACGTTTTTGCGTGGAGTCCCTCGGACATGCCTGGCATACCGAGGGATGTCGCCGAGCACTCGCTGGATATTCGGGCTGGAGCCCGGCCGGTCAGACAGCCTCTGCGCCGATTTGACGAGGAAAGGCGCAGGGTGATAGGTGAGGAGGTCCACAAGCTGATGGCGGCAGGGTTCATTAAAGAGGTATTCCATCCCGAATGGCTTGCCAACCCTGTACTTGTGAGGAAAAAAGGGGGGAAGTGGCGGATGTGTGTAGACTACACTGGTCTCAATAAAGCATGTCCGAAGGTCCCCTACCCTCTACCTCGCATCGACCAAATTGTGGACTCCACTGCAGGGTGCGAAACCCTGTCTTTCCTCGATGCCTACTCAGGGTATCATCAAATCAAGATGAAAGAGTCCGACCAGCTCGCGACTTCTTTCATCACGCCCTTCGGCATGTACTGTTATGTCACAATGCCGTTCGGGTTGAGAAACGCGGGTGCAACGTACCAGCGGTGCATGAACCATGTGTTCGGCGAACACATTGGTCGCACGGTCGAGGCCTACGTCGATGACATCGTAGTCAAGACGAGGAAAGCCTCCGACCTTCTCTCCGACCTCGAACTGACATTCCGGTGTCTCAAGGCGAAGGGCGTCAAGCTCAATCCCGAGAAGTGCGTCTTCGGGGTGCCCCGAGGCATGCTCTTGGGATTCATCGTCTCCGAGCGGGGCATCGAAGCCAACCCGGAGAAGATCGCAGCGATCGCAAACATGGGGCCCATCAAGGACTTAAAAGGCGTACAGAGGGTCATGGGATGCCTCGCGGCCTTGAGCCGTTTCATCTCGCGCCTCGACGAAAGAGGCCTGCCCCTGTACCGCCTCTTAAGGAAGGCCGAGTGCTTCACTTGGACTCCCGAGGCCGAGGAAGCCCTCGGGAACCTGAAGGCGCTCCTCACCCAGGCGCCCATCTTGGTGCCCCCAGCTGAGGGAGAAACCCTCCTGGTCTACGTCGCCGCAACCACTCAGGTGGTCAGCGCCGCGATCATAGTCGAAAGGCAAGAAGAGGGGCATGCTTTGCCCATTCAGAGGCCAGTTTACTTTGTCAGCGAAGTGCTGTCCGAGACCAAGATCCGCTACCCACAAGTCCAGAAGCTGCTATATGCAGTGATCCTGACGAGGCGAAAGCTGCGACATTACTTCGAGTCCCATCCGGTGACTGTGGTGTCATCCTTCCCCCTGGGGGAGATCATCCAGTGCCGAGAAGCCTCAGGACGGATCGCGAAGTGGGCGGTGGAAATCATGGGCGAGGCAATCTCGTTTGCCCCTCGGAAGGCCATCAAGTCCCAGGTACTGGCGGATTTCGTAGCCGAATGGGTCGATACCCAGTTACCAACGGCTCCGATCCAACCAGAGCTCTGGACCATGTTTTTCGACGGGTCGCTGATGAAGACGGGAGCTGGCGCGGGCCTGCTTTTCGTCTCGCCCCTCGGGAAACACCTGCGCTACGTGCTTCGCCTCCATTTCCCGGCGTCGAACAATGTGGCTGAGTACGAGGCTCTGATCAACGGATTGCGAATCGCCATCGAGCTAGGGGTCCGACGCCTCGATGCGCGCGGCGACTCGCAGCTCGTCATCGACCAAGTCATGAAGAACTCCCTCTGCCGCGACCCGAAGATGGAGGCCTACTGTGAGGAGGTTCGACGCCTGGAAGACAAGTTCTACGGGCTTGAACTTAACCACATCGCCCGGCGCTACAACGAGACTGCGGACGAGCTGGCGAAGATAGCCTCGGGGCGAACGACGGTTCCCCCGGACGTCTTCTCCCGGGATCTGCACCAACCCTCCGTCAAGATGGATGACGCGCCCGAGCCCGAGGCACCCTCGGCCTCGTCTGAGGTGACCTCGGCCCAGCCCGAGCCATCCTTGGCTCAACCCGAGGAACCCTCGGAGCCCGAGGGCGAAGCGCTGCGCATCGAGGAGGAGCAGAACGGGGTCGTGCCAGATCAAGATTGGCAAACCCCGTACCTGCAATATCTCCGCCAAGGAGAACTGCCCCTCGACCGAGCCGAGGCTCGGCGGGTAGCGCGACGCGCCAAATCGTTCGTCTTGCTGGGCGATGAGAAGGAACTCTACCACCGAAGCCCCTCGGGCATCCTCCAGCGATGCATCTCCATCGCCGAAGGTCAGGAACCCCTGCGGGAAATACACTCGGGGGCTTGCGGTCACCATGCAGCACCTCGAACCCTCGTCGGGAACGCTTTCCGCCAAGGCTTCTACTGGCCAACGGCGGTGGCTGACGCCACTAGAGTTGTCCGCGCCTGCGAAGGGTGCCAATTCTATGCGAAGCAGACCCACCTGCCCGCTCAGGCTCTGCAGACGATACTCATCACCTGGCCCTTCGCTGTGTGGGGTCTGGACCTCGTCGGCCCTCTGCAGAAGGCGCCCGGGGGCTACACGCACCTGCTGGTCGCCATCGACAAATTCTCCAAGTGGATCGAGGTCCGACCCCTGAACAGCATCAGGTCCGAGCAGGCGGTGGCGTTCTTCACCAACATCATCCATCGCTTCGGGGTCCCGAACTCCATCATCACCGACAAAGGCACCCAGTTCACCGGCAAAAAATTCTTGGATTTTTGCGAGGATCACAACATCCGGGTAGACTGGGCCGCCGTAGCTCACCCCATGACGAATGGGCAAGTGGAACGTGCCAACGGCATGATTCTACAAGGGCTCAAGCCCCGGATTTACAACGGTCTCAACAAGTTCGGCAAGCGATGGATGACGGAACTCCCCTCGGTGGTCTGGAGCCTGAGGACGACGCCAAGCCGGGCCACGGGTTTCACGCCGTTCTTCCTGGTCTACGGGGCCGAGGCCATCTTGCCCACGGACCTGGAATACGGCTCCCCGAGGACGAGGGCCTACAACGAAGAAAGCAACCAAGCTAGCCGAGAAGACTCGCTGGACCAGCTGGACGAGGCTCGGGACAGGGCCTTACTACACTCGGCGCGGTATCAGCAGTCCCTGCGACGCTACCACGCCCGAGGGGTCCGACCCCGAGATCTCCAGGTGGGCGATCTGGTGCTTCGGCTGCGGCAAGACGCCCGAGGGAGGCACAAGCTCACGCCCCCCTGGGAGGGGCCGTTCATCATCGCCAAAGTTCTGAAGCCCGGAACGTACAAGCTGGCCAACAGTCAAGGCGAGGTCTACGGCAACGCTTGGAACATCCAACAGCTACGTCGCTTCTACCCTTAAGATGTTTCCAAGTTGTTTATATACCTCGCACCCACGCAAAAGTTTAGTCAACAAGGAAGGGTCAGCCTCGCCTCGGCAGAGCCCGACCCTCCCTCGGGGGCTAAAAGGGGGGAAACCCCCTCTGCGTCAAAATTTTCCTCGAACAAAAAATCTCTTTCACCAGAACATCTTTCGTGCTTTTTGATTACTTCGAAAAGTGGGTCCTGGAAACGACGGAGTACACGTAAGCAGTCAAGGCTGACCGAGCCGAGGGACTCCTACGCCTCCGGGATACGGATACCTCACTCATCACCTTCTGCGATAAGTAACTCGCGCTCGGATAAGGCGAATCCGCGGATCGAACGAGTCTTTACGTACGGAAGCTCTTCTGTCGAAGCGATTCTTCGAGCCTCCTCGACCAAGTCGGTGACAGGGCTTCATGGGCGGGCAAAAGTACGCGTAAGCGGCAAGGCCGACCGAGCCGAGGGACTCCCACGCCTCCGGGATACGGATACCTCACTCATCACCTTCCGCGAGAAGCAACTCTTGCTCGCACTAACATCCCTGCTACCGACAAAAAGTCCAGATACTCGAAACAAGAGGAAAGGAGACGCAGCTTTATAACGCAACAAGGGTATGTATTCTGGCCTCAACGGCCGCGCAAGGCCCACGCTACAAGACGATTTGACCCTGCAGGCTCGGATCTTGACGCTGGAAGAGGGCGACGACACCCTCGGCATCGACAGCACCTTCGGCAAGGCCCGACCTAGCCTCGGGCGGCGACGCGGTCCGAGGGCCTCCGCTCCGAAGGACGACGTCATCACCACGCTCGAGCAATCTCTGCCAGGGACTTCTCCGAGAACCCGGCCCGAGCGGACGGCTCGGCCGACCACCTCTGGGGCCTCGGCCGACCACCTTCCGAGGGCGCCAGCTCGGTCCGAAGCCTCGGCTGATCAGCTCCGGCGTCGATCCTCCCAACAGACAACCCGGCTAGGCTCCGGCCAACTAGGTTTCATTTCCGAGCCAACTCCGCCTCTGCTCATGCTGATATCGCTACCCCTGGCCTCGGCTCGTCGAAGAGCGGCCGAGGGGTCTCTTTAACTAAGCTAGAGGAGCCTCGGACAACAGGTCCGACCGAGCCGAGGGATTCCTACGCCTCCGGGATACGGATACCTCACTCGTCACCTTGACACGGGGCGACTCACGCTTGGTGAAGCGGTTCAGGCAAACAACAGGCGAGTCTTAGTGCTCAGAAATGAGGAAAAAACACGGCTCTGTGCCGAAGTTACATACATGTTCAGGCCCCGAAAGCCGAAATGAACAAAAAGGCCCGGCACTCGAAGTGCCATTACAAACGGAACTCCGGTTCCCCCCCCCCCCCCCGCAGGTACGAACAACCCCACTCGATAGGGGCGGGCCTGCGGGGCAGCGGAAAAAACTCTCACCCCCCGAGGACGAGAGCCAGCCATTCAGGCCGGGAGACGGAGACCCAGGGCTACGGACGGAGTTGGCAATCTCGTCGGTAGAGAAGCCACTTCCGTCCGCCGGCGCCTCGGGACCCGCCGCTTCCGACATGGCTGGAGGAAGTCTCCGTGAAGCTGGAGGATGCCGTTCTCCCCCAGGCGCACGGGGAAGAAGAGGGCAACCGACCCACACGGAGATAGCTCCCTGACTCGCCTCGTCCTCCCTCTTGGCCTAGTGATGAAAATCCTTGAGGCTGAGGGAGGGGCAGAGACCGCAGCCCGGCTCGCTTTCCCCCACCATCAAGCCGGAGGTCGCCCTCTTGGGTGACCGCCGGTGGAGGGGTGCAGCCGGGCTGCATGATGAAAATCCTTGAAGCCGAACGATGGCTGAAAGGTACCAACTCCCACGGAGTTGCGTTCCTCCAGCGATGGAGCGAAAAGACGGCGGTTTCCCCCCATCCGGGGGCTCGGAAGATGGAGAGACACAATGCATAGGGGAGGAAGGAGACATGGTTACCTCACGAAGGGGGTCGCCCTCCTTTAAAAGGCAACTCCCCCTGCTTGCGCCCTCAACCGTCACGGGCCGAGCCTTCTCCAACACGCCTCCAAAGCCCTTCCCTGCGGCGCGGGGGCTGGGGCCCGCCTGTCATGCAGACCGGCTCTAAGCAGAAGAAGCTGAACCGCCGCGCACGACGCACGCGACCACCCAACGGTTACAAGTAACCCTCCACTTTTGCTCGGACCAGCGGGCGAAAGGGGCAGGCGGCCATGCAGGCGGCATGCAACCGCGCCAAGTGGACGCGCCTCTCCGACTCCTGACAAGCCAGCGCGACGGCTCAAGCCCACGCGTCGTGCAACTAGCGCGCCGGGTGCTGCATGCGAGCCGCTGCGCCACTCGCTCCACCACCGCACCTCCTCGATTGCGGAACCAATACCGCGATTCGAGGCGGCCCAGCCCGCGACCCAGCAGCGCCAGCCTGGCGCAGCGGTCAAAAGCGGTCAAAAATGGGCCGGCAGTAATGACGGTGGCAGGCGTGCGAGAGCAGCGGTCACGCCGTCTGCCAAGCTCATGTCCCATCCGGAGGCAGCAAGAGAACCCCCTCTCACGGCGTGAAGACGACGCGCCCGTGACCTGTACCTCGAACGGCTCGCGCACGCGCAACGGCAACCTCGCCAACTACTCACCCCGGCGCATTAACTCCGCGGCTCGACGGACAGCGCTACGGGTGGGAGCGGCTGGTGACGTTGCGCCTTCGCCAAAACAATCGCGCCGAAAAAGGTACGCCACGACGTTCAATTTCGAATCCTTTTTCCCTTTTCCTTCTTTCTCTATCTCTTGCAACAGGGACCGAGAAGGGGGATAACCCCAAAGGGATCCTTCCCCGTGAAGGAACTAGGCTCTGAGCCTCCCTACTGATCAGGGGTTCGAAGGCTGGCCCCCCGAAGGGTTCAACAGCCGCCTCAGATCGCGTGGGCCCGACACCCACTACTGGTCAGGGGTTCGAAGGTCGGCCCCTGAAAGGACCCACGACCGCCTCAGGCTACTCGGGCTCCGTGCCCCCTACTGATCAGGGGTTCGAAGGCTGGCCTGTCGAAGGGTTCACAACCGCCTCAGACGTCGAGCGAGGGATGACCAGGGGTACGTTCGATACATAACCAAGGCTCGGGCTGCGCTCCCGAGGTACCCTAGGACATTTCCGAGACCAGCGGGAACGACTCTGTAACGGAATCCCATCGGAGGGAGGCAACGAGCCCTCGGACCCCGTCGCTAGGGGACCGGGTCCGGCAGATCACCCGCAGGTACTTTTGGGCGTGCCTCCGGGCCCCTAGCCGACCCCCAACGAACGGGGCACGGACGTCCACTCGGATTACCCGATCGCAGCTCACCGGAGACACCATGTTCGGTGCCCATCGAGGGTAACATGGCGCACTCCCCCCTCCTCCTTGCGGAAAGGCGACGTTGGGGCGTATATAAAAAGTCGAGTCTGTCCCTGATCGTCCTCTCGCTCCGTGCAGAGGCTCGGGGGCTGCTCTCGCAAAACCGGCTCCGGCCAAACCGTTGACAGCGTCAACATACCAGTCCGAGAACTTGGGCCCCGACAGTGCACCTGGGTTACGCCCTGCTCGCATGAGGGAACCGCCAGACCAGCCGGGGCATTACGCAAGGCATTAAGACCTCGAAGGAGTGAAACCACTCCTCCGAGGCCTCGGGGGCTACACCCGGCGGGTGCGCTCGCGCGCACCCACCGGAACAAAGTACCACCGAGAAAGGCTGGTCCCCTTGCAAAAAAGTGCGACGCAAGCCTCCAAGAGAGTGTTAACACTCTCTTCGAGGCTCGGGGGCTACTGTCGGGGACCATAATTAGGGGTACCCTCAAGACGCCTAATTCTCAGCTGGTAACCCCCATCAGCATAAAGCTGCAGAGGCCTGATGGGTTTGATTAAGTCAGGGATCAGTCCATACGAGTGACTTGACCACGCCACGCCCGAGCCTAGCCTCGGGCGAGGGCAGCCGACCCTAAGATGACTCCGTCTCGCCTGAGGCCTCCTCTTTCACGGCAGACGCATCTCCGGCTCGCCCTAGGCCCCGCCTTCGATAAGAAAAAACCCTGACTAAATCACCGCGCCAACCGACCGAGTCACCGGGGCGTTTAACGCAAAAGGTAAGACCGACGGGCGACCAGACTTCGCCAGAGGTGCCATAGGAGGCTCCGCCCGACCCAGGGCTCGGACTCGGGCTAAGGCCCCGGAAGACGGCGAACTCCGCTCCGCCCGACCCAGGGCTCGGACTCGGGCTAAGGCCCCGGAAGACGGCGAACTCCGCTCCGCCCGACCCAGGGCTCGGACTCGGGCTAAGGCCCCGGAAGACGGCGAACTCCGCTCCGCCCGACCCAGGGCTCGGACTCGGGCTAAGGCCCCGGAAGACGGCGAACTCCGCTCCGCCCGACCCCAGGGCTCGGACTCGGGCTAAGGCCCCGGAAGACGACGAACTCCGCCTCGCCCGACCCAGGGCTCGGACTCCGCCTCGGCCTCTGCCGAACGATCTCCGCCTCGCCCGACCCAGGGCTCGGACTCTGCCTCTGTCTTGCAGGACGGACTCGACCTCGGCTTCGGAGGAACCTCCACGACGCCCGACCTAGGACACGAGACCGCCACGTCGACAGGAAGCGTCATCATCACCCTGCCCTGAGCCGACTTGGGTTGCAGAGAACAAGACCGGTGTCCCATCTGGTCAGCTACGCCAGATAGGCAAATGATGGCGCCCCGCTAGACCATGACGACGGCGGCTCTCAGCTCCCTTACGAAAGCAGGAGGACGTCAGCAAGGGTCCAGCCACTCCGACAGCTGTCCCTCCGTCCGGCTCCGTTACTCCTCCAACAGCCACGACGCCACACCAACAGGGTGCCAAGATCTCTCCGGCTGCCACCTTGGCATGTACGTAGGGCGCTAGCTCTCTCTCGCTAGACACGTAGCACCTTGCTACACCCCCATCTTGTACACCTGGATCCTCTCCTTACGACTATAAAAGGAAGGACCAGGGCCTTCTTAGAGAAGGTTGGCCTCGCGGGGACGAAGGGCAGGGGCAGGCGCTCTCTCGGGGCCGCTCGCTTCCCCTCACCTCGCGCGGACGCTTGTAACCCCCTACTGCAAGCGCACCCGACCTGGGCGCGGGACGAACACGAAGGCCGCGGGAATTCTCCGACTCCCTCACGACCCGGCTCCGGCCACCGACCTCTCTCTCTGTTCCCCCCTTCGCGCTCGCCCACGCGCTCGACCCATCTGGGCTGGGGCACGCGACACTCTCACTCGTCGGCTCGGGGACCCCCCGGTCTCGGAACGCCGACAGATGTATTAATATATAGTATCTACATCTAATCCTCATGTGGACATGTATATATACTGTCCAGAGAATGGTTGGTTTTGGTAAACTTCTAAAGTACCATCAGGATCCTACAACAGAAGAGTTAGCCAAAACACTCGATTGTTGGCCATCAATGAATTATTATATCACGGGTTATAGATATGTAAGTATGTGTTCATTTCGAATGTATTTATAAATGACACTTCTGTTGTAGGATCCTAATGACTGATATTTTGCAGGTTCTTATGCCATGGAAATTCAACGGATGTCACGCCCTTTTCGTAATAGATCATGTTAAAAAGCATATGACTTTTATCGACGTTACACCGACTCAAGATTGGTGTAAACACATACCATACAAGAGGTTCGCGGAAGCGATTATCATGGCCTCAAAAAAATATAAGATTGCTTACAGCAAGAAACGTTCTGGATGGGCGGAGGATATCTTTAAGTGGGAACATACAATTTAGACTGGTGCTCCAATTGACTTAAGAGGGTATTATCTTCGTACCACCTTCTCAGCAGTTTAAATTTTTCTATGATAATCATTGTATATAACATAGTTGCCCAAACATTATTCTATAGATTTAATACCAGCTACCTCGTTCTACAAGCTATGGCCATGTGGGGAAATGACAGACGAATGAAATTTGTTGGGGCGAATGTAGTACGTTCGTTTTATATTCAAAACATACATTCCAGCTATCTCGTTCTACAAGATAATATGTTTTTTTCTCTTATGTCTTTGTCTGTAGGATGCAAAGATTCTTCGAAGGAACTTTGTGATTGATCTGTTAAGTTATGAGGATAATTCGTGCCGATATGCCATCCCTGCAAACATACAACAGAGACTTATCGATATCGCTAAAAAGGATTAGCTGATTAGTGTACAGTTGTCGACACATTTGTCTGTAATTAAAAATTCTAAAGTAACTTTTTAGAAATAATTTGTGTGATATTGATAATGTTTTCCACACGTATTTTGCATATTATAGTGATGTTTGTCGTTCCGTATCAATGTTTCATACAAATCTTTTACTTTCGTCGCAACGCACAGGCACATATCTATAACAATATATATAACATACATATGTACATAAGTTATCGTGTTATTATACGGTTCCGTTGCAACGCACGGGCACTCACCTAGTAGTACGAATAAAGAAAAACAAAAGTCCTATCACTACTCTACGTGTCCAAAAGACCTCATTAACATTTAAAACTAGTTGATCCTTATTCTTTGTCCATTCCTTTAAAAACGGTCTGATGAACTCTATCATCAAGGACATGAATACCTGAGATGCCCAATCATCCTATAGTATTCTGACATAGTTTACCTTGTTTCTATAAAGCATATGTTAGTCACAATAATCTTATATTTTCATTAATCATCGAAACCAAACTAGGACATAGATGATTTTAGTTTCCCATTTTGGTGACTGATGACAACACATCTTGAGTATGTAAAACAAAGTTGAGGTTTTAAAAAAGAACCTAGTTTATATGAACTTTTAGCGTTGAAAAAAGAGATATTAGATGTAAGTTCATATAATTTTGGCTTCTTGTGAACTTAGACATTCCCACCATTTAAAGCTTCTTTACGCATGATGGTGTTTGACTTCGATTGAGACCCTTATCCTAAACAAATATCTTAAAAATTGATTTTGTTAATATGGACCTTCAACTAAAGATCTCTCTTATAAGAGCACTTTTCATCCTATATTCTATCCGGTATAGCTCCAAACACATCTAGTGCTGCTACATGCTTTCTAAGTCGCTCTTTCCAATCATTTGTTAAGTTAGGTTTTCTTTCAAACTTTTTCATGGTCTCTCTTAGGTTTACCTAGCACTATTTTTACCATGTGACCACCACCCCTATCTAGACTCACCTAGGTCAAGTTAACATCTCAAACCCCTTTACAACTAAAAAATTAAAATCCTACCACTAAACTAAGTCTCCAACAGTTCAATTGACATTTAGAACTAGCTAATCTAACCTTTTTTTTGTCAATTTCTTTAAAACAGTCCTTTAAAAACCAACCTTTGATCTCCATCAATAAAGGTATGAATACCTCATAAACTAAATCATACTACACTATTGTAAACTAACTTACTTTAATTCTACGAAGCACACGTTAATCATTAATCATTGAAATGAAATTAAGGTCTAGATACTTTCCATCATCAATAATTTATCTTCATGGAGGTATTACAAAATACTCCCCCTATTTGCTGCGAGTGACTTTCTAGTTGACACTGGTTGGGTTAGGCACTATAAATACTAGATCAGGCGGCCCCCCTTGGGGCGCTCTATCCAGTTCAAGAGAAAACCAAGAGATAATAATTGTCCATAATATATTCAAATGCAATGATTATACCAAACAACAGATCATACAAAAGTAATGCATATAATTGACGATGAATCATATAGTCAAGAATGCACAAAACACTTGAAATGAGATATTAAAACCATAGAAACGAAGCATTGCAAAACATGTGAGCCAAGAATGCACAAAAGCCTTGAAATGAGATATTAAAACCACATAAACGAAGCATTGCAAAACATGTGAGCTATATATAGTATTTGAAATATCATGGGAAACTAACTAAGATGAATTTCTTATTCTTTGATAAGATATATGTTTGGCTACAGAATAATTTCAAACTCAAACACGGCTCTGCAAAAGACTGTCGCAATCACCTGCCTAATTTGAACATCTTTCCTCCCAAACCCTAAACTGCTTGTAGGTGAAAGAGCCACAACTTCATCGCAAAAAGGGACTAAGCACGCAGTCAGGCAATAAAAAGGAGATTAATGGCATATTGAGCCTAGACCACAACCTACTTGCAAAATAGTAAGGGCTTTGTTCAACATACTTCCTCTTCATTGTCCTATCAGATCTAACGATATATCTCAACTGGTAAGCAGGCTCAACTATACAATGAATAAATAACTGGCATCATAGTTTATAAGGTCAACATATTATGAAATAACTTTAAAGTACGATTTAAATTTTGATTCTAAAATACACTCAAATGAGTGCTAGAAAATCTATTGACATATTATGAAGTTAGGGACACGATACAATTTAACGGGAATAACAAACTATACACTTTTGTGCCCACAACTAAACAGCAAGCAATAATTTTAGCTTCCTATACTGCATAGGAGATAGGTCCTTCCATAGATAAATGAATTGAAGATATATTAGGACCAAATGATCCGTGATAGACCATAGACATAAAATGAGCTGTGATAGTGCAGAGATAGTGAAATAAGGACAAATTTGTGATCTAAATAGTGATGGTATGTTCTTACAAGTTATAGCAAAAGATGGGAATATATAGTATCCAGACAGATCAAGCAAACATTTTGAAAACACTTACCAAGAGAATGGCTCTAGTTTTAAATGATCCCAATGATGACATCTCAATCCAGTACGAATTTGAAGTGTTATGGTTATGGTAAAAAAACTGGAGCATAAAACAAAAACAAACTATTTTAGGCTTCATTCCATAGTTTCTAGTAATGCATGTTAATTTGGAACCATGCAAACAAACCTTAAATGATACGCTTTCATGGTGAAAACCTAATCAAATTAAAAAGGACATAATAGATTAAAGTACAATGGTGATAATCAGCAAGTCAAGTTGGCATGCAAGAACATATGACAGAAATCAGAGAATTTTGTATATGCATTTGATGGACCAATACAACTGAACCAAACTGAACTGGAAATCTGTGTATATTCACTTGATGGTTTTGTCGACTAGTTCTAGGCAAGCAACTCAAAGATCAGATATTTGGCACAAGCAATCATTCAATGACTGAATGGTTGTTTATTTGCGGCTTGTGCAATAATTGAATAAAAATGATACGATGTTCTATGCTGAAGGCAACAAAACAAAGATCCCTCTAAACTACAACAACAAAACAAAAAAACAAACTTTATTGGATATATTTTATAGAAGATCCAGAAGCTTGAACCCAATCAATGGGACGAATATTAGCATATTGAAAAAAAGGAGAAACCTAACCATAATTATCTTTAAGTTCAACTCTTGCTTTGGCAGATTTAAGTAAAAATTCCATTCTACACAAAGCCATATGGGAAAATTCGAATTCAATTCTGCAAAATTTCATTCTAATACTAAAACCAATCTGGCATAAACAGGACATGCAATTAAAAAATGTTTGAAAAGAAGCAAACTGCATATTCACCAATACATCATCGTGATTGCTAACCTGCAGCTGGAGCTCAGTTTGGAGGTGAACTATTCAGAACAGTTTGGAGGAGAACTATTCAGAACTATGCTTTCTATTGATGGAGGTTTGGATGTTGAGATATTCCAGCCCTTCCCCAAGTTCAATATCTACCAAACAAAAACGAAATAAAAGTTAGCTAATAGTTTAGTGAATCGGACAGCAGCAACTGAAAACAAACATGTCAACTACCTCCTAGCTCCTGCCAGGAGCCACCAGGTATGTACTGCTTTTATGCTTCCCCCAGTTTCCCTCATGTCCACTCATCCTCCTCAACCATTCTGAAATATGACCATGTTTGTAGGAGGATGTCCCCTTCGTCAAGCGCGGCGGCGGCGGCTGCCTCGAACTCGACTAAGCCAAAGCTGGCCCGTCTCCTTGTCCCGCATCACGACGACTGAGCGCACCTCGCCGAAGCGAGCGAAGTGGGCCCGCAGCTCTGCCTCCAGCCGATGAATAGCATGCGGCTCTCGGCAGCCTCCTCCATCATCGGCGCGCGCGCGCGCACACACACAGAGAGAAAGAGAGAGCGCTATGGTTCTACTGGAGGGGAGGGATGGGTGGGCTGCGGGCGTGTGCGGGTGCTGGCATCAACCTGATGAGGACGTGCATCTTGTTGTGCCCATCGACGTGGAGAGGTTCGGAGCCGCAGCTGTAGCAGGTCGTCGTTGTGGTCGTCGACGCCGGCGACCTAGGTGTCACTGAGCACATGGTCGACAACGAGGGGGGTGGTGGTCGGAGCCGTGCCACTCGACGAGGCGGGCTAGTGTAGCGAGTTGAACACAGGCGACGACGGGGAGCCAAGGACGTGGGCGACGACAACGCGTTGTCGGTGGTGAGGGGGTGCGGTGGTCGGAGGAGGTTCCCCACGGTGAGGCGGGCTGGTGGAGCGAAACGCGAAGATGCCGCGAAACACGGGGAGGGGCGCGATGAGGCGGAGCCGGTGGGAGAGAGGGAGACAGGGACGAACGACTCACGACAGTGGCGCTCGGGAGGCCGGGAGGGACGACGTGGGAGAGAGAAGTCTGAGAGGAGAGAGGTTTGGACCTGTGCGGTGGCCATGTCCAGAGATTTCGCCGGGACGGACGACGTGGGAGAGAGAAGTCTGAGAGGAGAGAGGTTTGGACCTGTGCGGTGGCCATGTCCAGAGATTTCGCGTCCGTCGGACGCAGCTCGACGACGGCTCTGCTGAATCAAAGAAAATATTTAGGTCCGGCACGCCGCCACGCGCGAGTGCTGGAGTGTCCGTGGAGTGCGGAGAGGCGCTGAAATCCCATGGGGTTTTAATACTTTAGATGGAGAACCCAAAGAGAAAAGAGCCACTTTTCACAGCTACCCCCCACCCAAACACACGGACACACAAAACTATAGGTAACAATAGCAGCCATTGAATTTCCGGATGGGACATGTAACTAGCATATTAGAATCATTTTTCCTCTCATCAAACTCCATGACAATTGTAGCAACTTATCAGGGTCCAAATGCAAGCGACAGCAACATAAAAGGCTTAGGGTTGGATTGCCTAAAGATAGAAAAGACCATAGGTTCTTCAGCTACACGATATATTTTGCTTGTATTCGCAGTCCTCTGTTGCTTATACATGCTAATAGAAGTCCAATACTGACGAGTAACAGGGTACTGAAGGTCCTCCATGCAATGAACGAACATGTAGCCAAATCTTAAATTTAAAAGCGAAACATATCAGGTTCAAACAAGCTTCAGTTGGCTGAAGATCCTCCATGCGATGATTATCTACAGGAACAGGTGCTTGAACCTGCCACTCGCCAGCTTGCACAACTCATCAAAAACCTTGGGATCTACCAGATAAACATGGTGAAAAGATCAATGATGTTATGGATATAGGGTAAAATAAGTATGGATGCTGTGTAGATTAAAGCTGTTGCAACAAGGCACAGCATAGAAGAGAGGCCTAAGTACAAGAAATTTATTTGCATCTCAAGTGTAAAAAGTGTATATCTACACAACTTTAAGCCATAATAAGCTCCTCTTGTTGTCAATAGGGGGTACTGGGTAGCATGGTTAAATTCCCTGCCATATAACCTGTTTCCCATCCTGAAATGCATTCTAAGATAATGGTTGATCTCAGAGGCATACTTATCGCCATATGGGGATAGACCAAAACGTTGTCAGCGGTGAGACATGAAAAAAATACAATGAATATTCCTTGTAACAATTGGAGTCAATTTTGCTCTAGGTCAAGAAGCACCCAACATCTAACTATAAATCCACATCCTAAATGTCCAGATACTAACAGCAGTTTAAATAATTGGACTTTTCGCCTCCCCCCTCCTCCCTGCCTCTGTAATTTGTATAAACAGGAAAATCACATAGGCTGCTCTGATGTTCTAAAAAAACAAGATCAAGTTCCCAATGAAAAACATATATTTCCTCATCCGATTAGGAAAAACCCAGGCACTCTGACAAGTTCAGAAAAGAAGGGGACAAACAGTACTGCTTGTTTACTTCTCGGTTGCTCCTTAATGTTCATAGGTCAAGGTCAGGGTCCAGGCAAAATATTACCATAAGGGAGGACAAAATTGTAGCCAATGACTCATTAGGAGTGTGAAACTAAAATTTTCACAGATTTTGCATAGTTAAATTGGTGTACATTAGGGGCATGGGTTTACTGGTCTTCTTATGACATGGAATGAAATAAGATTTAGCAAGCTTGGATGTGGGGAAGTTTAGACCATGGTAGCACTCAGAATACACTAACAGTTCATACTATTGCAATCAAAGGGCCGAGGCAAACACCAAAGGCATTTGAAATCTCACCAAAGTTGGGACCAAAATCTGTGCAAACTTCAGCACGGATGGTCTGGCTGTTTTCAGCAATTCCATAAACCTCCATAAAGTGTGATACGGGGACGTCCATGGCACTTTTGACACACAACTGATGCCCATCGGTGGACTGCCCGACAAGCACTCCACCTTCATTGTGTTGGACTTGAACAACCGTGCGCACTCTTCGCCCAACAGACATGTTCAGCATCTGTGCATTGACAAGTGCTGCAGGGCTTGATGTGTCCATCTCTGCAAAGTGAGGATTCAGAAATTTCAGATCATTCAATGCAATTCAGTACAATCATCTAGCAAAGAGTGAAGCAAATAAATTCCACACGGCTTCTAGTCACTATCACCAAAAACAACATATCAAAGATTACGGTATGATGAACAAGTACTTGGAGAGGATCTCTACTAAGATTAGGGTCAAAAAACATAAATCCTAGGCACCGATTTGTAGATCTCGATAGAAAAATCCCAGGCAGCAAACTCCGCAAAACCTGGCGAGTTTCAATGTTCAACAACCTGCGCTCATTCATTAATATACTCCAATCCGCGCCGCTTGGCTTCTCTACGCCCAACCCTGCCCCACCTCTTCCTTCCGCGAAGATGGTAGCGCCAATCATACGGTCGGGATATGGGCTAGGAATTCCCTCCCCCGACCATGGAATCGGGTCGCGGCAAGGCTCGGCTATGGAGGCAAAACCCTAGCAAAACTGCGGCGCCTGGATAAATCACGGTCTCGGTCCCACCCTCAAATCCCTGCAGCTACTACAGTGAAACAAACAAGGAATAAGATCAAGCATTTCGGCTAGCCTTACCGTCCTTGAGGCGGCGAACGGATGAAGCGGACTTCTCTCGCAGGCGGGCTGGCGGGCGGCGACGGCTGTGGGAGGGGTTTTGCAGACGGCAAATTTGCTTTTTTTTTAGTCCCTTGTTGTCGCGGTTTGCAAAATGCTCCTAAATAGTACCTTACTGCTTATTAACATGTTTTCGTAGTTCATTTTTTTCAAAATATTGATTGTTTTAGCTCTTAATTTTATGTCTATATTTGAATTAATTAGAATAAATTTAGAAGTATATATAAAACAAATACATTAATTATTATATAAATCAACTGAAATAATAAAATAAATTTTATTTATGACGGATAGAGTATTATTTTTTGTGGATCCAAAAATGTAAAATATGATTTTTGTCCTCTGCATTCACATACACTCGACGTCTCTGTTCTGCATGCGCGTAGTCAATCACAAAACTTTGCTCACATGAGATATACGGGCATCGTCAAAGGAAAGGATAATCAACATATCCGAGCAGATAAACCACACCTCTTGAGTCTTGACTATGTTTGGATACTCTAATATTCATCTCAATTCATCCCTTATTTGATTATAAGGAAAAAATTCTACTATAGATTTAATTCGAATCTGGATTAAATGAATCCATACCTTACATCAAATCTCTTAGTAGGATTAAATCCATCATTTAATCCATATATCTGTCAAAGCTAGTTATTTTTTTATCCTTGGATTCTAATATAAACTTGTGCAATATTTTCATAGATTTGTTCCATACCTAATGAACTTGTTGGAACCAAAAAAGAGTGGGCGGACGGTCCGGCCCTGAGGCCGGACGGTCCGCGGTCCGGACAGTCCGCGCCTGTGGGCCGGACGGTCCGCGCGTGCGCAGAACAGATTAGGGTTCCGAGTTTTGTGCTACGGTTGTTAGCTAGATTCGCGGAATTAGCTCGGAATCAGTTGTGTAAAGGGTCCAGCCCCCCTCCTCTATAAATAGAGAGGTCTACGGCCGATTTGTAATCATCAACAATCGAATCAATACAACTTCTATTTCGCATTTTATCTTAGGAGTAGTTCTAGTCTAGTTTAGGTTTAGTCTTCCAATCCCCAAATTCTCCGCCTCTCCTCGACTCTACGTCGATTAGAGGAGTCTAGGTCGGTCTACCCGAGCCTAGACACCACCTAGGATCTCTACTCCCCGACGGGGTCCCTCCCGGGAGCGAGATCCAGGCGCCGTCGGCGATCTTCCGCCGTCCCTGCGTACGCGCGGACCGTCCGGCCCCAGGGCGCGGACCGTCCGGCCGTCAGGCAGGAGCCCTAGCCGCGCATCAGGCCGCGGACCGTCCGGCCCCAGGCCGCGGACAGTCCGCCCTTGCGCAGAGAGCACCCCCGCGCCTCGCACCAGGCCGCGGACCGTCCGGCCCCTGCGCGCGGACCGTCCGCCCCTGTGCAGAAGGCACCGCCACGGTTCTTGTTGAGTGTTTGGCGCTCCGAAAAGGCGTCAACATACTTTTTGGCGACTCCGCTGGGGAAAACACATCTAAGCTCATCAGATCGGCCCTCAATGGCCGGTTCAAAGGATAGCTCTGATATTTCTCTAAACAACATCATAGAGCCGACTTGGGAAACCTTGCCGGCTGACGAGCAGCTCCAGTTCGAGGAGCACAAGGAGCGGATGATCCAGGAGGCGAAAGCAAAGTTCTTGGCCAACTTCAAAGTGGACAGGAACAACAAGGTCGTCCGACATCGGCCGACGGATCCGGCTTCGCTCCAACCCACGCCAGATATCCCTAATGTAAGTAATACCAACGATCTGCAATCTCTTAGAAATTATGTAGAAGATCAGCGTGAACAAATGCAGAACATCATAGGGGGTATGCAAAGCGATCTTAAGAGACTAGTACGTGCATTCGATAAGTCTAGTACCGCAAATTTTCCTTCGCACGAGGTTGAGTTAGGAGATAACGCGCATAATACATCGGCTACAGGTTGTCACGACCAGTCACAACCCCTTTATGGGATGCCGATGGACACATACCCTAAGCAACCGCAAATCGGCAGCAAACCAGCCGATCTGCACATGCCCGGACCGTCCGCACGTGAGCGCGGACCGTCCGGGCCAACAGCAGTCGGGCCTATTTTTAATGAGTTACCTAGATATGCGCCCGAGCCACCACATATGACACAGAACCCAAACTACCCAGCCGGACGGTCTGCATACAATGACGGACGGTCCGCATATGACCACGGACGGTCCGGGTACGTATCCGGACAGTCCGCGCATGAGTCTTTTGAGGAGAATTATTACATGAATCCTCGCCCGTCCCAGCAACACTTCCCATCACACTATGCAATGCACCAGCCCACTAATTCAGGATCCAAAGCCCAGGAAAGCTTTCCGGCCCCACCTAGAAGGCCGGAAAGAAACGATCAAACATATGAGCCATATAGAGCAAATGGAAATACACCACGTAACTCAAACCAATGGGGGGAAAGACAACATGCTAATATCCAGCCAACCCCACCTATGTTTGACCAGAGAGCCGGTGGTCTCGCACCGGCTGCCATTGATATAGTAAGGGAAGAAATAGCCGGGGCGTTCCGAGATAAGCTCGGAGTAAGCATGGTCCCTGGGGGGCAATCATATCGGAAACCTTATGACAGCCGATTTGATCACCACCCATACCCACAGGGAACCAGGATACCCGAATTCACAAAATTTTCGGGTGATCAAGGAAAGAACACACGTGAACACATAGGCCAATTTTTAGCATAATTAGGAGAGTTGGCCGACATAGAGGCATTTCGCATACGTTTGTTTTCGTTATCTTTAACAGGAACTGCGTTTGCATGGTACGCCACTTTACCTCCTAATTCCATTTCATCATGGGGGGATTTAGAACAAAAATTTCATGATCATTTTTTCTCCGGTGACTATGAATTGGATTTAGTAGATTTAGCGTCGTTGCGACAGACAAAAGATGAATCGGTTAATGATTACATCCGGAGATTCCGAGATACAAGAAACCGATGCTTTCAAATTCATTTGGCAGAGAAACAGCTAGTAGGATTAGCCTTTAACGGTCTACGATATTATTTAAAAGAGAGGTTAGAAGGCATCCAATTCTTTACACTAGCACAATTACACCAGAGAGCTTCGGCTTGTGAAAGCCGAAGCAAAGAAACTACTAAAGCAATTCGTCACAACATACGTGTAGTAGAATGCGACCAAAGTAGCTCAGAAGACGAATCAGCAGAAGTGTATGCTGCTGAAATGGTTTGGCCAAAGCAGGCCAAATCTTCGGCTTGTGCCTCCTTACAGCCGGTTCAAAAGAAACGGCAGGAGGAGGTTAAGTTTACATTTAACGTTGGTAAATGTGATAAAATATTTGACGAACTACTCAAAAATGGCAATATTAAAATAAATCACACTGTTCCATCCGCCGACGAGCTAAAACGTCGTGCATACTGCAAGTGGCATAACTCATTTTCTCATGCCACTAATGATTGTAATGTATTCCGACGACAGATTCAATCGGCCATTAATGAGGGACGATTGAAATTTCAGGAAATGCAGGTGGATACAGAGCCATTTCCAATGAACGTGATCGACTTCGAGGGCAAAAAAGTCCTGGTTCGGCCAAACACGGCCGATAAAGGCAAAGGCAAAGAGGCGATCATCGGCAATTCTAAAAAGGCCGATGAGGATCATAAAGTTTCTTGCAGGAAAGTGGTAGCCGAGAAGACTCCCGATGGAGGGGAGACCTTAAAGGTGACCATTACAACCTCCAGTACTGGGGGGCAAGCGCAGACAGGGAGACAGATACAGGAACCCGTGCTGCGTATCCCGGACGGTCCGGCACGTAGGCGCGGACGGTCCGGGACCCCACCGGACAGTCCGGAGAGCTCAGGCGGACGGTCCGGCCATGCTCAGGACTCGCAGCAACCACGTACCTTCAAACCACGACGACCAGAGATAGGTACGTGGAAAACAAATACATTTAAAGCAGCTGGTCGGCTGATCAAGCCTGGCCCGACTTTCGATCAATTGTTGTCTAAATATGTGAAAAAGAAGGCTGGCCCCAGTGACCGGCCACCGAAGCGACCCCGCTCACCCATTCATGAGCAACGTCAGGTCAGGCCGATTGGACCACATCACCAATCGGAAGAAATGAAAGGTCCTATTGTACAATTGAGACCTAACATGCCGACATGGACCCCTCCACCTCCTTATCCATCTACGCCATATCCATACACATACTTACCTCCACCATATGTCCCAAATCAAATGTGGGGCATGCCACCATATCCATTTGGGATGCCACAGTACCCCGCCTGGGGGGCACCCCAAACATCCGTTTTTGATAGGTTGGCACCGCCAGTACGAGACCGATTGAGCACTGCTGAATCCGGTCACCAAGCACAGGCCCAACAAGGTTGCCGGACTACTCGGCCTCCTAGGCCGACCAATCCGGCAGGGGGGCATATGCCTGTAGCAACTCAAAGAACAAAAAAGGACATCATCAAAATAGGCACTGCGGATGTTGTCATACAGGGAGATAATAAAGGGCCGATGATTTTCGGCGAATCGGCCAACACAACCGAAAAGGATACGGCTACCATCAAAACAGCCGATCCAAAATACTCCATGCCTCGATGGTGCCCAGCGGGATTGACACGATCCCAAAAGAGAAAATTACAGCGCCTAAGAGCAAAGGAGAGCCAGGAGAAGGAGGCGGAAAAGACATTTAATGACACACATCCACTATACCCGCCACCACAAAAGAAATGGAGACCGAAGGCCGTTGAGAAAAAACAAACGGCCATAGAAATAGAAAGTCAACCTGCACCAGGCGCGGACCGTCCGGCCCCCGCGTGCGGACCGTCCGCCGTTCGCCAGGAAGGCTCTGGACAACCTGCACCAGGCGCGGACCGTCCGGCCCCCGCATGCGGACCGTCCGCCGTTCACCAGGAAGCCTCCAACAACACAACAACATCCATGGAAGAGGACGACCTGCTAGGAGAAGACCTGGTCGACTACGAGGCTTCTCCAGAACGCCCAGGTATGGATGTAAATATTATTACATTTTCTTCCGATTGCACTATCATTGGCGACGATGAACTTGTTGCTGCCCAGTTCGATTTTGGTCCTAAAGAAGCCGCCTTTTCTAAACCAAAGGAATCGGTAAATCATTTAAAGCCGCTCTTCGTGCGCGGTCACATTGATGGGATACCGATTGCTAAGATGCTGGTGGATGGAGGGGCGGCTGTAAATCTAATGCCTTATTCATTATACAGAAAATTAGGTAAACAAGATGACGAACTTGTCAAAACCAACATGACCCTCAGTGGTGTTGGGAATAGTTCGATTAAAGCCAGGGGAGTCACGTCCGTTGAATTAACCATCGGGACTAAGACCCTTGCTGCTGCATTCTTCGTCGCTGATGTAGAAGGGAATTACAGTTTAATTCTAGGCAGAGATTGGATTCATGCCAATCAATGTATACCTTCTACATTACATCAAATGCTAATACAATGGGTAGGCGATGAGGTAGAACAAGTACATGCTGATGTATCGGCCTGCATCGCTGTGGCCGATGCCCCTGTACTCTGGACTTATGAGACTGCTACATGTCTCACAGGAGTAGATTTTTCTGATTATCAGTTCATAAGTATAGATAAGAAAGGTTTCATTCCTGTAATGCTAGAGCCGATGGAGAATCGGCTAAATCCTAAATAAAGTTTAAATGATGAATGCACATGAAGTTCATGAGTCGTTGATCACGGACAATTCGGCTCTCGAAGCCGGATGGTCTGGTCTTTCACAAAACAGTTCGGGCTTTAAGACCGAACATCTACCACAGCGAAAAGACAGTATTACGGATGATCCGGTCCCTGAGACCGGAAAGCCCGCCATCACACAAAGATCATCTAATTCCTCTGTAGGGGACATGATAGAGGAATTCAGAGATCTTGATAAACTAGGACAGGGGTTTACATCGGTCGATCCATTGGAGGAGATTGACATAGGAGATGGTAAAACTCCAAGGCCAACTTTTGTAAACAAGACCCTGGAGGCCGATCCTAGAGATGAGATGATCGGCCTATTGAAGGAGTATTCAGACTGTTTTGCTTGGAATTACACTGAAATGCCTGGACTAAGCCGAGAGATTGTCGAACATCGGCTGCCCATTAAGTCTGGTTTCAGACCTTTCAAGCAGAAAGCCAGAACGTTTCGTCCAGATCTTCTCCCACGAATCAAGGACGAAATCCACCGGCTGCTAGAAGCTAATTTTATTAGACCTTGCAGATACGCAGAGTGGGTCTCCAATATTGTGCCGGTGGAGAAGAAGGAGTCAGGTAAACTTAGAGTATGCATTGATTTTCGTAATTTAAATAAAGCAACTCCTAAAGACGAATATCCCATGCCCATAGCCGACACATTAATCAATAATGCATCAGGGAATAGAATTATTAGCTTTCTTGATGGTAATGCCGGATATAATCAGATTTTCATGGCCGAAGAAGATGCGTCTAAAACGGCCTTTATATGTCCAGGCTTCATTGGTTTATTTGAATGGGTTGTCATGACATTCGGTCTTAAAAATGCTGGCGCTACTTATCAGAGGGCTATGAATCTGATCTTCCATGAGTTGTTAGGAAACACTGTGGAAGTCTACATTGATGATATTGTAGTCAAATCGGCTAAGTTTAGTTCTCATATAGCTGATTTGCGCAAAGCCTTTGATAAAATGCGTCGGTATGGTTTAAAAATGAACCCACGTAAATGTGCTTTTGGGGTGTCGGCTGGTAAGTTTTTAGGATTTGTCATCCATGAACATGGTATAGAAATAGACCCTGACCGAATCAAGTCTATTCGGAATGTGGGGCCTCCGACTTGTAAGGTCGAAGTGCAGAGGTTTCTCGGCAAGGTGAATTATTTACGAAGGTTTATTTCTAACCTAGCCGGGAAGATTGATGCCTTCACCCCTATCCTTCGGCTTAAAAATGATGCTGAATTCACTTGGGGGGCAGAGCAGCAGAAAGCATTTGATCTCATTAAAAAATACTTGTCTTCGGCTCCCGTGTTAAAAGCACCACAAGTAGGAGCACCATTCAGATTATACATTGCAGCTGAAGACAAGGTTATTGGGGCTGTTCTAACACAAGAAACTGAGGGGAAGGAGCATGTGGTGACATATCTAAGCCGAAGGTTGGTGGATGCTGAAACAAGGTACACTTTTATTGAAAAGTTATGCTTATGCTTGTTTTATGCATGCACCAAATGTAGATGTTATTTACTGTCTAGTCATTGCACTGTTTCTGGTCAAGCCGATGTAATCAAATACATGTTGCATAACCCAATTATGAGTGGTAGAATTGGTAAGTGGGCTTATGCACTCATAGAATATGACTTGGCCTATGAACCATTGAAATCTATGAAAGGCCAAGTCGTAGCGGATTTTATTGTAGAACATCGGGTTAATGATATTCATGAACTAGACATGTCATACCTCACTATTACTCCTTGGACTTTATATTTTGATGGATCGGTTTGCAATGAAGGGCAAGGAATTGGCATTGTACTTGTTTCACCAAGTAATGTCTCCTTTGACTTCTCTAGCCGATTGAAAACTTATTGCACTAATAATCAAGCTGAATATGAGGCCCTCTTATTCGGTTTAGAACTTTTAAATAGTATGGGAGTAAAACATGTGAAGGTATTTGGTGATTCTCAGCTGGTTGTCCAACAAGTGTTAGAGGAATATCAATGTTTTGATGGTACTCTAAATAGTTATCTTGAGAAATGTTGGAGCATAATCCATTCTTTTGACGAATTCAGTATTCGGCATGTCTCTAGAGTTGAGAATCATAGAGCTAACGATTTGGCACAAGATGCATCAGGTTATCGGATAAAGAGAGGGAAATTTCACAAAACTGAAAATCTGATAACCAGTGCAGAGCCAAATTCCCAGGTCGCGGACCGTCCGCGTGACGACGCCGGACCGTCCGGGGTTACCAGAAACGTCCTCTTAATTGATTCGGCTGACAATGAAGCCGATGCAAGTGATTGGAGGACACCTATACTTAATTATTTACGAAATCCCAATAACAGGACAGATAAAAACATTCGGCGAACAGCTTTCAAGTATGTTTTGATGAGTGATGAACTCTACCGCCGAACAGTCAATGATGTCTTGCTTAAGTGCTTGGGCCCAGATGATGCTATATTGGCCATGGCCGAAGTACATGAAGGAATTTGTGGTACCCACCAATCGGCTCCAAAGATGAAATGGTTGTTGCGAAGGTCCGGTTTTTATTGGCCTAACATGATAGCTGATTGTTTCAAGTACTACAAGGGTTGCCAGGTATGTCAAAAATTCGGCGACCTACAGTTGGTCCCTGCAGCCGAATTGCATCCTATCATCAAACCTTGGCCTTTCAGAGGATGGGGATTAGACTTTATTGGAGAAATTCATCCTTCATCATCAAAAGGGCATCGGTTCGTGTTAGTTGCCACTGACTACTTTACCAAATGGACTGAAGCCGTTGCTCTGAAGAACATGACACACAAGGAGGTAATTGAGTTCATAACTGAGCATATTATTCATAGATTCGGCATTCCCCAGACCTTGACTACAGATCAAGGGACTTCTTTTATGTCTAAGGAGGTACGTGAATTTGCTGAATTATATAGAATTAAGTTGCTTAATTCATCTCCATACTATGCTCAGGCCAATGGGCAGGCCGAGTCTAGTAATAGGACATTGATCAACTTGATAAAAAAGAAGATATCTGATAATCCTAAGTATTGGCATAAGATTTTGTCTGAAGCTTTATGGGCTCATAGAATATCTAAACATAGTGCTACTAAAGTGTCTCCTTTTGAGCTGGTTTATGGGCAGGAAGCAGTGTTGCCTGTGGAGATAAGTTTGAATGCTGTTAGGTTCGCCAGACAAAATGATCTAACCGTCATGGATTATTATAATTCAATGATGGATAATATTGATGAGGTGACCGACAAGTGGGTGATAGCTTTGGGAGCAATAGAAAAAGACAAGATCAAAGTGGCCAGGGCCTACAACAAGAAGGTCAAAGCAAAGTCATTTCAAGTAGGGGATCTGGTGTGGAAGACCATCTTGCCTTTAAGGAATAAAGACCGTAAGTTTGGAAAATGGTCGCCAAGCTGGGAGGGTCCTTATAAAGTAAAACAGGTAATGTCTGGTAACGCCTATTTGCTACAAACATTACAAGGCAAGGATTTACCAAAGGCTTTGAATGGGCGTTTCCTCAAACAGTACCATCCTAGTATGTGGCAAGATGCCTAAGAGAACCGATGTAATTACATCGAGTTAGTTGCTTTTGGTTCGCCCAGCTCCACCAAAAGGCAGGGGGGCATATGTTGGAACCAAAAAAGAGTGGGCGGACGGTCCGGCCCTGAGGCCGGACGGTCCGCGGTCCGGACAGTCCGCGCCTGTGGGCCGGACGGTCCGCGCGTGCGCAGAACAGATTAGGGTTCCGAGTTTTGTGCTACGGTTGTTAGCTAGATTCGCGGAATTAGCTCGGAATCAGTTGTGTAAAGGGTCCAGCCCCCCTCCTCTATAAATAGAGAGGTCTACGACCGATTTGTAATCATCAACAATCGAATCAATACAACTTCTATTTCGCATTTTATCTTAGGAGTAGTTCTAGTCTAGTTTAGGTTTAGTCTTCCAATCCCCAAATTCTCCGCCTCTCCTCGACTCTACGTCGATTAGAGGAGTCTAGGTCGGTCTACCCGAGCCTAGACACCACCTAGGATCTCTACTCCCCGACGGGGTCCCTCCCGGGAGCGAGATCCAGGCGCCGTCGGCGATCTTCCGCCGTCCCTGCGTACGCGCGGACCGTCCGGCCCCAGGGCGCGGACCGTCCGGCCGTCAGGCAGGAGCCCTAGCCGCGCATCAGGCCGCGGACCGTCCGGCCCCAGGCCGCGGACAGTCCGCCCTTGCGCAGAGAGCACCCCCGCGCCTCGCACCAGGCCGCGGACCGTCCGGCCCCTGCGCGCGGACCGTCCGCCCCTGTGCAGAAGGCACCGCCACGGTTCTTGTTGAGTGTTTGGCGCTCCGAAAAGGCGTCAACAGAACTATTAATAGAATCTATGTCTTCATAGTTTATCTGCTCGGATATTTTCCTCCCGGCGTCGCTGCACTCCGGTCCCTTTACAGGGGCATCAGCTGCGACCTCGCTCCTTTGTTAGGCCCAAACGCGAGGGCGAGCAGAAGCAGGCAACAGGAAGCCACACAGGCGCAGCCGAGCCGCCGCCTCCTAATCCTCCGCCCCTTGCTGCCGGATCCGCGGTAGCCAGCATAGGTGTCGGAGCCTCCATCTCTGTCGCGTCATCGGCCGCCCTCGGCTGGTGCGTGCTCCCCGCAGCGGGCTGGAACTGGAAGAGGTCGAAAGGGGAAGGGGAGCAGCGGGGATCCAGAAATCGGGCAGCGGCGGCGTGTCCTCGGCTGGTGCGTGCTCCCCGGCAGTGGGCTGTAACCGGATGAGGTCGAAAGGGGAAGGGGAGCAGCGGATCCAGAAATCGGGCAGCAGCGCGCAGCGGTGTGTGGGGAGGCTGTGCGTGGACATGTCAGCGGCTGTGCGTGGATGTGTCAGCGGCTTTGAAGATGCCGTACCCGGGAACACGGAGAGAGACCGAAACGCGAGCGCTTTTTAAGACTTTAGATGCGCACACAAAGGTCAAAGTGGTATTCTAAATTATTGGACCCACGAAAAATAATGCAAAATTTGTTCATAGTTGCACTGGGTATTTTATCTAATACACACTGCTTAAGCGGACAATAAGCAAGTGTGATGTATGTCGGGTTATTTTGGCGAGCACCAAGGACAAGCGACCTGAAAAACAAATTTTGCACTTGCAGAGGAACCTGAAGGCGCCGACTAATGCACAATCTAGCCTTAGATGCAAGCGTACAGATTTGCACTAGGCTACAAATGACAAGATTTTGTCATTTCGTCCCCTCGTCTTGATGTCTGCGCTAGGGGTGGGCACATTTTTACCATAAACCAAAAACCAAACCGAATCATACCGAACCGAACCGAAATTTCGGTTTTTTTGTAGTTTGGTTCGGTTTCGGTTTTTGTATCTAAGAAGTTCGGTTTTCGGTATCGTAATCGGTTTTTCACCGTATACCGAACCAAAAAAACGAATACCAAACTTTATCAATTCTCAAATTTGACTATTCGATTATGTGAACTAATTGTGTGATACAATTAAATTGTTATTCACTTATTTGTATGTGATGTATGATGTATATCTAAATATTTGTACCTATATAATTTTTACTTTTTAAAATTATGTGTAATCTATCATGTAAACTTGTTGTATATATTGTTTTGATTATAAGTTTGGTATTCGGTTTTTATCGAAAAACCGAAGTAAAAAACCGAAACCGAACTTCTTGGTTTTTCATTTTCTAGAAAACCGATCAATTTTTAATGTTTGAAAAACCAAAATTTTTTAAAACCGAAAAACCGAACCGAAGTTTAGAAAAAAACCGAATGCCCAGCCCTAGTCTGCGCTTTGTGAAAAAGTACCGCTGATTTGCATTAGGCTACAAATGACCGACAAGCACGTGGTCTGCGAGCCCGGTATATAGCCCGTTATTTAGGCTCGATCCGAGTCTGACCTGACTCTATACGGGCTCCAATCTATCCCGGCACAAGCGGTGTGACGGGTGTGACGAGCTTGTTCAGAGTTTTTAGGACGTCGGGCTAGCTCGGATACGACCCGTTTTTAAATAGGCTAAGGATCGACCCATTTAATAAGACAAACATTACAAAAATAACTCTATTTTTAATTTAAGATCTATTATTTATTTGTGATATGTGTATTATTTGTAATATATGTTATGTGTTTAGTTATATCCTTCCATTGTGATTTGTAAATGTGTTAATTTTTATGGTGATCTAATTTTAAACTTGATTTATTTATTGGCGGACTTAGACCGACACAATGTTTATTTTCGGGCCGGTCTTACCGTGCCGGCCCGACACAGTTAGACCCATTCTATGACGGGCTCATTTGAGATTTGAGCCTATCAAATAGTCTGTCCTGGCTTCAATGACTATACAGATCTAACTGTACTGTGCTTAAATGGATTTAACGGGACCGAACCAAATTAGATCGATCCGTTTGGACATCTCTACGAGGCACGGGTTCAGACCGGATCGGGCCGTTTGAACATGTAAGGAAAATGGACTCCGAGCCATTTGGCTAATTGAGTTTTGGTGTTTGATGAACAACACAATCCGTGAACTAATAAGCTTTCTAGTGTTTGTGTTTGTAGTTCACAGGATGCGAAGAGAATTGGACCAAGGCAATGAGGATGCAACACCTCAAAAGAAGACATAAAAAGATGCATAGGAGTCCATTACTCAAGAACAAAGAAGCCCGAAGAAATCAGCGAAGAAATCCAAGACGAGGGCTGTCAGCCAGCGCCAGGTGGCGCACCGGACATCGGTGTCCGGTGTGCACCGGACTGTCCGGTGAGGCACCGGACAGTCTGCGCAGAGAGAGGCCGCAGACAGGCGCTCTCTGGCTGTAGCACCGGACTGTCCGGTGTGCACCGGACTGTCCGGTGCGCCAACGGGCAGACAACAACGGTCGGATCCAACGGTCGACTGCTACAGGCGCCAACGGTCGGCTGACGTGGCGTGCACCGGACATCTACTGTGCAGTGTCCGGTGGTGCACCGGACTGTCCGGTGCACCCGACGACAGAAAGCTGCTGCTTTCTGTCCAACGGCTAGTTTGGGGTGTGGAGGCTATAAATACCACCCCAACCGGCCATTCTCAAGTGTGGGAGCCCAAGCAACATACCAAGGCATATAGTGCATATTTCCAAGAGCTCAAACACCCAAGTGCTTAATAGAATCACTCGGTGATTAGCGTAGGTGCTTTGCGAAGTGCTTAGGTTAGTTAGACCGCTTTAGCGCTTGCTCTAGGTGAATCCTAGTTAGTTGAGTGAGTTTTGTAAAACCACACAACCCCTCGGCTCTTGCGTGAGCCGTTGTAATTGTACCGAGTGGGGCGAGAGTCTTGCGAGACCGTGACAACCACGTTTGTGTCACGGCCGCCACCGTGTACCGGAGGGAACGAGGCCCGCGGCGTTTCGGCCGGAAGCTCGATAGTGGAGACGGCGGGGAGCATCCGAGAGGAGCCGGAAGCGGAGCACCACTTGCGCGTGGAGAAGGCCCGCGGCTCTCTACGGAGTTACTCGACCGTGGTGCTTGGCCCTCGCGTGGGCTTCCCTTTGCGTAGGGGGCACCAACGAGGATTAGTCGGGACCTTGCGTGGTTCCGGATACCTCGGTAAAAATACCGGCGTCATCCACGAGAGTTTGCTTCTCTACTTAGCTCTTTACATTCCGCATTTATATTAAGCATTTAAGTTTCAATCTTGTAGTCATACTTATTTAGTATAGATTGAAACTTAGCCTTTTGCGGTAGAGATAGCAACACTTAGACAAAACCTAGTTTGCACATTCTAGTTTTGATTATTTGCATAGGTTTTGCTCTAGGGATTTAATTGTGGCCTAGTTTAGTTAAAGTTTTAGAAGTCCTAATTCACCCCCCCCTCTTAGGCGTCACCCGTTTCCTACAAGTGGTATCAGAGCCCGGTTTGGCTCATTTGAAACGCTTTAGCTTCACCGCTAAAAGAGCCGACGCTTTTTAGAGGAAGGGATGGATACCCATAGGCCACCACACTTCGACGGCACTAACTTCCCATATTATAGTGCTAGAATGGCTTGTTACCTAGAGGCCGTTGATCTAGGTGTTTGGAGAGTCACTCGTGACGGGATGAAACCCCTCAAGAATCCCGAGAAACCCACCACGAGTGAGGAAAAAGAAATTCATTTAAATGCTAGAGCCAAAAATTGCTTGTATGAATCTCTTAGCATGGATATTTTTAATCAAGTATTTACCTTGAAAAACTGCTAATGAGATTTGGCTAAAACTGCATGAGCTCCATGACGGCACATCCAATGTCCGTGAGCAAAAACATTGCCTAGTCTTAAATGAGTATAATTCTTTTGCTATGAAAGATGATGAGCTTGTTAGAGACATGTATTCTCGTTTGAATATAATTATCAATGAGCTCAATTCTATTGGCATTAATAAGCTAGGTGATGCGGACATTGTGAGGAAGATTATCTCCCTGCTACCACAACAAAGATATGGGAGCATCATCACCATCCTTCACAACATGGAGGACCTGAGCAACATGACCCCGACCATTGTGATTGGGAAAATCGCGGCCTTTGAAATGTCGCAAAAAATGAGTCGGGGAGAGGAGCCAACTTCCTCAAGGCCATATGCTTTTGCATGTGATGAAAGGAAGGGCAAAAAGAAGGCTCCCACTCCAAGTTCCTCAAGTGAAGAAGAGGAAGAAGAAGAAAGTGATGATGATGAAGATAATCAACCATGCACATCATCCTCCGAGGACGAAGAAACAATCCGACGCGTCGGAAAGGTAATGAGGATGATTCGCAAGATTAATCTAATGGGTGTGCCCCTGCAGGTCGAGGATCTTCTCTTTAACATTGACAGGAAAAAGCAAAGGAAGAGAGGATGCTTCGCATGTGGGGAGAAGGGCCACTTCAGGGACAACTGTCCAAATATGGCCAAGCCCAAAAAGGAGAGGAGCAAAGGCAAGGCGCTAACAAGTGTTAGAACTTGGGATGAGTCTTCAAGTGAAGATGAACCTCCAAGGACGCGCAGCCATCGGTCCTCGTCACGATCATCACGGTCATCACACAAATGCCTTATGGCAAGAGGTAACAAAAGCATTCCAACCTCTAGTGATGAAACTAGTAGTGATGATGAAGGTGAGGGAAAGCCCTCTCTAGATGAGCTTGCGGAAGCCGTAGAATTTTTCCAGGATGTTTGCACTAAGCAAAAAGCTCAACTTAAAACTTTGAAAAATAAGTTGGTTAGCTCTCAAAATAATTACAAGGTTTGCTAGAAAAATTTGAAACTTTTGCAAACTTAAATAGTGAGCTATCAACTAAAATTGAGCTATTAGAATCTAGTGCTCCATCCACTGCTACCGATGATAGCATTATTAAAAAGAATGAAAAACTTAAGGCTAAGTTAGCTAGCTCCCAAGAAGCTATTGAAAATTTGCTAGGGAAAATGGAAATTCTCAGCATACACAATAATGAGCTAACTAATAAGCTAGAAAACATTGGTAGCACCCCAGCAGCATCTTTAGTTGAAATACCTGAAATAATTAAGAAGATGCTTCTACTTCCTGCTTTGATTTAATTGATGACTCTAACCCCTGCAACCAAGTCGTTGTTAAGAATATTGTTGTAGAGACATGTTCGGATGAGGTTGCAAAGGAAAATGAACAATTAAAGCAAGAAGTGGCTCGCCTTGGCAAGGCTTTGTATGACAAGAAAGGCAAAGCCAAAACAAATCCGACCTCCACAGGATAACACCACTGCGGGAGTGAACAAGCCTGTAGAGGGAGAAACTGTGATTTGTAGGCTATGCCACATGGAAGGCCACAAGTCTTTCCAATGCAAGGCGATGACCGGGGATAAACAAAGGCAAAAGCTCAAGCAAAAGCCATCAAGCAAAATCTCCAACACCTACATCAAAAAGATGAACAAAAAGGATGCTACACCATATTTGATCAAGAAGAAAAAGAACGGAAAGGTGATAGCAATCAAGGCCAACAAGCAAGCCAACAAAGGAAAGGAGGCCAAACGCATCTGGGTGCCAAAGGAGATAATCTCAACCATGAAAAGCACCAAGAAGGTTTGGATCCCGAAAGGAAAGTGAGTGGACCGAAGGTCATCGGGAAATTTGGAGACTTGGCAAAGTTGGATGTATATCATGGGGTACATCATACTGGATCAAGTTTATTGCCAAGTGGGTTAGTGAAAAACTTTGGACCCAAATTTCCCACCCATGACTTAGGTAACTAGTTTTATTATATTTCTCGTTTTTAGATATGCGTATCTATTTATCTTTTATCTAGTTTACCTTTCTTGCCTAGGATTACATTTGTTATGTATTTTTGTTTAAAATCATGCATACTAGGTAAATCATATGGTAGGATTGCTTGTTTTTAATTCATATACTTAAGCAAACCTACATGGCTTAAAATGTTTATTTAAGCACGGCACATAGCTTCTATATCACTCCATAGTAAATGATGCATCAATTGAAAATTTTGATTTCTACAAAGTGTATCATTTAACTTATATGTGCCAAAGTTAGGATTGTAGATAATTTGCCCCTCTTGATATCAAGTCGAAGTGCATGTCTCCTACAAGTATTCAAAACTTGTATGCACACCTTCAGGGGGAGATTACTCTATAATCTAACACTTTGAGACTAACATCTTTTCAAGTCTATTTCATGTGATAGTCTCATTGTAAGGAAAATAAGGTCCCCGGAGAAAGACAACAACCTTCCACTGCAAAATCTCCAAGAACTCTCATGTCTCTCAAGCTCACCATTGACTTTCAATTGGTATCTTTTGAGACTACATTCAGTATCATTTACATGTCTTCTCCAATATTTGATTAGACTATATTTCATATCATATGCTTCCATGTTGCAAAAATGCATAAGTAGTTAACTCATATTCTGTTACCTATGCATAAGGGAAGTTAGTCTTTTCAAATCATGTCTTGCCCTCTAATTTTCACATGCTTTTTCCTAAGTAGAGGATCTCTGTCAGGGGGAGTATTTCTTCATCTCTAAAGGGGGAGAAAAACTCTTTCTAAAGGAGACAACTCATTTAGGGGGAGTAATCTTTTGAGGACTCTTTCAAGTGGTATCATTCACATAGTTTAATTTAATATCCTTCTAGTGATATCATTTGATACAATTCTTGATAAGGGCAAGCTTTTATTTACTTCCTACATGCTTTTAATGTCTTCCTTTTCGGTGGTTGATGCCAAAGGGGGAGAAGTTTAGGGACCAAAGCAATGAAAACTATATCAAACACCAAACACCACCAATTTAAAATCTTATATCTACAAATGGCTTTTCAAGTGGTTCTGGTTATTTGGTCCAAAAATAGGAAGTAAGTGAATTATGGAGTTAGGGGAGGCTTAAGTCCATAATATCACATTGTGGGGACAATCATGCATCTTAGCAAGTAGATTACATATTTTCATTCAAATACTTGTATTATTTGCTTGCTTTGGTTGTGTTGTCATCAATCACCAAAAAGGGGGAGATTGTAAGGAAATGGACTCCGAGCCATTTGGCTAATTGAGTTTTGGTGTTTGATGAACAACACAATCCGTGAACTAATAAGATTTCTAGTGTTTGTAGTTCACAGGATGCGAAGAGAATTGGACCAAGGCAATGAGGATGCAACACCTCAAAAGAAGACATAAAAAGATGCATAGGAGTCCATTACTGAAGAACAAAGAAGACCGAAGAAATCAGCGAAGAAATGCAAGATGAGGGCTGTCAGCCAGTGCCAGGTGGCGCACCGGACATCGGTGTCCGGTGTGCACCGGACTGTCCGGTGAGGCACCGGACAGTCTGCGCAGAGAGGCCGCAGACAGGCGCTCTCTGGCTGTAGCACCGGACTGTCCGGTGTGCACCGGACTGTCCGGTGCGCCAACGGGCAGACATCAACGGTCGGATCCAACGGTCGACTGCTACAGGCGCCAACGGTCGGCTGACGTGGCGTGCACCGGACATCTACTGTGCAGTGTCCGGTGGTGCACCAGACTGTCCGGTGCACCCGACGACAGAAAGCTGCTGCTTTCTGTCCAACGGCCAGTTTGGGGTGTGGAGGCTATAAATACCACCCCAATCGGCCATTCTCAAGTGTGGGAGCCCAAGCAACATACCAAGGCATATAGTGCATATTTCCAAGAGCTCAAACACCCAAGTGCTTAATAGAATCACTCGGTGATTAGCGTAGGTGCTTTGCGAAGTGCTTAGGTTAGTTAGACCGCTTTAGCGCTTGCTCTAGGTGAATCCTAGTTAGTTGAGTGAGTTTTGTAAAACCACACAACCCCTCGGCTCTTGCGTGAGCCGTTGTAATTGTACCGAGTGGGGCGAGAGTCTTGCGAGACCGTGACAACCGCGTTTGTGTCACGGCCGCCAAGCCCGCCACCGTGTACCGGAGGGAACGAGGCCCGCGGCGTTTCGGCCGGAAGCTCGATAGTGGAGACGGCGGAGAGCATCCGAGAGGAGCCGGAAGCGGAGCACCACTTACGCGTGGAGAAGGCCCGCGGCTCTCTACGGAGTTACTTCGACCGTGGTGCTTGGCCCTCGCGTGGGCTTCCCTTTGCGTAGGGGCACCAACGAGGATTAGTCGGGACCTTGCGCGGTTCCGGATACCTCGGTAAAAATACCGGCGTCATCCACGAGAGTTTGCTTCTCTACTTAGCTCTTTACATTCCGCATTTATATTAAGCATTTAAGTTTCAATCTTGTAGTCATACTTATTTAGTATAGATTGAAACTTAGTCTTTTGCGGTAGAGATAGCAACACTTAGACAAAACCTAGTTTGCACATTCTAGTTTTGATTATTTGCATAGGTTTTGCTCTAGGGATTTAATTGTGGCCTAGTTTAGTAAAAGTTTTAGAAGTCCTAATTCACCCCCCCTCTTAGGCGTCACTGAAAGGGAAATGTGCCCTTGGGCCATTTCTAAGTATTTTGGTGATTGGGTGCCAACACATGTGCTTAATTGTGAATTTATGTCCATGGATGAACAAGGTGCAAATCATGAAGTAAAGGTATGTTTCTAAAACTTAGTACATTGGTTTTGTGTACTAATATACTTATCTAAGTGTTAGAAATAGAAAGAAGAAGAAAAGAGAAGAGGAGAAAATGACTTGGCTGTGTGCAGCCAAGACCTCAGCTCGGTCTGGAGCACCGGACTGTCCGGTGTGCACCGGACAGTGTCCGGTGCGCTAGGCTGGCTCGGAGCGAACTGGCCGCTCTCGGGAATTCGCTGACGGCGTACGGCTAAAATTCACCGGACTGTCCGGTGAGCCAACGGTCGGCAGGGCCAACGGTCGGCCAGCAGCAATCTGCGCGGGACACGTGGCCGAGCCAACGGTCGGAAGACGGCACCGGACTGTCCGGTGTGCACCGGACATGTCCGGGGCGCCAACGGCTCCAGATCTTCCAACGGTCGGCAACGGTCGAAGCGTCAGTTATGGAAACAAATCGGGCACCGGACAGTGTCCGGTGTGCACCGGACTGTCCGGTGCCCCCGACGACAGAAGGCAAGAATGGCCTTCCGGATTTGCTCTCAACGGCTCCTAGCTGCCTTGGGGCTATAAAAAAGGGCCCCTAGCGCATGGAGGAGAGACACAAGCAACCTTTGAGCATTCTTGATCAACCACACTCAGTCTTTGCGCATTTGTTTGTCATTCTAAGTGTTTCGAGCTCCGTTCTAGTGAGAACTTTGTGATACTCTTGTGAGCTCGATTCTTGGCCGTGTGTGTGCGCGTTTCGCTGTGGATTTATGTGTGTTGTTTCCCTCCCTTACTCTGTGCTTCTTTGTGATCATATACTTGTAAGGGCAAGGGACTCCAATTTGTGGAGATTCCTTGCAAACGGGATAGTGAAAGGAAAAACAAAACACCGTGGTATTCAAGTGGGTCTTTGGACCGCTTGAGAGGGGTTGATTGCAACCCTCGTCCGTTGGGACGCCACAACGTGGAGTAGGCAAACGTTGGTCTTGGCCGAACCACGGGATAAACCACTGTGTCACCTCTGTGCTTGATCTCTTGTGGTATTGTGTTTTGTTGAGACTTCTCTTTAGCCACTTGGCAACTATTGTGCTAACACTTAACAAGTTTTTTGTGGCTTAAGTTTTAAGTTTTCACAGGATCACCTATTCACCCCCCCCCCTCTAGGTGCTCTCAATTGGTATCGGAGCCGTTCTCTTCACAAAGGGACTAACCGCCCGAAGAGATGGATCCTAAGGGGAAGGGTATAGTGATCAACGACAAAGAGAAGGAGACCTTCGTCAACGAGCCGAAGGACGACAAGCCTACCGACTCCGGCTCGGGCCATAGACGGAAGGAAGGGAAGAAGAAGAAGACAAGGCGCATCAAGGAGATCGTCTACTACGACGACAGCGATGAATCTACTTCTTCCCAAAAGGACGAGGACCACAACGACTACGAGAGAAGGAAACCGGTTAATTCGAACTTTTCTTTTGATTACTCTCGTATTCCGCAAAGTTCACATTCACATTTGCTCTCCATTCCACTCGGCAAGCCCCCACACTTTGATGGAGAGGACTACGGATTTTGGAGCCACAAAATGCGTAGTCACCTATTCTCTCTCCATCCTAGTATATGGGAGATTGTAGAGAGTGGAATGCACTTTGATAGTTCGGATAGTCCCATGTTCATTAATGAACAAATTCATAAGAATGCACAAGCTACTACTGTTCTTCTAGCTTCCTTGTGCAGGGATGAATACCATAAAGTGAGTGGCTTGGATAATGCCAAGCAAATCTGGGACACCCTCAAGATTTCTCATGAGGGGAACGACGTCACCTTGCTCACCAAGATGGAGTTGGTGGAGGGTGAGCTTGGACGATTTGCAATGATAAGGGGCGAGGAGCCGACGCAAACATACAACCGGCTCAAGACCCTTATCAACAAGATAAGGAGCTACGGAAGCACACGATGGACGGACCACGACGTCGTCCGCCTAATGCTAAGGTCATTTACCATTCTTGATCCTCATTTGGTGAACAATATACGTGGAAAATCCCAGGTACACCAAGATGTCGCCCGAAGAAGTTCTTGGGAAATTCGTTAGCGGGCGAATGATGATCAAGGAGGCGAGGTATGTGGATGACGCCTTGAATGGTCCGATCAACGAGCCGCAACCCCTTGCCCTCAAGGCAAAACGAAGCAAGGAGGCGCTACCTAGCAAGGGTGGCACAGATTGAGGCGGCCGGACTCAATGATGAAGAAATGGCTCTCATCATCAAGAGATTCAAGACGGCGCTAAATGGTCGCAAGGGGCAGCCAAGCAAGACCAAGACAAAGGGGAAGCGTTCATGCTTCAAATGCGGTAAGCTTGGTCATTTCATTGCTAACTGTCCCGATAATGAAAGTGACCAGGAAAAGGGGAACAAGAGGGAGAAGAAGAAGGCATACAAGAAGGCAAAGGGTGAGGCACATCTAGGAAAGGAGTGGGATTCGGATTGCTTCCTCCTCCGACTCCGACAATGAAGGACTCGCTGCCACCGCCTTCAACAAGTCCTTCCCTCTTCCCCAACGAGCGTCTCACATGCCTTATGGCAAGGGAGAAGAAGGTGAGTACTCAAGACTTCATTTATGCCTCTTCTAGTGATAATGAGTCTAGTGATGATGATGACATAGATTATTCATGCTGTTCAAGGGCTTAGATAGATCTAAGATAGATAAAATTAATGAATTGATTGATGCATTGAATGAAAAGGATAGGCTTTTAGAAAAGCAAGAGGATTTATTATATGATGAACATGATAAATTTGTAGAGGCACAAAAATCATATGCTTTAGAAGTGAAAAAGAAATGAAATGCTTTCTTATGAACTATCTACCTGTCATGAAACCATTTCTACTTTACAAGGTGTTAACAATGATTTAAATGCTAAGTTAGAAGTAGCAAATAAATCTAATTCTTGTGTAGAACATGTTATGATTTGCACTAGGTGTAAGGATTTCGATGTTGATGCCTGTAGTGAACACCTAGTTTTAATTTCCAAATTAAATGAGGAATTGGCTAGTCTTAATGCCCAACTTAAGACTAGCAAAAGTGAAGTTGATAAAATAAATTTGCAAGGGATGCCTACACGATTGGTAGACACCCCTCAATTAAGGATGGTCTTGGCTTCAAGAAAGAGGCCAAGAACTTAACCAGCCATAAGGCTCCCATCTTCGTCAAGGAGAAAGGGAAGGCCCCTATGGCTAGTAGTGCTAAAAAGAACCATGCTTTCTTGTACCATGATAGGAGACATGCTAGAAATGCTTATAATGATTTTGATTCACATGTTTATGATTCTCATGCCATGTTTGCTTCTAGTTCTTCTTATAAAGCATGATAGAGATATGTGTAGGAGAAATGTTGTGCATATGCCTAAGAGAAATTTTGCTCATGTACCTAGAAAAGTTGTGAACAAAACCTTCTACCATTTATTATGCTTGCAATGCTCCCTTTGCTATTTGTAGAAAGGGTAAGAAGGTAATTGCTAGGAAGTTAGGGGCAAGATGCAAGGGAGATAAAACTTGCATTTGGGTCCCTAAGGATATTTGTGCTAACCTTGCAGGACCCAACATGAGTTGGGTACCTAAGACCCAAGCCTAAATTTGCCTTGCAGGTTTATGCATCCGGGGGTTCAAGCTGGATTATCGACAGCGGATGCACAAACCATATGACGGGGGAGAAGAAGATGTTCACCTCCTACGTCAAAAATAAGGATTCCCAAGATTCAATTATATTCGGTGATGGGAATCAAGGCAAGGTAAAGGGTTAGGTAAAATTGCAATTTCTAATGAGCACTCAATTTCAAATGTGTTTTTAGTTGAGTCTCTTGGTTACAATTTGCTATCTGTTAGTCAATTATGTAACATGGGATATAATTGTCTTTTTACTAATGTAGATGTGTCTGTCTTTAGAAGATGTGATGGTTCACTAGCTTTCAAGGGTGTACTAGACGGCAAGCTTTACTTAGTTGATTTGCAAAAGAAGAGGCCGGTCTAGATGCATGCTTAATGGCTAAGACTTGCATGGGCTGGCTGTGGCATCGCCGCTTAGCACATGTGGGGATGAAGAACCTCCACAAGCTTCTAAAGGGAGAACACGTGATAGGTCTAACAAATGTTTATTTCGAAAAAGATAGACCTTGTGCAGCTTGTCAGGCAGGTAAACAAGTGGGAGGAGCACATCACAGCAAGAATGTGATGACCACGTCAAGACCTCTGGAGCTGCTGCATATGGACCTCTTCGGACCCGTCGCCTATCTAAGCATAGAGGAAGTAAGTATGGTCTAGTTATTGTTGATGACTTTTCCCGCTTCACTTGGGTGTTCTTTTTGCAGGATAAGTCTGAAACTCAAGGGACCCTCAAGCGCTTCCTCAGGAGAGCTCAAAATGAGTTTGAGCTCAAGGTGAAGAAGATTAGGAGCGACAACGGGTCCGAGTTCAAGAACCTACAAGTAGAGGAGTTTCTTGAGGAGGAAGGGATCAAGCACGAGTTCTCCGCTCCCTACACACCACAGCAAAATGGTGTGGTAGGAGAGGAAGAACAGGACGCTAATCGATATGGCGAGGACGATGCTTGGAGAGTTCAAGACCCCCGAGTGCTTTTGGTCGGAAGCTGTGAACACGGCTTGTCACGCCATCAACAGGGTCTATCTTCATCGACTCCTCAAGAAGACTTCGTATGAGCTACTAACCGGTAACAAACCCAATGTATCTTACTTTCGTGTTTTTGGGAGCAAGTGCTACATTCTAGTGAAGAAGGGTAGAAATTCTAAGTTTGCTCCCAAAGCTGTAGAAGGGTTTTTATTAGGTTATGATTCAAATACAAAGGCGTATAGAGTCTTCAACAAATCATCGGGTTTGGTTGAAGTCTCTAGCGACGTTGTATTTGATGAGACTAATGGCTCTCCAAGAGAGCAAGTTGTTGATTGTGATGATGTAGATGAAGAAGATGTTCCAACGGCCGCTATACGAACCATGGCGATTGGAGACGTTCGGCCACAGGAACAAGATGAACAAGGTCAACCTTCTTCCTCAACAACGGTGCATCCCCCCAACTCAAGACGATGAACAGGTTCATCAAAAGGAGGCGTGTGATCAAGGGGGAGCACAAGATGATCATGTGATGGAGGAAGAAGCGCAACCGGCACCTCCAACCCAAGTTCGAGCGATGATTCAAAGGGATCATCCCGTCGACCAAAATTCTGGGTGACATTAGCAAGGGAGTAACTACTCGGTCTCGATTAGTTAATTTTTGTGAACATTACTCCTTTGTCTCCTCTATTGAGCCTTTCAGGGTAGAGGAGGCCTTGCTAGATCCGGATTGGGTGTTGGCCATGCAGGAGGAACTTAACAACTTCAAGCGAAATGAAGTTTGGACGCTGGTGCCTCGTCCCAAGCAAAATGTTGTGGGAACCAAGTGGGTGTTCCGCAACAAACAAGACGAGCACGGGGTGGTGACAAGGAACAAGGCTCGACTTGTGGCAAAAGGTTATGCCCAAGTCGCAGGTTTGGACTTTGAGGAGACTTTTGCTCCTGTGGCTAGGCTAGAATCAATTCGTATCTTGCTAGCATATGCCGCTCACCATTCTTTCAGGTTGTACCAAATGGATGTGAAGAGCGCTTTCCTCAACGGGCCAATAAAGGAGGAGGTGTACGTGGAGCAACCCCCTGGCTTCGAGGATGAACGGTACCCCGACCACGTGTGTAAGCTCTCTAAGGCGCTCTATGGACTTAAACAAGCCCCAAGAGCATGGTATGAATGCCTTAGAGATTTCTTAATTGCTAATGCTTTCAAGGTTGGGAAAGTCGATCCAACTCTTTTCACTAAGACTTGTGATGGTGATTTGTTTGTGTGCCAAATTTATGTCGATGACATAATATTTGGTTCTACTAATCAAAAGTCTTGTGAAGAGTTTAGCAGGGTGATGACGCAGAAATTCGAGATGTCAATGATGGGCGAGTTGAACTACTTCCTTGGGTTCCAAGTGAAGCAACTCAAGGACGGCACCTTCATCTCCCAAACGAAGTACACGCAAGATCTGCTAAAGCGGTTTGGGATGAAGGACGCCAAGCCCGCAAAGACGCCGATGGGAACCGACGGACACACCGACCTCAACAAAGGAGGTAAGGTCCGTTGATCAAAAAGCATACCGGTCCATGATAGGGTCTTTACTTTATTTATGTGCTAGTAGACCGGATTATTATGCTTAGCGTATGCATGTGTGCTAGATTTCAATCCGATCCTAAGGAGGTCACTTAGTGGCGGTGAAGCGAATTCTTAGATATTTAGTCGCTACGCCTTGCTTCGGGATCTGGTATCCAAAGGGGTCTAACTTTGACTTGATTGGGTACTCAGATTCCGACTATGCTGGATGTAAGGTCGATAGGAAGAGTACATCGGGGACGTGCCAATTCTTAGGAAGGTCCCTGGTGTCATGGAACTCTAAGAAACAAACCTCCGTTGCCCTATCCACCGCTGAGGCCGAGTATGTTGCCGCAGGACAGTGTTGCGCGCAACTACTTGGATGAGGCAAACCCTCCGGGACTTTGGCTACAATCCGAGCAAAGTCCCACTCCTATGTGACAATGAGAGTGCTATCCGAATAGCGGAAAATCCTGTTGAGCACAGCCGCACAAAGCACATTGACATCCGGCATCACTTTTTGAGAGACCACCAGCAAAAGGGAGATATCGAAGTGTTTTATGTTAGCACCGAGAACCAGCTAGCCGATATCTTCACCAAGCCTTTAGATGAGAAGACCTTTTGCAGGCTGCGTAGTGAGCTAAATGTCTTAGATTCGCGGAACTTGGATTGAAATATAGCATACATGTATTCATGCTTTTGATCATGTTCCTTTTTGCATTTTGTTGCTTATTATGGTGCTCAAGTTGTACAAACACTCCCTGGACCTCACAAGTCCGTTGCAAAGTGATGCACATGTTTAGGGGGAGATGTGTTACAACTTGATCCCTTGAGACTAACCATATGCTTGAGTTTGTTTGATTTAGTCTCAAAGGAGAATTGAAAGGGAAAAAGGTGGACTTGGATCATGCAAGACTTCCACTGCACTCCGATGAGAGGGTAATTAATTCCAAGTCCATCTCATTAACTCTTATTGCCATTTGCTCTTAATTGAAGATTTTGGTGAGGCAATGGGGTTAAAGGGCCAAGATTGATCCCGTTTTGGTGCTTCATGCCAAAGGGGGAGAAAATAAAGGCCAAAAGCAATAAATGGATCAGCTACCACTTGAGAGATGTTGAAAATAGTAGAGTAGAGTTTTTGGTTTGTCAAAACCCTTTTATTGTCTCTTTTGGCTTCTTGTGGGGAGAAGTAGCAATTATGGGAAAAAGGGGAGTTTTTGAAATCTTTGATCAATCTCTTTTGGAATGACTCTCTTTATGCCTCAACATGTGTGTTTGACTTAGAGATAGAGATTTGTGTTTGATTTGCAAAAACAAACCAAGTGGTGGCAAAGGATGATCCATATATGCCAAAATTGAATCAAAATAAATTTGAGTTTTAATTTGAAGTGAGTTTGCACTTGTTCTAGTTGTTTTATGTTGTGTTGGCATAAATCACCAAAAAGGGGGAGATTGAAAGGGAAATGTGCCCTTGGGCCATTTCTAAGTATTTTGGTGATTGGGTGCCAACACATGTGCTTAATTGTGAATTTATGTCCATGGATGAACAAGGTGCAAATCATGAAGTAAAGGTATGTTTCTAAAACTTAGTACATTGGTTTTGTGTACTAATATACTTATCTAAGTGTTAGAAACAGAAAGAAGAAGAAAAGAGAAGAGGAGAAAATGACTTGGCTGTGTGCAGCCAAGACTCAGCTCGGTCTGGAGCACCGGACTGTCCGGTGTGCACCGGACAGTGTCCGGTGCGCCAGGCTGGCTCGGAGCGAACTGGCCGCTCTCGGGAATTCGCCGACGGCGTACGGCTAAAATTCACCGGACTGTCCGGTGTGCACCGGACTGTCCGGTGAGCCAACGGTCGGCAGGGCCAACGGTCGGCCGCGCAATCTGCGCGGGACACGTGGCCGAGCCAACGGTCGGAAGACGGCACCGGACTGTCCGGTGTGCACCGGACATGTCCGGTGCGCCAACGGCTCCAGATCTTCCAACGGTCGGCAACGGTCGGAAGCGTCAGTTATGGAAACAAATCGGGCACCGGACAGTGTCCGGTGTGCACCGGACTGTCCGGTGCCCCGACGACAGAAGGCAAGAATGGCCTTCCGGATTTGCTCTCAACGGCTCCTAGCTGCCTTGGGGCTATAAAAAGGGCCCCTAGGCGCATGGAGGAGAGACACAAGCAACCTTTGAGCATTCTTGATCATCCACACTCAGTCTTTGCGCATTTGTTTGTCATTCTAAGTGTTTCGAGCTCCGTTCTAGTGAGAACTTTGTGATACTCTTGTGAGCTCGATTCTTGGCCGTGTGTGTGCGCGTTTCGCTGTGGATTTGTGTGTGTTGTTTCCCTCCCTTACTCTGTGCTTCTTTGTGATCATATACTTGTAAGGGCAAGAGACTCCAATTTGTGGAGATTCCTTGCAAACGGGATAGTGAAAGGAAAAACAAACACCGTGGTATTCAAGTGGGTCTTTGGACCGCTTGAGAGGGGTTGATTGCAACCCTCGTCCGTTGGGACGCCACACACATGGAGTAGGCAAGCGTTGGTCTTGGCCGAACCACGGGATAAACCACTGTGTCACCTCTGTGCTTGATCTCTTTTGGTATTGTGTTTTGTTGAGACTTCTCTTTAGCCACTTGGCAACTATTGTGCTAACACTTAACAAGTTTTTTGTGGCTTAAGTTTTAAGTTTTCACAGGATCACCTATTCACCCCCCCCTCTAGGTGCTCTCAGTCACCCGTTTCCTACAGAACATCTCTACACTAGACACAGTACTAGTAACGAAGATTCTTCCTTAGGCTTCGTTTTGTGCCAATTCATGGCTTGTTTCGGTTAGCTCTCAATCTATGTGGATTGAGTGGGGTTGGATGAGTTTAAATATCAAAGCAAGTCAAATTTCTTTTTAATTTTTTCCAATCCTATCCAATCCATAGGTAACGGAAGTAACCGAACAAGCCCTCATGGGGATTTGAGGGGGATTAAATCCCCTACAAGTCAAAATCCTCTCCAATCCCTTCCAATCCCCCTCAATCCTTATGGTTTTAGGATCAAACGAACATGGCCTTACGCGTAGTCCTGTAAGTTTGGGCCGTGCCTGCTAGGCCAGCACGAGCCCGGCATGAAATTAGTGGCACGAAGCCCGACCCAGCACGATCAAAAAATATTCGGGCCAGCACGGCACGTTACTCGGGCTGGGCCGTGCTCCGGTTTTTAGCCCGACGACCCAAGTAGCCCGGCACGCCATAGTGGGCCGTGCTCGGGCCAGCCCGGCACGATTTAGGATTACGGTTATTTTTTGGACGCCTTACGCAGTCACGCGGTCACCACCCTCACGCGCCCGCCGCTCGCTCATTTTATCACGCCCCCAAAAGCCCTTCTCCACACCGGCGACTCAACGATCGGATGCGTACGCCGGCGGTCGGCGGGTGGCGTCCTGCACCCGCGGGAAAGTAGCAGCAGCAAGCTGGCGAGGCGGCAACGTCAAGATCACCCTCCTCTGCGCCTTCGTCACGCTCCTCGTCCTCCGCGGCACCGTGAAGACCATGCGAGTTGTAGGCTCCTCGCCTCCACGCCATCAATCCTGTGCCTCCTCCGTCCTCACTGCAACAAATCGCGCTCGTCCCAACCAGATCCCCCTGGGTCTTGTCCGTTGCTGTGATCTGCCGCAGGTGGGAAGCCATGTCCGATGCGGCCGGCAGCAAGGAGGCGCCGAGGTTGCGACTACTGCATGGGCCTGCCGGCTGCTGCTGCTTCCTGCAAGTTGCGGGCCGGGCCTGGGCCAGCACGGCCCGATGCAAGCCCGTCGTACTTTAGGGCCGTGCTGGGTCTACATTTTAGGAGGTGAGCACGTTTTAGCCCGGCCCGAAAGAAATTCGTGCTAGCATGGCCCGAATTATTTAAGCCCGAAGCACGACGGTCGGTCCGGCCTGGCCCAACTTGCAGGACTACTTACGCGTCACAGGCTAAATTCAAACATTAGCACGTTTGAAATAGTTATTAACTAAAAATAATTATTGGAGAATATATTTTTTACTCTCTATTACTTCCTCTATCCTAAATTATAATCTATTTGACATTTTTTACCATATTTGACAGGCTTATCCTATTCAATTTATTTTAAAAAACGATAATTTTAAAACCACATTTAAAGTATATTATATGCTAAATGATGTCATTATAAAAATTAACAATAATTATAATTTTTTTAATAAGACGAATCGATTAAATTTAGAATAAAAAAGTCAAATGTATTATAAATTGGAAGGGGGTAAGTATTGTTTAGCAACTCAATACATGTATGCTTAGCTTTTTTTTTTGCTGGAAATGCCGTGAGCGCCACACGTGTACGTCCGCGCCAGCGGTCTCATCCGCTGACGTGCCGCCAGCCTGACGTCCACGCCGCCGGGCGACGCGTCCACGCCACGGAACGGAAGCAACGGTGGCATCTTCTGCGCGTAGCCCCTGGGACGGACGCGCGCCGCTGCCGACCTGCCGTGTCGCCTCTCTGCCTGCCTGCGCTAGTTTAAGCCAACTGCGCGTCCGCCTTTCTGAAGCGGTTGACAGCCAGCCAGCGGTTTATTCTATCCTTTGAGGCAGCAGAACCGCAGCGTAAATGCCGTCACGGCATTGTTAATGCCAGACAGACAGAGATGTCCTGCACGTAATCAGGCCTTGTAATATCCACTCCTTTATTTTTTTTCAGTTTTTTTGGTGCGTGAAGCATGTTGAATCGAAGTGAGGCTTAGATCTTTTCCCGTTTATTTTTGAATTTGATCTCTTTCGATATTTTAATTCACTTCTAACCGAACAAGCATGAGGTGGATTATTGTTGTATGTATATCTCCTGTACAATTTGACCGCCGGCTGTGTAGTGTGTACACAGGAGCCTCGCAAGTCGCATTCGCATCTGAAGGAGAAAGAGGCACCACGCCAAAACCACCACAGCAAGCGGATAAATATCCAATGTCAAAAGGGTTCCTTTTGAACAAGCAACCGAAGAGATTTTTCTTCGTCGCTCGCTCACCACCCATCCCCACCCACAGGCCACAGACGAGACGAGACGAGACCATCCCCCGTCATCGCCTACCTCCTGTGTCCTCTGCCGTCCTTCCCTTCGCCACGTCTCCAACTATATAGGAGGAGGCTCTCCGGCAATGCCCGCTCCCCCCCCTCTCATCCTACCAATCACGGCAGCCACTCCCCGTCGTCGAGCAAAAGCACTCCGGTGAGCTAGAACCGGAAGAGGAATAGCCAGCCTGCCGGCGATCCCCGCAGACCACGCCAGCCAGCCGCCTCACAAGTCCCAGTCGGCAGGGATTCCTAAACATAACGCGCGCTATTCCTATTATTAGCCATCCGCCTCTCGATTCCCGCGGCTTAAGTTAACCGCCCTCGTGCGCGCGCGCGCGCGCGGGAGGAGGCCACACGTTCCGGTTCGTGCGCGCCGCCGCCCCGCGCCATGGACGTGCTGCGGTTCGTGCGCGCCGCCGCGCGGCCGCAGCCTGCGGTGGCGCCGCCGGCGTCGGCTGCGACGGTGCCGGCGCAGCGCCAGCGGCTGCGCATGTGGCCGCGTGGCAGGGGAGACCAGCCGGCCCCGGTCGGCGCCTCCTCCGCGCGCGGGGCGGAGCCGAGGAGCCCGCCCGACGAGGAGCGGAAGGCGGAGGGGGGCCTGCGGGGGCAGGGCAACTGGGTGCTGCAGATGCTGCGGGTGCAGCCGCGGTGGGTGGATGCGGCGGACGCGGAGGCCACCGGCGGCGGCGGCCAGGAACCGGACGAGGAGACGGCGGCTGCGGCTGCGGCTGGCGCTGGTGGCGTCGAGGAGTGCGCTTCCTGCGGCTGCGGGGAAGACGACGAAGGCTGCGCCGTGGGGTACGGCGACGGCGACGGCGACGGCGAGGTGTTCGACCGCGCGTCGTTCTCGCGGCTCCTGCGGAAGGCGTCGCTCGGGGAGGCTAAAGAGTATTCCATGATGTCCTACCTCTGCAACATCGCCTACATGATCCCCAGAATTCAGGTAAACCGTCACCGTCGTCCATCGCCACGGCTAGCTAGTAGTACTGCTACTCTTCCTCTCTCTCTCTCTCTCTCTCTCTCTCTCTCTCTCACGCGTCAATTGGAGTGCAGCTCGTCCTCGGTGAGTGAATTTGGAATTGCTTTCGGTAAATGCTCGTGAGCATGTGATTGTGCCAGACACTTGTCGTCCTCTTGTTCATGCGTGTATTTTCCAGCGTCAATGCAGGGGCGCGCGGGGTGGTGGTATTTCCTAGGAAAGCGCAAGCCGAATCTGGTCTAATTTGGATTTTTACTGTCTACTTCTCCTTTCCAGTGTGATTTTCCAATAGCTAGTCTTGGACTAGTCCGAGTCCATCCTTGAGTTCTGCTTGTCTTCGCCAACTGGTTAATTGCCTTGAACTGTTTTTCTGGTCTATGGAATTATCGTCGGACTTTTCTCTGAACCAGAGTTTCTTTATACTGATGATCTAATGTAACTGAAATGCGGTTACAAAAAAAAAATCCTTACCTGTTTCCAGCAATTCACCTTTTCCACCGCCTAACTTAGGAATCCTTTTGCTTTCATGCCTCCCATCCCATCCCAGCCAAAATGTCTTCGGAGATACAATCTGCGGTTCGTGACGTCGTCAGTGCAAGACAAGGCCGGAGCTAGCAGCCCTGACCAGAAGCAGGAGCGTAGCACCAAGAAAGACGAATCTGGCGATCAAGCATCCGAAGCTGTCGACGATGCGGTCGTGCCACGACGTGGCCTAGGGACGATAAACCCGTTTGGTGCGTACCATGTAGTGTCTTCTGCTGCCTCTTACCTGCACTCCCGGGCCACGGCCATGGGCGTTATGCCATTTGGTCCCGGGAATGGCGTCAAGGACGATCATCCAGCAGCCGTCACGTCGCTCGTGAGCGGCGCGAGCGGTGACGGATTGAGCGTGGACGAGGCTTCGTTCGTGGCCACGACGAATTCGGTGACCTCCATGGTCGCGGCGAAGGAGGAGACGCGGCAAGCCGTTGCGGATGATCTCAACTCTTCGAGATCTTGCCCTTGCGAGTGGTTCGTCTGTGAGGATGATCAGAACAGCACGATATACTTCGTGGTTCAGGTACCGGTACCGCTATCTTGTGGCCCAAATACTCATGGTGATTCGATATGTAGTTTCTGTTCACTTTTTTTTTGTGCTTCTGAATCCAATTTTTGTGCCATTGTGGTTGTTTTGCTTTTTGTGACCTAATTACAGGGCTCAGAATCAATTGCTTCTTGGCAGGCCAACCTTTTGTTCGAACCTGTCAAATTTGAGGTTCGATGAGACTATACTTGCTGACTGTTGCTAAAAAATAATTTCAGTTTCAGGAGTTGGTAGTAGTATACGAGAGCAGCCGAGCAGGTGAATCTAAATTCAGTTTTCTGATGCGGCGGCGCTGCAGGAGGTGGACGTGCTCGTTCACAGGGGCATATACGAAGCCGCCAAGGGGATGTATCACCAGATGCTACCCTACGTGAAGGCGCACCTGAAGAGCTGGGGCAGATCCGCGCGGCTGCGCTTCACGGGGCACTCCCTCGGCGGGAGCCTGGCGCTGCTCGTGAACCTGATGCTGCTGGTGCGAGGGGAGGCGCCCGCGTCGTCGCTGCTGCCCGTGATAACGTTCGGCGCGCCGTGCATCATGTGCGGCGGCGACCACCTGCTCCGCCGCCTCGGGCTGCCGCGGAGCCACGTGCAGTCCGTCACGATGCACCGGGACATAGTGCCCCGGGTGTTCTCCTGCCACTACCCCGACCATGTCGCCAACATCCTGAAGCTCGCCAACGGGAATTTCCGCAGCCACCCGTGCCTCGCGAACCAGGTAGGCCGTCGAGATATCTATCCTTGCATGGGCAAGAAATGGAAACATCCGTCATCATGATTCATGCACCCGATCCATTGCATTTGCATGCAGAAACTCCTGTACGCGCCGATGGGGGAGGTGCTGATCCTGCAGCCGGACGAGCGGCTGTCCCCGCACCACCACCTGCTCCCACCGGACAGCGGCATCTACCACCTGGGCGGTGGGGCGGGAGGAACGGCGGCGAATGCGGGCGAAGGCTCCCTGCCGCAGCTCCGGTCCGCGCTGTCGGCCTTCTTCAACTCGCCGCACCCGCTGGAGATCCTCAAGGACGGCGCCGCGTACGGGCCCCGGGGCTCCGTGTACCGGGACCACGACGTGAACTCGTACCTCCGGTCCGTGCGCGCCGTGGTCCGCAAGGAGGCCCGGCGCGCGCGGGAGGCCGAGCGGGAGCGCTGGCGCCTGCTCCTCTGGTGGCCGTTCGGCGTGCACGGCGTGTCGTCGGCCCCGGGGCGGCGCGGGGGCCTCGTGGACGCCGTCAGCGAGGCTGCCAGGCGCGCGCATCTCTTGCTGGTGGTGCTGCTGCCCGCGGAGCTGCTCGCTCTCGGCGCGCTCCTGGCCGTCATTAGATTCAGGTGATTAGATATATAGGCTCTCACGCGGGGCGTTCGTTCGTTCGTACGCCGCCGACACACGCGATTCTTTTGTACCAAACACACACATACACGTCTGCAAAGCAAAGGCGACGTTGCAGCTGCGTCGCATGTATGTAAAATGAATGAAATGAAAAAAAAAAAGAGAGCACAAACTCGAATTCTTTCGTTCCGTCCAACGGTTCCCTCTCGACTTCACTCACTCCTCGAACTATCAACTATATTTTGAGTCCCCTATGAACTATATTTTGAATCTTGGAAGTCTGGGTCCGTCCCTGCATAGCCCCCTAAGGGGGTGTTTGGGAGTGAAGTTTTTTCACAGTTTTGGAAGAATACTGCAGTATTTTCAAATACTGCAGTATTATATACAGAATGGTGTTTGGCAAGCTGGCTAAAATCTCTGTTTTCAAACTGAAGTATTGCAAATACTGTAGTTGTTTTAAGGTATTCTAAACTTAGGTCTGGACCTCAGTTTTGGTATTGTAAACTACAGTATTGTCATGACTAAAGTATACTGTAGTATTTTAAAAACTGTGGTTTTCAAAAACTTTGTTCCCAAACAGGGCCTAATTTGTGATGTCCATTATGTGTTCCCTGACTGGTTTAAAAATACAGTAAACTCCCTTCTACTTGGTCAACCTGTTTTCCTTTGTTTGGCTGCTGCTAGCGTCATCGCTGTCGTGCTGACTGATGAGCTGCCAAGTCAGGGCCCTGCAAGCGCCGTCAAGCCATAGCCGCGCGTCCCCGGCTAGAGAGGAAAGTTACGCGAGAGTAAAGAAACTGATGCGGTGCTGACACGATCTACTTCTGTCTTGTCCGAGGTTGCATTACCTGGCCAGCGCCTCTGACCGTACGTTCCGCCGGACGCGGACGAGCCGCTTAATAGCAGCAGTTCGTGCGGGCGCGCGAGAGCTGCCAAGGCACGGGTCCGCGTCGTCGTCGTGTCCCACATGTTCGTGATTACTGTCTCTAACGAAGTTCTTTCCAGCTATTATTTATATCTATAATTACAATCTTCTAAAAGATTATATTCTCTTTTAAATCACGTACTCTATACGTAAATACTTATATTAGAGATATTTTTATTTTAAAATTTTTGTACATACATATTTGTCGTACTCTCATATATTGTACATATTTTAGTTTTGCTAATTGGTTGTTTAAAGTATTCAAAATAGATAGATGACCGTTTAGATAAACTCTACATATCGAGGATCCGCAGCGTACTCTAAATTTAGAGGGAGTAGAGGACCGTTAGAGCATCTCCAAGAGCTCCCTAGAAAATGACTCCTGAAAATTGGTTTTAAGGTACATATAAAAAATTAATGGGGGTAGATTTTAATCCTTTCTCCAACAGATCGCTTAAAGCGGTAGATTGTTTCTGGGAAGCCCAAAAAAATTCCCATTTGTAGTTATAAATGAGGGAGTTCTAAGGGCTATGAAAAAGTTAGGATCACTTTAGGAGAACTGTTGGAGATACGTTTTTGTGTTTCCCCCCAAAAAAAACTTTATTTAGAGGAGATTTCTAGGGAACTTTTGGAGATACACCACGGCGCCTCACTTGATGTACTGAGGCATCCATTTGAAGCCATCTTGAGCATCACGATGCACATGAAGATCTCCAGGGGGCCAGACGTTGGAGACGGCCAGGTTGCCGGTCCTGAAGTTGCTCGGGCCAAGGTAGTACCGCGGCTCCAACTCCTTCTCTAGAGTCACGCGCTTGAACACTCTGAATTTAGGATATAAAATTTCTTTTTAAATATCTACCAAATTCAGATGTTATCCTCGTCTCCCTCTAGTCTCACTCTCTCCTTTTCTTTTAGCTAGAATTAAGTTAATTAGAAGAGGGATTAATTATTTATTTTGTCAAAACTATGTGGGTCATAAAATGTTACATCATGCCAAGCCTAATTTATTATTTTGTTTGATGCACATGTTTGAAATGGTTTGAATTTGCATTTGATTTGAATTTGATTTGAAATCCCTAGAAATAATAAATAGAAAAGTAATTAGAAAATTCCAGAAAAAGGAAAAAAGCCATTTCGGCCAAGCGCGCACCCGCGCCCGTGCGCCCACCCTCTCCATGACAGACAGTCCCCGCTTGTCAGCGCCGTCTCGCGCCCACTCTCCCTCTTGCTGCCTGGTGGGGTCAACTTGTTGGCGCCAAACCCATCCACGCGCGCTTGCCCTCTCTCGCTGATTCGTGGGTCCCGTTCGTCAGCGCAGAAGCCTGTTCGCTCGCCCGCTCCCTCGCTGGTCCGTGGGGCCCGTTTATCGGACCCTTCCTCTCCAAACCGCCCGCGCTCTCCGCCGTGGACGCGCCCACGACCGCGCGATTTCCGGCCACGCCCCCACGCGCTCGAGCCTTTTCTGGACCCCGCCATCACTCGCCCTCCCTCACTTAGTTGTGCCCTCAGGCGAGCGCCCTCGCCCCTCTCTCTGTTCGCCGTGGTCTCGCGCCTGTTTTGCGGTCATCGTCGAGTCCTCGTTGTGTCCGTTGTCTTGGTAAGCTCCGTCTTATCACCCGCAACCTAGGACGCCCCTCAGTTCGCCCCTTCCCCTTTGGTTCGCCCGGTCCGCGCTCACCGGTTCACTGCCGCAGTTCTGCCACCGTCGACTCGTGTCCTCGCCGTGCCTCGAACGTCGTTTGTGAGCTCCTGAGTCTTCCCTCAAGGTAACTTTCCTAACCCCACCCCTATTTTCCCTGTCTTGCACTTAGTCGCGTGTGATTGCTCGTCGGAGTGTTCCCCGGTCCGCCGAGGACTCCCCGTTCACCGTCTGGTCGTCTCAGCCTCGTTCATGCAACCCCGATCCCACCATAACGCATGGCAGGTCATCCCTGAAAGGGAAATAGGCTTTAAACCTTTTCCTAAATGATTTTGGTGGTTGAATTGCCCAACACAAATAATTGGACTAACTAGTTTGCTCTAGATTATATATTCTACAGGTGCCAAAGGTTCAACACAAACCAATAAAAAGAACAAGGGTTCAAAAGAAAGGAGCAAAGGAAACCGAAGTGCTCCCTGGTCTGGCGCACCGGACTATCCGGTGCACCACCGGACAGTGTCTGGTGCACCAGGGAGGATCGACTTCAAACTCTTCACCTTCGGATTTCTCAGGCGCAGGTCCGCTATAATTCACCGGACTGTCTGGTGTACCACCGGACTGTCTGGTGTGCCAGTGGAGCAACGGTTATCTGCGTGCAACGGTCGACTCTGACAGTGAACAGTGAACACGGCAGAAGTCAGAGTAGAAGGTCAGAGGGGCACCGGACTGTCCGGTGTGGCACCGGACTGTCCGGTGCCGCATGAGGACAAAGCCTCCAACGGTCGACCAGCTCCAAGCCCTAACGGGAGGATGACGTGGCGGCACACCGGACACTGTCGGTGGCGCACGGACTGTCCGGTGCGCCCATCGCCAGCAGCCTTTTCCAACGGCTACAATTTGGTTGGTGGCTATAAATACCACCCCAACCGGCCACTTCAAGGTGTGGGAGCCCAAGCAACATTCCAAGTCATCTAGTTGACATATTCAAGCCCTCCAAACCACTTCTATTCATTGATCCATCCTATACACAAGATTTAGACCACTACAATCAACACAAGTGCCACAAAAGAGAGAGCAAGCAAGAGAGAGCTACTCATTGAGTTTAGCACTAGTGCATGTGAGATTCATTGAGAGATAGTGTGTGTTACATCTTTGTGTTCATTTGTGCGTGGAGTTTTGACTCCCATTGAACTTCCTCCAAAGTTTGGAGGCTTGTAAAGCTAGCAAGAGACACCAAAGAGTGTGGTGATCCTTGCGGGGTCTTAAGTGATCCTTGAAAAGAAGAAGAGCTCGCCGGTCTTTGGTGATCGGTGGAGAGAGGGAAAGGGTTGAAAGAGACCTGTCCTTAGTGGACTCCTCAACGGGGACTAGGCCTTCGAGGGCCGAACCTCGGTAAAACAAATCACCCTTGTCTCGTGTGCTTATTGCTTGAGATTTGTTTGTTCTTTCCCTTTCTAAGTTTTCTTGCACTATTCTTTGCTAATACTATTTGGTGTTGCTTTAAGTTAAATTCTCATTTAGTGAAGCAACACATAGCAAGAAAGAACTTGTGTCATTACTTTCTTATCTAAGCCCCCTTGCTTATTCTCATAGACCTATTAGTTGTATTGTTTTATCAATTCCTTATTATTTGAAAGCAATACTCTTTACAAGCAAGGACTTAGTTTTTTTACTCTGATAATTGTATATCTTGTTCTAACCACTAATCAAGGGATCTAGTTGGGGAGTAAAATTATAATTTTCAGGTCTCGCGTATCCACCCCCCTAGGCGACTTTCAATTGGTATCAGAGCTAGGCACTTCATATTGAGTCTAACAACTCGAAGTGATGGTTCGAAGAAGATCCCAAAAGAACAAGAAGACAACTCCGAAGGAGGTAACTTTTGAGATGTTACTTCCCAATTGTTCTAATTATAATTCTTGGTCTACTAGGGTGATAAAAGCTTTTAGAACGGTAGATCCACAATTAGAACAAATTTTAGACAAGAGTATCATTCCTTCTAGTTATGATAGGAAAAATGCTTCCGAGGAAGATCAAAGATGTATTCGCTTAAACTACCTAGCTTATGACATCTTAAGTAATTCTTTTAGCAAAGAAGATTATCATGCCTTCATTATGAATAATAATGAATCTATTCGTGATGCACATGATATTTGGACTAGAATTAAAAATAAATTTGATGAGTCCAAACATGTTAGTTCATTTGTTGCTTCTACTTCCTTTAGTCCTTGTGATACTAACCCTTGCAAGGAAGAAGAAGAAAATGAACGATGGAGACCAAATGATGAATCCACCTCCCAAAAGGTGTGTCTTCCATTTCGATTCCCACATATGTTGTGTGGCTAATGAAAATGATAGCGGAAGCACAAATGAGGATGAGGAGGATGAAAGAAGTTTCATGCAACTCTACGCTCATCTAAGCCTAGAAGATAAGGCGGTTATGCTCAAACTTCTAAAAAGAGCGAGAGAGCAAAGCGAAGCTCGTCAAATGCTAGAAGATGTCCTCTCCATGAAAATGCTACGCTTTGACGAGTTGTCCAAAGAACATGAGGAGCTAAAGTGCTCTCATGTTGATTTGGTCCAAAGGTATGAAACTATTTTAATTGAGCAAGATAACTCTTTACATTGTATCGCTCAATTAGTAAATAGGAATGCCTTGCTTAAGGACCAAATGGAAAAGCTAAAAATTGAAAATCTAGCTTTTCAAGAAAAACATGATATGCTTCTATGTTCTCATGAAAATCTTATGGATAAACATATCATGTTGAATATTGCTCATGAGGTTGTGATAGAAAACTTAAAATCCCAACAACCTCACTCATGCACATGTATTCAAATTGAAACTATATACCATATGCTAATGCTTGTTGTCCGTCAACAAACAAACCTTCCTTTGAGCTAGAATCATGTGATGGTTCACTAGCTTTTAAGGGTGTACTAGATGGCAAACTTTACTTAGTTGATTTTGCAAAAGAAGAGGCCGGTCTAGATGCATGCTTAATGGCTAAGACTTGCATGGGCTGGTTGTGGCATCGCCGCTTAGCACATGTGGGGATGAAGAACCTCCACAAGCTTCTAAAGGGAGAACACGTGATAGGTCTAACCAATGTACATTTCGAAAAAGATAGACCTTGTGCAGCTTGTCAAGCAGGGAAACAGGTGGGAGGCTCTCATCACACCAAGAATGTGATGACAACATCAAGACCCCTGGAGCTGCTACATATGGACCTCTTCGGACCCGTCGCCTATCTAAGCATAGGAGGAAGTAAGTATGGTCTAGTTATTGTTGATGACTTTTCCCGCTTCACTTGGGTGTTCTTTTTGCAGGATAAGTCTGAAACCCAAGGGACCCTCAAGCGCTTCCTCAGGAGAGCTCAAAATGAGTTTGAGCTCAAGGTGAAGAAGATAAGGAGCGACAACGGGTCCGAATTCAAGAATCTTCAAGTGGAGGAGTTTCTTGAGGAGGAGGGGATCAAGCACGAGTTCTCCGCTCCCTACACACCTCAGCAAAATGGTGTGGTAGAGAGGAAGAACAGGACACTCATAGATATGGCGAGGACTATGCTTGGAGAGTTCAAGACCCCCGAGTGCTTTTGGTCGGAAGCCGTGAACACGGCTTGCCACGCCATCAACAGGGTCTACCTTCACCGCCTCCTCAAGAAGACTTCATATGAGCTGCTAACTGGTAACAAACCCAATGTATCGTACTTTCGTGTATTTGGGAGTAAATGCTACATTCTAGTGAAGAAGGGTAGGAATTCCAAATTTGCTCCCAAAGCCGTAGAAGGGTTTTTTTAGGTTATGATTCAAATACAAAGGCATATAGGGTCTTCAACAAATCATCGGGTTTGGTTGAAGTCTCTAGCGATGTTGTATTTGATGAGACTAATGGCTCTCCAAGAGAGCAAGTTGTTGATCTTGATGATGTAGATGAAGAAGACGTTCCAACGGCCGCGATACGCACCATGGCGATTGGAGATGTACGGCCTCAGGAACATTTGGAGCAAGATCAACCGTCTTCCTCAACTATGGTGCATCCCCCAACCCAGGATGACGAACAGGTACCTCAAGTGGAGGCGCATGATCAAGGGGGAGCACAGGATGTTCAAATTGAAGAGGAAGAAGCACCTCAGGCACCTCCAACCCAAGTTCGAGCGACGATCCAAAGGGATCATCCCGTCGACCAAATTTTGGGTGATATTAGCAAGGGAGTAACTACTCGTTCAAGATTAGTTAATTTTTGTGAGCATTACTCTTTTGTCTCTTCTATTGAGCCTTTCAGGGTAGAAGAGGCCTTGCTAGATCCGGACTGGGTGTTGGCCATGCAGGAGGAACTCAACAATTTCAAGCGCAATGAAGTTTGGACACTGGTGCCTCGCCCCAAGCAAAATGTTGTGGGAACCAAGTGGGTGTTCCGCAACAAACAGGACGAGCACGGGGTGGTGACAAGGAACAAGGCTCGGCTTGTGGCAAAAGGTTATGCCCAAGTCGCAGGTTTGGACTTTGAGGAGACTTTTGCTCCCGTGGCTAGGCTAGAATCAATTCGTATCTTGCTAGCATATGCCGCTCACCATTCCTTCAGGTTGTACCAAATGGATGTGAAGAGCGCTTTCCTCAACGGGCCGATCAAGGAGGAGGTGTACGTGGAGCAACCCCCTGGCTTTGAGGATGAACGGTACCCCGACCACATGTGTAAGCTCTCTAAGGCGCTCTATGGACTTAAGCAAGCCCCAAGAGCATGGTATGAATGCCTTAGAGACTTTTTAATTGCTAATGCTTTCAAGGTTGGGAAAGCCGATCCAACTCTTTTTACTAAGACTTGCGATGGTGATCTTTTTGTATGCCAAATTTATGTCGATGACATAAATTTGGTTCTACTAATCAAAAGTCTTGTGAAGAGTTTAGCAGGGTGATGACGCAGAAATTCGAGATGTCGATGATGGGCGAGTTGAACTACTTCCTTGGGTTCCAAGTGAAGCAACTCAAGGACGGCACTTTCATCTCTCAAACGAAGTACACACAAGATTGCTAAAGAGGTTTGGGATGAAGGACGCCAAGCCCGTGAAGACGACGATGGGAACCGACGGACACACCGACCTCAACAAAGGAGGTAAGTCCGTTGATCAAAAAGCATACCGGTCCATGATAGGTTCTTTGCTTTATTTATGTGCTAGTAGACCGGATATTATGCTTAGCATATGCATGTGTGCTAGATTTCAATCCGATCCTAAGGAGTGTCACTTAGTGGCTGTGAAGCGAATTCTTAGATATTTAGTCGCTACGCCTTGCTTTGGGATCTGGTATCCAAAGGGGTCTAACTTTGACTTAATTGGGTACTCAGATTCCGACTATGCTGGATGTAAGGTCGATAGGAAGAGTACATCGGGGACGTGCCAATTCTTAGGAAGGTCCCTGGTGTCATGGAACTCTAAGAAACAAACCTCCGTTGCCCTATCCACCGCTAAGGTCGAGTACGTTGCCGCAGGACAGTGTTGCGCGCAACTACTTTGGATGAGGCAAACCCTCCGGGACTTTGGCTACAATCTGAGCAAAGTCCCACTCCTATGTGACAATGAGAGTGCTATCCGAATAGCGGAAAATTCTGTTGAGCACAGCCGCACAAAGCACATTGACATCCGGCATCACTTTTTGAGAGACCACCAACAAAAGGGAGATATCGAAGTGTTTCATGTTAGCACCGAGAACCAGCTAGCCGATATCTTTACCAAGCCTCTAGATGAAAAGACCTTTTGCAGGCTGCGTAGTGAGCTCAATATCTTAGATTCGCGGAAACTTGGATTGAATTGTAGCATATGTGTTTATGCCTTTGATCATGTTCATTCTGCATTTTGCTGCATTTTGTGGTGCTCAAGTTGTACAAACACTCCCTGGACCTCACAAGTCCTTTTTGCAAGTGATGCACATATTTAGGGGGAGCTGTGCTACAACTTGACCCTTTGAGACTAACCATGTACTTGAGTTTGGTTGTTTTAGTCTCCAAGGAGAATTGAAAGGGAAAAGGTGGACTTGGACCATGCAAGACTTCCACTGCACTCCGATGAGAAAGAGTAACTTTTCAAAGTTCATCTTTATACTCCTATTGCCTTTGTGTTCTTATTTGAAAATTTTAGTGAGGCAATGGGGTTATAGGGCCAAGATTGATCCCGTTTTGGTGCTTGATGCCAAAGGGGGAGAAAATAAAGGCCAAAGCAATAAATGGATCAGCTACCACTTGAGAAATTTTGAAAATAGTAGATTAGAGCTTTTGGTTTGTCAAAACTCTTTTGTTGTCTTTTATGTCAAAGTTGGCCTCTTGTGGGGAGAAGTGTTGATTATGGGAAAAAGGGGGAGTTTTTGAAATCCTTGATCAAATTTCTTTGGAAAACCTCTCTTTATGTCTCTACAAGTGGTTTTGACTTAAAGATAGGAATTTGAGTTTGATTTGCAAAACAAACCAAGTGGTGGCATAGAGTGATCCATATATGTCAATTGAATCAAAACAATTTTGAGTTCTAATTTGAATTGTTTGTGTACTTGTTCTACTTGCTTTATGTTGTGTTGGCATAAATCACCAAAAAAGGGGAGATTGAAAGGGAAATGTGCCCTTGGGCCATTTCTAAGTGTTTTGGTGATTTAGTGTCCAACACAAGTGCCTAAGTGTAAAGAGGTGGACAAAGTACAAATCAAGGATAAAGGTATGTTTCTCAGACTTAGTACATTGTTTTATGGACTAATGTATTGTGTCTAAGTGCTGGAAACAGGAAAAAATCCAATTGGAAATGTCTTGGCTCGAGCAGCCAAGAATCTGCTGAGTCTGGGAGCACCGGACAGTGTCGGTGCGCCAGGCTGGTTCGAGCGAACTGGCCGCTCTCGGGTATTCACCGGCGACGTACGGCTATAATTCACCGGACTGTCTGGTGTGCACCGGACTGTCCGGTGAGCCAACGATCGGCCGGGCCAACGGTCGGCCGCGCGATCTGCGCGGGACACGTGGCCGAGCCAACGGCTAGAAGGGGACACCGGACTGTCCGGTGTGCACCGGACATGTCCGGTGCGCCAACGGCTCTCAGGCTGCCAACGGTCGGTTTCGCTATTTAAGGAAGGAAATCGGGCACCGGACAGTGTCCGGTGTGCACCGGACTGTCCGGTGCGCCAGTCGACAGAAGACAAGATCAGCCTTCCAAGATTGCTCCCAACGGCTCCTAGTGCCTTGGGGCTATAAAAGGGACCCCTTGGCGCATGGAGGAGGACACCAAGCATCTCTACAACATTTCTAAGCACCAAGACATCGATTTCGCGCATTCGTTTCATTGTGATCGCATATAGAGCTCTTGTGGAGTTGTGAACTCATTGAGTCGTGTTGTGAGCTCTTGTTGCGATTTGTGTGCGTGTTGACACTCTGATTCTTGTGTCTTGTGTGCGTTGCTAATCCCTCCCTTGCTTCGTGTTCTTTGTGAATTTCAAGTGTAAGGGCGAGAGGCTCCAAGTTGTGGAGATTCCTCGCAAACGGGATTGAGATAAAGCAAGCAAAACACCGTGGTATTCAAGTGGGTCTTTGGACCGCTTGAGAGGGGTTGATTGCAACCTCGTCCGTTGGGACGCCACAACGTGGAGTAGGCAAGCGTTGGTCTTGGCCGAACCACGGGATAACCACCGTACCATCTCTGTGATTGATCCTTGTTGGTTATTGTGTTTTGTTGAGGATTCCTCTTTAGCCACTTGGCAATTATTGTGCTAACAATTAACCAAGTTTTTTGTGGCTATAAGTTTTTGAAGTTTTACAGGATCACCTATTCACCCCCCCTCTAGGTGCTCTCAGTACGGCTATAATTCACCGGACTGTCCGGTGGTGCACCGGACTGTCCGGTGGGCCGTTCACAGGCGAACTCATCGCTCTCGGGAATTCATCGGCGACGTACGGCTATAATTCACCGGACTGTCCGGTGTGCACCGGACTGTCCGGTGAGCCAACGGTCGGCAGGGCCAATGGTGGTCGCCGCGATCTGCGCGGGACACGTGGCCGAGCCAACGGCTAGAAGGGGGCACCGGACTGTCCGGTGTGCACCGGACATGTCCGGTGCGCCAACGGCTCTCAGGCTGCCAACGGTCGACTGCGCCATTTTTGGAAGGAAATCGGGCACCGGACAGTGTCCGGTGTGCACCGGACTGTCCGGTGCGCTAGTCGACAGAAGGCAGATCAGCCTTCCTAGAATGCTCTCAACGGCTCCTAACTGCCTTGAGGCTATAAAAGGGACCCCTAGGCGCATGGAGGAGCACACCAAGCATACTTGCAACATTCCTAAGCACCAAGACATCGATTCCGCGCATTTGTTTCTTTGTGATAGCATATAGAGCTCTAGTGGAGTTGTGAACTCATTGGGTTGTGTTGCGAGCTCTTGTTGCGACTTGTGTGGTGTTTGTCACACCCGGTTTTAGAAGGTAAACCGAATGCGAACCATGTACGTGCCAGGATCAGTTATTCACGTACACAGCAGTTACATAACATGGACATCATCACACAGTGCTCAAAATAGTATTAAAAGGGGAAATAATAGTCGATTACATCATACGTCTGA